>CM053787.1:261628412-261683412 GCA_028749045.1 Cupressus sempervirens | reverse complement strand
AAAATGAGAAATAAAATCATCCTTCAAAATTAAAGACAAAGTCTTAACCCAATTATCTTGTAGCACCTTTGGAATGTGTAGATCAATCTGAAGGTCTGCTGATAACTCTAACATATGATCTACAACTGATAGGTTTGTATCCTTCATTAGTGTTCTTGCATGATCCACTCTCTTCTACATAATTTTCGTGTGGGAAAGTATCATACTTTGTATATCTACTAATGTTGCCCTTATTTTGGCCTCTTCTCTTAGTACTCTGCCTGAAGATCTGTCAAAAATTTGACTTTTACAAAATGATCTGAACTTGAACTTGGATTGAGTGCCAACTTATTTGCACTATCCTTCAAATCCATGTCAATCTTGGCCAATTTATCTTTGATTTCCTTGGTAAAGTTAGTTGTATCACTCGATTTTACAAATAGAGACACAACATTATTTACAACATTTTCTAATGTAGAAACTAAAGTAGATAGTTCTACTTGATTAATTGCTATTTTTTGTGCTACATTCTCTAGTACTTTATTCTATCTTTCTCAAGGAGTTTGTCCTACCCATCAGTTTCTTCATTAAACTTATGTACAATTTCAATCAATTGTTCAATGATAGAGGCTTTTTCATTTACCTCAATAGATAGAGCATTCATCAATATTTCTTTGATGTCCTCCAAAACTCTATTTTTATCTCTTTTTGCTCTTAACATCTGCTACTTGGCCTTTTCTTCCACAATTCTCCCAAAATATCCATTTTCTCAAAAAATAGATTGGATCGGTCCCAATTTGGGATCACAATCTCTTCATCCAGATTTATGTCATAAAAAATCTTCTCTTTACCTTTGCTCTTACTAGCTGATGAAGGTATGATCTCTTTTCCTTTGTCAACTGAGTCCTTCTTCTGCTAAAACTTGGTTGAAACCATGGGAGCTTGTTGCTTGGTTACCACTAGAAGAGATCTCGGTGAAGATGTAATAGTCTTCACTTCACTACTCAATCGAACTAGGTTCAACTCAATGGATTATTTCTTAGGTTTTGCCTTGGGAGGAGTGGTAGGAAGAGATGCCATGACCTCTATAGAAATTTTCTTAGGATTGGACTCTTCAATTATCTGAACCTCTAGTTGGTCTCCTCTTCTTTGATATCAAAAATGGTCTTCCACATATTTTTTGTGGACTACACAACATCTTCTATCTTATTTGACAAAAATTGAAAAGTTTTAAATCTAGGAGCCTGTCTACTTTCATGATTAGACATTTCCTCCTTGATTTCCTTGTTAGAGAGATTTGGCATTATTTTTCTTAAAGTCTACTCTTTGATTTCTTTCTCTATGTTGACAAAATTTTTCCAATGGTGAGAGACAACCTTTAGTAGGGCTTCAGGTGCTTTCCCTTTAAGTTTAGAAGGGTCACATTTCCACTTTGGCATCTTTTCAACCATTGCATCTTCAATCTACTTTTGCTCATCCTTACTTCTTGTTTCATATTTCAGATATCTTAAATCTACCATCCCATTGCCATTATTTAATGCTTTCTGTCTTTGCTCAAAGGTATGTGGTGGCTTCTTTAGCAAGATGATTGGGGTGTTGTATTCATCTTTATCCTCATCCTCATCCTCAAGCCTTAATTTCTTCCTTAGCCTCCTTGCCTTGGTAGTAGTGACAATAGAGGCAGAGGACCTTGCTAGTTTCTTTTGTGGTGCCTTTGATGGAGCCTTCACCTTCTTCTTAGGAGGTCCATCTACCTCTTCTTCTTCTTGATCACCTTCCTCTTCTATATCATCACCTTTCCCTTTAGGGAGCATGATTTGGCAAGTTTATTCTCTATGTTTTCCAACCTTTTCTTTCCTCTCTTCAAAATTTAAGGAATCTAAATCTCAAGTGAGATTCTAGTCTTGGCTTCCTCATATGTTCCAAAGTATGTATGCTTGGGGTCCACAAGCTCATTGATGAGACCCTCAATAATGTCTTTGGTTTCATCAATATTTACCTCATATGCCAAAGGTTTCACCCATGCAATCCTAGGTCTGACTGCCTGTATATCAACTTTGTCTTAGTCAACTAGGAAGCATATGTCCTACTCATAGTCATCTACATGTTGTTTAGGGATCCTAAATATACTATGCATCCTCTCCTTGAAGTTTTCAATGTATGCATCCATGATGCCTTCAATATTCTCACCCATCTCATCTATGAACTCATTAATTTGATATAACACTAGGATGTCCTTCTTCCAGACAACAATTCCTTTTGATGGAAAGAATTTTTGCACATTAAAGAACAAATAGACCGAGAATGAACCAAACTTACATGAATTGTTCTTGGAGGCTTGAATGCTCTCCATTTTTTTGCTCAACTGGATGCACTGGAGCTCAGTGAGGTCAAAGGATAGGTTCTTCTTCACAACCTTGTATGCCAAGTCCACTTCTTCACATGGCATGTTGTTTGGTCAACTTGAACTATAAATTTTGTGAGCTATGACATGGATGCCAAACTTGATTTCCATGTCAGTCACATTGTTCAACTGGACACCTCTTCCATCCCATTCAGCTAGGGTTATCTTTGCCGATTCTTCCTATCCTAGGGTTTTAGTAGCCTTTAACTTCTCCAACATTGGATACCTAATTATACTATGAATCATCTTCTTTGTGATGGAATAGGTCTACTCAAGCTAGAATGCCATGTTATGGACTCAGCTCAATATGAACCTAATCCACTTGATTCAAAAATTCCTTGGCATGTGAATGATTTGGGTCAAACCCTTGACCTCTAGATGCCTATGTTCTAGCTTTGAGACATCATTTTCACATAATGCACCATATGCTTGGTCTAGCTCAAAATTGCCTAGTTCCTAAATAAAATAATGATAGAATGATCTAACATTGTGAATGAGTAGTACCTTGAGAGGAATTGATGAGTGTACCCCTTATAGATCCTTCTACTCAGCGATCATGGGATATATCTTAAACATTGGTAGAATGTAGTCTAAACTCTTTATCAACATCCTTTTGACCTTTATGCTCGAAGATGCTGCCATAATGCTCAATTGATGAAGGATTGTAGATGGTAACTTTGCTTGTGATTTTCCTTCAACACAAATTCACTCTAAATCTCTATGAGGGCTCAAAGAATGTTGTGCTCTTTGAAAACTCTAAATTCATAGTGAAAAATGAATCTTTGATTTCTCCTTTTTATTAGATTTTCAATTTTAGTGCCCCATTAATGCTTCATACCTGGGTAGGTGAAAGACACTCAATTAGGTCGTCAAACCTTGATTGCATCTTGAAGCTTGGCTAATACTAACTGACCATAATCGGTTGAGTCAATGACTTGGTTGAGTCTGACCTTGCTCAGTCAGGTCTAAGAAGTAAATCAATTAGAACTAACAGCTTGGTTAAGCCTGAGACTTTTACTTGCTATGTTGATCTGGATTTTCTTGCTTAGATGACTGGAATTGATGTAGAATATGATTTTGTTTATAGCTCCAATGGTCTCCCACATGCTTATGCAAAGATGGCTGAATCACCCAACTCATTGACTTGGGTGTCAATAACCTCATTTTTTCACTTGAATTCTCTGGAGATTTCCTCATCCGTTGTATCTTCATTTTAGTCCTGATCTTATTAGCCTTTCATTTCTTTTCATCTTCTATTGTAGGTCTATTCATACAATTCTTTTCTATATGATCAAGTTATTTGCATACATGACATCTTCTGGTAGGATTCCTTTTTTTGAAGTGAGTCCTCATGCAGTTAGCTCCAATGTGTCCATACTCACCACATAGATAACATATGCACCATGTGTTGTAATCCTAACCAAAGATAGCTTCAACAAGTTGTTCAATAGGATTCCATTTCTTGGTTCTACATTCTAAAGACTTATGACCTTGTTTGTTACATGTGAAACATTTTCCTTCAAACTTAATTTTCTGTATGCATTCACTTTCTCTATGTCCATGTTTGTTACAACTATAAAATTTACCATTAAATTTTGGCTTTCCACTACTCCAACATTTTTTTAATGTATTCCTTATCTTTCCACAATGATTACATGTAGGTCTTTTGTTGTTTTGAGCTCCTTGTTGTGACAATTCTCCTTCTTTAGTATAGCCTAATCCTTCTTTCCCTTTGTGTCTATTCTAAGATAGCTAAGCCAACTGATCCATACTTTCTTATGATCTCATCATTCTTTCATTGGTTTCTTTTTCTTCTCTAAGATCATTTATGAGTCTTTCATTTTCTATCCTTAGATCGATGACTTCTTGATTTGTATTATTCAGTTGATTTAACATATCTTCCTGATGTAGTGAAAGTTGGTTGATTTCATTATCCTTTTCTTATATTTTGGTGTTGAGTAGTCTTTTGTCTTCTTCTACCATAACTTTTTCATGTTAAGATTTTCTCTTTTGTGTCACAACTTCACATATCCTGACTAAATGAATCTCATGTTCTCTTTTCAATTTTATGACTTCTTCTTGCAGAATAAGGTTCCTTCCAAGTAGATCTTCTATAGTTGCATCTACTTCATCTAAACTTCTCTCTCTACAAATATCTTCAATTCTTTCTTCTATGTATAGATTTTAATTCATTTGTGTTGCTAATTCTTTTTAGGGATTGAGAGAGTTGATTCTTTAGTTTATTGATTTGTTCCATAGCCACATGTAGATCAAACTTTTCATTTTCACTGGCTTTCTCTAGCTTGTATACTTCCATTGTCTTAGATCTTTTCTCTCAAGCTACTAAACTTGTGATTAGAGAACCTTTCTCCGATACCATTAGAAACTACTCGAGGGGGGTGGGGAGGGGGGTGAATCAAGAATCACTTAAAAATTAATTCACTTAATCCACTTTTATTTTGTTATCTAATGTACTTTCATGCATGGAACATAAAGAAATAAAGTAACAACACCATAAAATAGTATTTGGTAAGCCAAAAACCCTCCAAGTATAAGGTAAAATTGGGATGGGGATGACACCCACAATGCTTCAATGTTATAGTAATAAAGTTGGTCTGTTAAGGCTTACAATTGATCACTTTAGGTGATCTACTCTATTAAGAGTAAGAAGGACTGCTAGGTCCACCTTGTTAAAGGATTTAGGATTGATGCAACTATTAGGATGAATCAATGGATTGATCTCTGATATGTGTCACTTTTTTTGCTGATGAAGATCCTTTGAAGTAAACTAATCATCTAACTATGATAGATGAGTCTCTACCTTTCCTTATGTTTCTTGTAGCCTTCTAAGTACTATGCTCTTTCATGTTTTCTTGTATGTAATGTACTTCAAGTTGTTTTCCATATATTTGGATAATCAAAATACCTTATACTTATATCCATCTAAATAATTACATTATAGGTCAGCTACGAGTTCAATAGTTCCAAAAATAATTAAAAAGTTAGCTCAATGTTGTAACTTGGGTCCAATGGCTTACCTGAGTGATACTGCAAACACTCGGGCAACACTATTACCTAGGCTAACTCTAGCACTCAGTTGATATCGGATGCTTAGTTCATTCTGATCACTTAGCAAACATTGTTGGCTTGGTTCACACTCTTTGACTACTTCGTTATCATTCTGAAACCATAATGCTTTGTTGATTTGGTGTATACTGGAGCTCGGTATATATTGTCAACTTGGTTGACACTACAACATGGTGGGAACTATAAACTTGGTTGACAGTGCTTCTTGCATGCTAAGTTAACACTTTAACTAGGTTCATTCACGAGCTTCATTAATACTTTTGTCTGGTAGCTTGGTCACTAATGACTTCCCATAATGACTAAGTGTTTTGGCACTAATTGACATTGTCTTGCCATAAGGTTAACATATATATATATATATATATATATATATATATATATATATATATATATATATATATATATATATATATATATATATATATATATATATATATATATATATATATATATATATATATATGTTAACCTTATATATATTTATATGTATATGTATATAAATACATATTTATGTATATGTATATATATACATATACATAAATATGTATTTATATACATATACTATATACATATACATATATACATAGACACACACACACACACACACACACACACACACACACACACACACACACACACACACACACACACACAAACACAATGACATAGACTATGGAAATAGAGATATAATTGACATGTCATTACAAATAATAAACGAGACTTTCATAACAATAAAAATAGATTAGTAAATATAATAATATAAGTGGATAAAAATACAGATAATATTATATAATCCTTACGTGATATATATATATATATATATATATATATATATACCAAGGTCTAGATGCATAATTAAAACTTTTCATAGCTTAGTGAACCCATATCCATAAAACATTTTCATCATGCATGCATCCATTAGATTATTCAATCACTTAAACTTCTGGGTTATTGTCAAATCATCTTTGCAGAAATGTAAACACGAAACACAACAGATTAAATAACACATTTGAGAGAATAATTTAACGTGGAAACCTAATTTGGAAAAAAATACCAGTAACATGCTACTCATTCTCACTCTTATGAAGTGATGCCCTGTGAAAGGCCAACCTTGTTAAAAGTTACAATGCACACTATTAAATGTGACCTTGTTAAATGATTACAATCACCCTATTAGGAGTGAGCCTTATTAGAGGACTTTAGATCATTCACTTGGAATGTCACCTAATTAAAAGATTTACAAATGACTGTTTGGTCAACCTTAATCCAAAGGATTTACCCTAGATTGGTACTATGATTAGAAAGTAATAGTAAGGCTTGATCTGATAACAACTTACAACTCCAGTTGCAGATTACAGATCTCTATTTTATTCCTCCATTCTACTTGACTTTCACATACTTAAGCTCTGATAGCTTGTTCACCCTTCAAGCTTCCATAACCTTAAGCCTTCTTGCTTTGTTTACCAATGCAATCTCTTCTCTTAAATCACTGAATGAAGCAATACCCTAGACTCCTTGTCTTCCTTACGTTCTTGCACATGAAAACCTTTTCTTCTAACCAACCATCTCTATAAATAGAGAATTAAGATCTTTTGTTGTTCATCCTCCATCATCCATTTTAGGGTTAGGTTAGATTAGATAGGATTCAATAAATTTACCCATGATCTCATTCCATTCCTTTCTAGAAACTTCTCCTTCAATCCTCTTTGAATTTGCCTCAAAATGGTTCACCATGAATTCTGTTCCACCAGCTCAACAATCTTATCTTCCACATGATTCACATAATTCAAGAAATCAAACTTGTCAGCTTAAATTCATCAAATTCTTGATCTTTCTCATAATGCTGACACTTGACATTTACTGGCTTCTATTCTCAGCACATACTATGTTGCTCGGCATCCTCTATCAAATCACTCAGCACAGACTAAAGTTTACTGGTGCTTGGCATCAACTAAACTTTACTCGGCTTACACTGAAATTGACTTTTCTCGGCTCCAACTAATTTTCTACTTGGCTTACACTAACTTTGCTCAGCACCTACTATGTAGAATGTTAAGCTTGGTAGACAAACTTTGTTTAACTTGTTCTTTTGAACTTAATCAGTGTAACCATCCTTTGCAAACTTAAGTAGATTATCAATGCACTATAATATCACTGTCTTAACTAATCCTTGTACTCATTTCAATATCATAACTCAACCTTTTCCTCTAAGTGTTATTGTTAGCTCATTTGATCAAATTATCTTCATCAATCAAACAAATGATAGTACTTAAATCATATAAGCAATTGTCTTACTAGCAAGTAGTAGGTTTGACATCAATGAGAAAATAATAGTTGAAACACATCATACTTGTATCAATCTATTTGCAATAGTCTCCCTCGTTGGCATTGATGGAAAACCAAACTAACTAAACTTAATTAGTATAACCAAAAAAATACCAAAAAGAAAATAATTCCTTGTATTGAAATCTCTCCCTCTATCAGCAACTTTCATCTTTTGAATAGGTTACAAAATTTTGTCCTGGTGAATAGTCAATCTATCATCTCATCCTTATGACTCCCTCTTGATTGCTTCTTATATCTCCCTCAACATTATCTCCCTCTTACTAGGTAGATGTAATCAACAAGTACATTTTCTCCCTCTCAATAGATATTCCATGTGTCTTTTATATGTATCTTCTATCTAGATTTCTCTCTCTTTATGTCTTTCTCCCTTTATGTCTTACTCCCTCTAGTACACTTTCTCCCTCTTTGATAACAATGTCAAAGACTTGTCATCTTCATATGCAGATATGAACATTGTTAGTTTCTCCCTCGATCACCTAGTTTGTGACTAATTTGTAGCTTTATCTCTTTGATTACTTTAGGTAGCTCCTAAAGTAAGATCCACTACATCAATCTATAACATATGTCAATCAACTTGTTTGATGTAGGGCACTCCTCATGCTTCTTAGATAGCCTTTGATAGGGGTATCACCCCTAGTTTACCTCTTAGATACTCATGAGCATCCCTAGGTAATTCTTTTGTGAAGATATCAGCTATTTTCTCTTTTTTGTTAACATAGTCCATCTTTGCCTCTTTATCTTGAACCAGCTCTCTTAAGTAATGATACTTGATTCCAATTGGCTTAGTCTTTGTATGCATCATAGATTCTTTGATATATTTGTAGCAATTTTATTATCACATTAAAGTATCACAGGTTCGATGATTTCTTCCTTCATACCTTTGAGTAGCTATTTGATCCACACAATGTTTGTACAATTTACTATAGCATCAACATATTCAGCTTTAGCAGTAGATTGAGAAATGCAATTTTGCTTCTTACTAGTCCATGTAACTAGCATTTTTCCTAAAAAAATACACCTCCACTGGTTCTCTTTCTGTCATCAATATTTCCAGCCCAATCAACATCAGTGTAGGTAAATGATTCTCCCTGGGATTAGCAAAGAATCTTGCTATCCCTATAGATAATGCAATATCGGGTCTATTGTGTACTACATATTGTAATTTTCCAATCATAAACTTGTATAATGTTTGATTCACCTCAGCTGAATCATCATTCTTCTAAAATTTATGTCTTGTCACCATAGGTGTACTTACTAGCTTGGAATCCTCCAATCCAAAAGTTTTCAATATCTCCTTAACATACTTTGACTGAGTGATATATATATATATATATATACCATATTTCATTTGATTTACTTGCAAACCCACAAAGAACATACTATCTTGACCTCCAACTATGATATCATCAACAAAAATTTTAGATAGTAAAATAACTTTTCCTTTCTCTGTCTTCAAGTACAGATTGATGTTATCATCAGTCCTCTCACATCCAATCTTCACAAGATAATTATGAATCCTTTCATACCATTCTCTTGGTGCTTTCTTCAAACCATATAAAGGTTTGTGTAGTCTACATACCATGTTTTTGTTGTTAGCATCAACAAATCCTTTTGGTTTTTCTATATAAACCTCTTCCTCTAATATAGCATTTAGAAATGCAGATTTAACATTCATTTGATAAAATTTGAAACCTTTGTATGCAGAGTAAGCAAGCAAAGTTCTTACACCTTCAAGTCTTGCAAGAAGGGAAACTTTTTCTCCATAGTCTATCCCTTCTTCTTGTGCATATCCTTTACAAACTAATCTTGCCTTGTTCCTTGTGACTTCACCATTTTCATCTAACTCGTTTCTATAAACCCACTTGGTGCCAATCACATTTTTGTCTTCTGGTCTAGGAACTAGAGTCCATGTCTTATTTTTCTTAATTTTTTCAATCTCTTCTTCCATGGATTTACTCTAGTTCACATCTTCTAAGGCATATTTCACTATTTTGGGTTCTTGGACGCTCAGTAAACATATATCATTTCTCAACTTGTTCCTTGTTGTTGGTCTAGCATCTTTATCTCCAATTATTTGTGTAGCAAGGTCATGTCTCTTGACATACTTAGACAATCTAATTGACCATTCAGACATCTTATTGCACTTACTACTTCCTTTATTCTAGAGGCATATTGGGAAACATTCTCACCTTCCTCCATTCTCATGTCATCAAACTTTCCTCTTAGGCTTTCTCTTTTTGCTCTTTGGACATTCTAATCTCCTCCATAGATATCTAAGAGGGCTTTCCACATCTTGAATGCAAATTCACATCCCTTGATGTCATCAAATTTGACATAGTTGAGGGCAGAGGCAATCTCTAGCATTGCCTAATTGTGCTCCTATTTTTTCGTCAGATCTTCTATAGTAGGGGCACTAGTTATCAACATGTTCAGTATCAATTAAGCTTTGGGAATGATCACCTATGGATCTGAGATGTAGCTTCATCAAAATTTTCTATGCAACAAAGTTATCTTTATTGATCTTGGGAACTTCTCTCTTGGGCATTTTGATCTTTTCTTCTTCAAGTACCTTTAAACCAAGTCAACAACAAAGCTCTGATACCAATTGTTAGAAATTATTTAGAATAACTAAGAGGGGGGGTGAATTAGTTATCCAAGGTCCTAATATCATAATAATACTTTTTCACTAAGTATAGTAAGCCCATTAATCTATCCATGCATCCAAGCTTAAAAATTCATCCTGGCAAGTTACTGTAAATCAACATGCAGGAATAAAACATGAAAGATCAACACATAACATAGTTATTTATGTGGAAACCCAATTTGGGAAAAACAACCAGTAAGACGCTACTCAATTCCCACTCTTTTGAAGTGATTCCCTATGAAAGGCCTACCTTGTTAAAGGCTTACAACACACTATTAAATGTGACCTTGTTAGAGGATTTCAACTGCCATGTTAGGAGTGAGCCTGGCTAAAGGACTTTAGAACATTCACTTGGAATGTCACCCTGTTAAAGGATTTACAATATGGCTATTAAACCAACCTAATTCTATAGGATTTATACTAACTGTTACAATTGCTAGATATTAACAATATGGGCTTTTGATCTAATACAACTCACAACATAACTTGCAAATTTTAGATCACACTTCAGTTTACTCATTTGCTTGGCTTCAATCACTATAGCTCTAGCAATTTGTCCTCCTTTCAAGCTTTTTCTCCTTGAGTCTTCATGCTCATTATGCCAATGTAATAATCTCTTTGGTCACCTATCGAAGTAGAGTTTCTGTACTCTCTTCCTTCTTAATGCTTTCTTTAACACTTCATACTCTCACTCTAACCAACCTCTTTCTTTGTGACCTATGACTCCTTAAATAGAAGTCTAGAATACTTTTCTCGCTCGATTCTCCCTTTCCAATTTTAGGGTTTTGATGGATTAGGTAGGATACAATGTATCTACCTTATATCTTGTCTCTTGTAGAAATTTCCTCTAGAATCCACCTAAATTTTCCCAAAAATGGTTCACCTAGAATTTTGTGCCACTAGCTAAGCATCCTTATCTTCCATCTAGTTCACAAACTTCAAGGTAACAAACTTGTTGGCTCAGATCTGGCAAATCTATGACTTTTCAAATAATGCAGCAACTTAGCACTATTGAAACTCTAACACTCAACACATACTATGTTACTTAGCATCTACTATGGATTCACTCGGCATCAACTAAGTTTTACTGATGCAATGCACTTGATACTTTCTTGGCACTTGAGGTTCACTTGGCACCAAAAGTTCACTCCGCACCTAAACTTCACTCGGCACTTGAATTTCAGTCCGCTCCCATTGAAAATTTTCTTGACTTGAACTAGCTTTCTCGGATCCCTCTAATGAATTTAGTCAAGCTTTGCAAACAATCTTGTTACAACTTCCTCTTCTAAAGTTTCTAACTGTAGCCAACTTCTTCACCTTCAAGTATATTGTCAATACATCATTCTATCATTGTCTTAATTGATCTTTGCACTTCATTACACAACCATAACTCAACCTTTCCCTTAGGTGCTTTTGTTACATCTTATTGATTTAATCCTCTTCATTAATCAACTAAGTGATAGTGCTTGGATCTTATAAGCAATTGTCATTCCAGTAAATAGTAGGTTTGACATTAGTGACAAAATAATGATTGAACACATTCTTAATCAACAATCTCCCTTCTTTACTTCATCAAATCTTTTTAATCATATTCAAACAATCTCCCTCTTTGGAATTGATGGCAAACCAAACTGATTAAAGAAACCAAAACTGACTGATCAACCAAGTTGAAAAAATACTAACTAGGCTAAAATAGTAAGTCAAATGCCAAAAAGAAAACTTGTTGACTTTTGTATCTCCTTCTAATCTGATTCTTCTAAGCTGCTCCCACTGAGATCTATCATCTTGATTTCTTTCTTTGCTTCTACTTCTCCCTTTCATATCTCCTATTCCTTTTCTTCTATCTCTCCCTCTGTGTTATTTCTCTTTTGCTCCTTCTCTATTTCTGGGATTTGATCAATTTTAGCTATTTCCTCCTCTTTTCTATTGTGTCTGCTATTTTCTCAGTTTCTTTTCTCTTTATCCTTAAATGTTGTTGATTAGTTGATCATTGATGATTAGTTGATCAATTTCTCTTTATCTCCCTCTTTGACAACAATGCAAAAGATACATTATTTCAGCATCTCATAATGCAAGTGTAGCATTTACAAGAACTTCCAATATCTCCCTGTGTCACCTTGCTTGTGACTTGTTTATAATTTCAGTATTTTGATTACTTTAGGTAGAACCTAAAGTAAGTATCCTCTACATCAACTTATATCATCTAAACAATCAACTCATTTGATGCAGGGCTGACTTGTTGTTATTTAAGTAGCCTTGGTTAGGGGTATCACCCCTAATTTACCTCTAAGATATTGAAATGCATCTTTAGGTAATGGTTTTGTGAAGATGTCAATATTTTGTTCCTTTGTGTTGACATATTCCATCTTCACTTGCTTGTCTTCCACCAGTTCTCTTACATAGTGATACTTGATTGCAATATGCTTTGTTTTGGCATGCATCATAGGGTTCTTTGATATGTTGATAGAACTTGTGTTGTCACAATAAAGTATCACAGGTTTATTTATTTCTTCCTTCTTTCCTTTCAATAGGTGTTTGATCCACACAATATTGGTGCAATTAATAGTAGTAGCTACATACTCAGCTTCAGCTATGGACTGTGATGTACAACTTTTTTTTTGCTAGTCCAAGTGACTAATCTTTTGCCTAGAAAAAGTGCACCTTCACTAGTACTTTTTCTGTCATCTATGTTACCTCCCCAATCTACATTAGTGTAGGCCTTCAAATCAAAATTTTCAATCCTCTTGTAGTATAAACCAAAATCATCTGTACCTTTTAGATACCTTATTGTTCTCTTAACAGCCATAAGATGATTCTCTCTTGGATTTGCAAAAAATCTTACCACTATTCCAACAGATAAGGCAATATCAGGTCTAATATGTACAACATATTGTAGCTTTCCAATCATGGATCTGTACATTGTCTAGTTTACTTCTACTGAATCATCATTCTTAGATAATTTATGTCCTGTCACCATTGGTGTGCTAACTAGTTTTGAATCTTCTAAGCCAAATGTTTTGAGTATCTCCTTGATGTATTTTGATTGGGTCACAAATATGCCATGTTTGAATTGATGTACTTGCAAACCAACAATTTGATTTCCCCTAGCATTGACATCTCAAACTCACGTTTCATCTTATCAGCAAAATCCTTGCATAGGACATCTTTTCCTCCAAAAATTATATCATCAAAAAAGTTTCAGATATAAAAATATCTTTACCTATTTCTTTCTTGATATACAAGTTGCTATTGTCATCTATTTTCTCATATCCTATCTTCACAAGATATTTGTGAAGTCTCTCATACCATGCTCTAGGTGCTTGTTTCAAACCATAGAGTGCTTTATGCAGCTTGCAAACCATATCCTTATTGTTCTCATCAACAAATCCCTCTGGTTGTTCTATATAGACTTCTTCTTTTAGTATACCATTCAAAAAAGTAGACTTTACATCCATTTGATAGACTTTAAAATCTTTGTAAGTAACATATGCAAGTAGAGTTCTCACTCCTTCCATTTTTGCAATAGGGAAAAATGTTTACCCATAATCTAGTCCTTCTTCTTATGCATAACCCTTACATACTAGTCTTTTTTTGTTTCTTGTGATCTCACCATTCTCATCTAGCTTGTTTCTAAATACCCACTTGGTCACATTTTTATTAGCTAGTCTGGGAACTAGACTCCAAGATTTGTTCTTCTTTATTTGATCAATCTCTTCTTCCATAGCTTTATACCAGTCATCATCTTGTAGTGCATCATTCACTATTTTAGGTTCAACTTTTGTTAACAGACATGATTCATTTCTTAGTCTATTCCTTGCCATTGGTCTTGCATCTTTGTCACCAATTATTTTGTTCAACAGGGTGGTGTCTTCTCACATATTTGGATAACCTTGGTTCTATCCTTGTTTCCATGTTTGGCCTTTCAAATTCAAAGTCACTATGCACATCTCTTTAAGGTAGCTCTACATCTCTTCCATGTGTACTAATTTCAGAGTTAGAATGTGCATTTTCTTCATTTTGCAACTCGGCTTCTGAATGCAGCTTGATATTCACTGGTTGTGACTTGGCTGAAATTAAAATTTTCTGTTGAATCCTAATTTGATTAACAACTTCATGTTCAATAGGCATTCCTTCATAGAAATATACAAATGTTCTGTACTCTTTTGGTTTCTTTGGCTCTTCCACTTGAACTTCTATATGATCATCAAAGTTTACATTTATACTCTCCATAATTTTGTTAGTGTTAGTATTCAAACACTTATATGCTTTACTTCTAGTGGAGTATCCAAGGAATATACCTTCATCACTTTTTGCATCAAACTTGCCATTTATAGAATCTTTAAGAATATAGCATTTGCAACCAAATACTTTGAAATGTTTTACATTGGGTGAGTGACCATACCATAATTCAAAAGGTGTTGCACTTCTACCTTTCTTGACTTGTACTCAATTCAAGGTGTGGATAGCTATACTTATAGCTTCTCTCCAGTACTTTAGAGCAACATTTTTTCCCATCATTAATGTTCTGGCATAGTTAATCATAGATCTATTTCTTCTCTTAGCAATTTCATTCTGTGGGGGAGTTCTAAGAGCTAATGTTTGTCTCTTGATTCCTTTGTCATTGCAAAATGTCTCAAATTCATTCAAGGTGAACTCTCCTCCTCTGTTTGATCTTAGGCATTTCAGACTCTTCTCTATTTCTTTTTAAACTCTAGCTAAATACCACTTAAACATTTGAAAAGCATTAGATTTTTTCTTTAAGAACATGACAGTCATCATCCTAGAATAGTCATCAAAAAACAAAATTATATATTAGTCTCCCTTGTAGCTTTTTAGTTCTATTGGACCACATAAATCAGTATGGACTAATTCAAGTACTTCTTTGGATGTATAGGTTTTACTTTTGAAACTTGACTTAGTCATCTTTCCTAGCTGACATTGTTTGCACATTGTATTGTCAGGCTTCTTTAGTTTAGGTAAACCTCTGACTTTCTTCATTTTACTAATATTGACCAAATCATCAAAGTTAACATGACATAGCCTTTTATACCATAACCACACATCATCAATTTTTACAAAAAAATAGGTAGCATCTTCCATATCTAGAAAAAATAGATTACTTCTAGTTTGGTCTCCTTTTCCTATCAATTTTCCATCAGTGTCATAGATCTTGGCAGTTTTGTTTCCAAATTCTACTTTGCATCCTGCATTGTCTAACTGTGAGACACTTAGCAAGTTGTAGTTCAATCCTTCAACATGCTTTTCCTATCAATTTTCCATCAGTGTCATAGATTTTGGCAGTTTTGTTTCCAAATTCTACTACATTGCCTAACTGTGAGACAATCAACAAGTTGTAGTTCAATCCTTCAACATAGTATGCATTATCACATGAAATTTTCTCTTTAAGATTAATGGAACCTTTTATTCGACATGAAGCATCATTTCCAAATCTAACACTATTTCCATCATATTGAGTAAAGTTAACAAACTTACTTTTGTCTCCTATCATGTGATGTGAGCATCCATTGTCTATGATCCATCTGTCATTCTTGTTTACATAGGTTACTAGTGCTATAGGCTCTTCTTCATCTAATGGATCCTTCATGGCTACATAGACTACCTCATCATCATTATCATTAGAATCCTCTTCTTTAGCAATATAGCACTTTTTGCGTTTATCTTTGTAATCTCTCTTATCATCTTCTCTCCTACTTTTGTATTTTTTTCCTTCTTTGTAATCCTTTTTTTGTGTACACTTTGCAGTAATATGTCCTACCTCACTGCAATTAAAACAAATGATATGTAGCTTACCCTTGAATTTACCTTTGCCTCTATGGAATCTTATAGCCAACAATGCTTCCAATTGTTCTACATCTTCTTCATCTGTGCTACTGTCACTAGATGCATATTTTGTCTTTCTTACCTTCCTCTTTGGTTTGACTTCTTTAGTATCTTTCAGTGATAGCTTGGCCTTGAAAGAAGATTCAACATTCTCAGGTCTATAGTTATCAAAATTAGAGAACTCAAATTCAGTAAATCTTCCCAATATACCTTCAAAACTTAGATTATTTCCTAGTACACATCTTAACTCTTGGATGGCTGATTCTCTAATAGCATAGATAAGGAGAAAAGTTCTTAAGAATTTCTTTTTCACAGTATCATCATCTAATTGTCCATCATCTACTTCCTTTATTCTAGAGGCATATTGGGAAACATTCTCACCTTCCTCAATTCTCATGTCATCAAAATTTTCTCTGAGGCTTTCTCTTATTGCTCTTTGGACATTCTGATCTCCTCCATAGATATCTGATAGAGCTTTCCACATATTGAATGCAGAGTCACATCCCTTGATGTCATCAAATTCAACATAGTTGAGGGCAAAGACAATCTCCAACATTGCCTGATTGTGCTCCTATTTTTTCTTCAAATCTTCTGTAGTAGGGGCACCAGTTGGATCAACATGTTCAATATCAATTGATCTTTGGGCATGATCACCTATGGATCCAAGATGTAGCTTCATCAAATTTTTCCATGCAACAAAGTTATCTTTGTTGAGCTTGGGAACTTCTCTCTTGGGCATTTTGATCTTTTTTGCTTCAAGTACCTTTAAACCAAATCAATAGCAAAGCTTTGATACGAATTGTTAGAAATGCTTTAGACTAACTAAGAAGGGGGGTGAATTATTTATCCAAGGTCCTAATGCCATAATAATGCTTTTTCATTAAGTATAGTGAGCCCATTAATCTATCCATGCATCCAAGCTTAAACATTCATCTTAGCAAGTTACTGTAAATCAACATGTAGGAATAAAACATGCAAGATCAATACATAACATAGTGATTTATGTAGAAACCCAATTTGGGAAAAACCACTAGTAACATGCTACTCAAGTCTCACTCTTCTAAAGTGATTCCCTATGAAAGGCCTACCTTGTTAAAGGCTTACAACACACTATTAAATGTGACCTTGTTAGAGGATTTCAACCACCCTATTAGGAGTGAGCCTGGCTAAATGACTTTAGAACATTCACGTGGAATGTCACCTTGTTAAAAGATTTACAACATGACTATTAAACCAACCCTTAAGTCTATAGGATTTATACTAACTGTTACAATTGCTAGAGAGTAACAATAAGGGCTTTTGATTTGATACAACTCACAACTTGCAGATTTTAGATCACACTTTAGTTCACTCATTTGCTTGGCTTCAACCATTGTAGCTTTGACAGCGTGTCCTCCTTTCAAGCTTTGTCTCCTTGAGTCTTCATGCTCATTATGCCAATGTAGTCATCTCTGTAGTCACCTATCAAAGTAGAGTTTATATACTCTCTTCCTTCTGAATGCTTTCTTTAGCACTTCGTACTCTTTGACCAACCTCTTGCTCTGTGACCTATGACTCCTTAAATAGAAATCTAGAATACTTTTCCCGCTTGATCATTCCCTTTCATACATCTCAATTCTTGTATTGTAGAAGCTCTAATAGCATAGATGGACCGAAGTGTTATCAAAACTTTTCTTAGTATAGTATCATCATCTATTTTACTAGTAGCTCCTATTATTGCATTAAGAACATCTTTTATCCTAGAGTAATATTGAGCAATATTCTCATCTTCTTGCATTATCATATCATCAAACTTACCTCTAAAACTTTCTCCTTTGGCTCTTAGAACATTTTGTCACCTCCATTGATAGTGTGTAGAGTATCCTACATTTTCTTTGCACTATCACAACCCTTGATATCATCAAACTCAACATAGCTTAGGGCAGAGGCAATCTACAACATTTTCTGGTTGTGTTCTTTCTTCTTTTTTAGATCTTTAGTAGTTAAGACTCTAGCAGGATCAACATGCTCAATATTAATGGTATATTATGCATGATCTCCAAGACCTCCTAGGTGTAGCTTCATCAAACTTTTCCATGTAGGAAAGTTATCTCTATTAAGCTTGGGTACCTCTCTTTTTGACATCTTGATGTTTTGCTTATAGTACCTTCATACTACTCCTCTTAATTAGATGGCTCTGATACCAAATTCTTTAGAATAACTGGGAGAGGGGGTGAATCAGTTATCTAAGGTCCAAATGTATAGTTAACTCTTTTCATAGCTCAGTGAAACCATATCCATAAAATATTTTCATCATGCATGCATCCATTAGATTATGCAATCACTTAAACTTGTAGGTTACTATCAAAGCAACTTTGCAAAATTGTAAACATGAAACACAATAGATTCAATAACACATTTGACACAATGATTTAATGTGAAAACCTAATTTGGTAAAAAAAAACTAGTAAAATGCTACTCATTTGGACTCTTTTGAAGTGATTTCTTGTAAAAGGACAATCTTGTTAAAGGTTACAATGCACACTGTTAAATGTGACATTGTTAAATGATTTCAATCACCCTGTTAGGAGTGAGTCTTGTTAGAGGACTTTAGATCATTCACTTGGAATGTCACCCAGTTAAAGGATTTACAAATGACTATTAGGTCAACCTTAATCCAAAGGATTTACCCTATATAGGTACAATGATTAGAAAGTAATAGTAAGGCTTGATCTGATAACAACTTACAACTCCATTTGTAGATTATAGATCTCTTTTTCAGTCTTCCATTCTACTTGGCTTTCACACACTTCATCTCTAATAGCTAGTTCACCCTTCAAGCTTCCACACCCTTAAGCCTTATTTCTTTTCTTGTCAATGTAGTCTCTTCTCTTAGGTCACTAAATGAAGCAATACCCTAGACTCCTTCTCTTGCTTAGGTTCTTGCACATGACAACCTTTGCTTCTGACCAGCCATATCAATAAATAGAGAATTAAGATCTTTTTTCGTTCATCCTCCATCATCTATTTTAAGGTTAGGTTAGATTAGGTAGGATTCAATGAATCTATCCATCATCTCATTTCATTCCCTTCTAGAAACTTCTCCTTCAATCCTCTTTGAATTCACGTCAAAATGGTTCACCATGAATTTTGTGCCACTAGCTCATCAATCTTATCTTCCACACGATTCACATAATTCAAGAAATCAAACTTGTCAACTTAGATTCATCAAATTCTTGATCTTTCTCATAATGATGACACTCAGCATTAAATGGCTTCTGGTGCTTAGCACATATTGTATAATTCTCTATCAAATCACTAGGCATGAACAAAAGTTTACTGCTACTCAACATCAACTAAACTTTACTTGGCTTACACTATGTCACTCAGTTTACACTAAGTTTTTTCTTGGCTTACACTAACTTTTCTTGGCACCTACTGAGAAAAATGTTAAGCTTGGTAAATAAACATCATTTAACTTGTTCTTCTAAACTTAATCAGTGTAACCATCCTTTACAAGCTTATGTAGATTATCAATACACTATATTATCACTATCTTAACTGTTCCTTGTACCCCTTTTCCACATCATAACTCAACCTTTTCTCTTGGTGCTATTGTCACCTCATTTGATCAAATCATCTTCATCAATCAAACAAATGATAGTAGTTAAATCATAAAAGCAATTGTCTTACCAGCAAGTAGTAGGTTTGACATCAGTGACAAAACAATGATTAAAACACATTTATCATACTTGTATCAATCTATTTTCAACACACACACACACACACACACACACACACACACACACACACACACACACACACACACACAGATATATGTATATACGTATGTATATAAGTATATGTATATATCTACACAAGATAGATATCTAATTATATATGTACATATATATATATACACACAAACACACACATCTATATACATATTTATGTATATATATTTATATACATATATATTGTTGATCTCCAGGGCATGTTGTCAATTAGTGTCAAACACCTATTCATTTTATAGGAAAAGTTGGTTGGTCTTCACTACAATTGAGCCACACTATGAAGGTTGGGCATCATATAAATGGACTTGTTCATATTCCAGTATATGTCAAGCAAATCTTTGGCTGTCAAGTACTCCAATGAAAACTAAATGATAGAATATATACACACACACTAAACAAAATGATATAAATTATGGAAATAGAGATATAATTGACATGTCATTATAAATAATAAATGAGACTTTCATAATAATAAAAATAGATAAGTAAATATAATACTATAAGTGGATAAACAAATAAGTAATATTATATAATCCTTACATGATGTAAAACATATTGTGTGTATGTGTGTGTGTGTACATATGTGTGTGTGTATATATATACATACATACATATATATATGTATGTATGTATATGCATATGTATATATATGTATGTATATATATATATGAATATATATATATATATATATATATGTATATATATATATATATATATGTATATATATATATATATATATATGAATATATGGACATACATATATGTACATATGTGTGTGTGTGTCTATATATACATGTACATATGCACATATATATGTATACATATGTATGTACATATATATGTACATATGTATGTATATATATGTATATACATATATATACATACATATGTACATATATATATATGTACATACATATGTATACATATATATGTGCATATGTATGTACATATATTTATATACATATATATTGTTAATCTCCAAGGCATGTTGTCAATTAGTGTCAAACACTTATTCATTTTATAGGTAGAGTTGGTTAGTCATCACGGTGACCGAGCCACACTATGAAGGTCGATCAACATATAAATGGACTTGTTTGTATTCTAGTATATGTCGAGAAAATTTTCAATTGTCGAGTAATCCAATGAGAACTAAATGATAGAAAGTATCGAGTAAGACGGAAGTTAGTTCGTGCCGAGAAAAATCAAGTTAGTTGATGTTGAGTTGAATAGTGTGAATCAAGCATTCAGATGCCAAGTTAAACAATTTATGCTGAGTGTTTGGGAACCAAGTGGTAGCAATAGTTTTTGTACTAATCGAGCATTAGGCTATGTATGTGTCGAGTGAACTAGTTTTAACATATGAATCTAAAATGGTACAAACATTGAGGTAAACCATTATAGTCGATTTCCATACTTATTGCAATGATAAAGGAGTAAATTAAGGAGTTAGTTATGCATTTTGTCAGTGATCATTGATCCATGTGCAAGACATGCAACCAATCAAAAAAAGGGAATGCTTAACCATCAAAAGGGATGAATCAAGATTGTTGATCTTGATCTAGAAAGTTCTCCAAATAATTATTTAAGGAGCATCTAAACCCTAAATCATAAGGATGTTAGAGAGAGAGCTAGTTGTGTGAGGTTTGGATGTTAGATGTGAAGATATCAGACAAAATAGTTGAACAAAGTAGTGGAGGATAGAATAGAGATAATTAGATAAAATATCATATTCAATTGGAAAGAGGAGATCTAAAACCTAGCAGATAGAAGTGCTAACCAAAGGATCGAGTACTAATACATTCTAACAAGTGTTTCAAGGTAAATCTCTTAACAGAGTGGTCTTAATAAGCCTATGTACAATCTCCTAACAAGGTTTTTACTTAGTTGTAAGTTTAAATCCTTGAATCAAGGTAGACTTAATAGTCTTGTAAGTTCTTAAAAAAGAAGACCCCTTATGGGGTAGATCACTAGAAGTGATCAAACATTGTAGCCTTAACTAGAACACTTTATTGCTATAGTAGTTAACATTTGTTGGAGTCATCCCAACCCAAGTTGTACCTTCACCTTGGAGGGTTTCTAAGTAACCAAATCTCTTGTATTATGTGTTTACACTTATGCTTATAGATGTGATGCATATTTAGATCTATTTCAACATTTCAAGTTTATGGTTTTATGGTTCATGATCTAGATATGAGATGGATTAGTGGTGAATGTATTTAATTTGTTATTTGCTTCAAAGGGTAAAAGTTTTAGAGATCCCAATTAGCCCCCGCTTGCAGTATCTCACTTTCTCAATAAACTTCAAAAAATGTGTGTGTGTGTGTGTGTGTGTGTGTGTGTGTGTGTGTGTGTGTGTGTGTCCATTATAAATGTTATGGACAAATGTATTGAAGAGATTTTTTATGTGATTACCAATAATATCAATCAAACAAATAAAACAATATTTCTCTGATTATGTTTTCCTTTAATCTTGAAAGCATGCCAATATAAAAATAGAAATGATTTTTTATTTTAAATTGTTAAAAATGTCCTCTTCATATATATAGGTGTATTATATTTTATATATAACTATATGCATACGTCTTTAAATAAATATGTCAACCTACAATTTTATCAGAAATAGAAATGAAATCCAACACAAAAATTATTAAACATATGATGTTTTACTTATTTTAACACTTACGTCATTTCTACAATATCCATTGATAAGTTAAAATTGTTTTTGTAACAACTATATAGATCCTATCGCATATCATATAAAATCCCTTGAATCGGGACCATTATATAATTAAACAAATAAAATTGAATTGTATATTAGAATAAATTTCACAAAAATATTACAACCGCATTGATTATTAAAGCTTATAAAAACTATCAATCAGGTAAATTAAAAACTCAATTTTAAATATAGTTCTCTCCTTAAAAATATTACATGCATAATCCTTGACCTATTTGTAGGAAAAGTTAAATACTATCCCTTTTATTGATAGAATATTAATCCTAAGTATAAATATTGACTAAGAATTCAAAAAAAGCCTTCAAATACATGAAATTAACCTATTCTTATGTAAACAAAATTTATTGATAGAAACCAAAAATGAATTGTAATTCTAAATATACTTAGTCCTTAAAGATAATTGAACCCTATTGTTATTAGTAGAGAAATAGAAATGTTGCAATAAATCTTAGACACATCATATATCATAACATCAAGTGAAGTGATTTCATAAAGTAACAAAAAATGACTCTTATTTTATAGTTATATATTACACAAAATTCAACACTAGTATGATTTTTATACCTACCTGTAAAGAAATTAAACATTAATATTTTAATATAATCCTCCCCGAACATTTGATTCTTAGATATTCATCAGCCTAAATATGTGAGAAATTAAACACTATCAATGTTATTGATTGAAATTCAACCCTAATTATAAGAAAAAAAACTATGTAATAAAATGTGTCTACCAAGCTTGACCGAGAAAATAGTGTAAGTCGAGCATTTAGTTTAGACCTAGAAAAAAGTTGGTTATGACTGAGCAAAGTGAAATTTAGTATGTGCCGAGCATCAGTAAAATACAATATGTGTCGAGTTTCAGAGAGTGGTAGTAATGATCGAGAAAACACTTAGTTCATGTTGAACAACCTAGTGTTGACCAAGCATCAGTGACTGCTATTGTCGAGTGGCAGTATTAAGCGTTTGATTGAAGATTTGACGAATCTGAGCTGACAAAGTTTATTTCTTGAATTGTGTGAAGCATGTTGAAGATAAGTATGATGAGCTAGTGGCATAGAATTGAAGATAAACTATTTCTAGATGTATTTAATGAGGATTAAAAGAGAAGTTTCTAGAGGGTACATAATGGAAAGAAGGGAGGATTTTATGAATCTAACCTAACCCTAAGATGGATGATTGTGATTAAGTGGAAAAAGATCAAAATTCTCTATTTAAGGAGATACAAGGCCAAAAAAATAGTGAGAAGGGTAGAAGATCTAGTGTGTAAGTGAGATAGAATAAATCTAGAGATATTGCTTCATCTGGTGGCTGAAGGAACCTGTTGTTGGCATACTAAACATGAAGGCTTAAGGAGGTGAAATCTTGAAGAGTGAACAAGCAATCAAAGATGAAGGGAATGAATGCCAAGAAGAATGGAGAGCTGAATTAGAGATCTAAAATCTACAAGTGAGTTATTTTTTTATTAGATCAAGTCCTAATGTTACACTCTAACAAATTGTATCAGACTGGATAAATCCTTTGGATTAAGGTTGGCTTAATAGTCATGAGTAATCCTTTAACAAGGTGACATTCTAATGGAATGTTCTAAAGTCCTCTAACAAGGGTCACTTTTAATAGGGTGATTGAAATACTTTAATCAAGGTCACATTTAATAGTGTGCATTGTAACCTTTAATAGGGTTGGCTCCTTATAGAGCTCACTTCAAAAGAGTAAAAATTGGTACCATGTTATTGGTGGTTTTTCCCAAATTGGGCTTCCACGTTAAATCCTTATGTCAAAATTGTGTGATTGATTTTGTGATATTTATGTTTACATTTCTGCAAAGTTGATTTCACCTAGGACAATAACCTACAAAGTTTTGAAGATATTGGATGATCTAATCAATGCATGCACATACATATTTGCTGAGTAATGAAAAGTTTTATTTGTACATTTGGACCTTGGATAATTGATTCCGCCCCCCCGCCCCCCCTCTCAATTATTCTAAATTATTCCAACAATTGGTATCAAATCTATTAGTGCTTGTGAGGAAATATTTTCAAAGTAATTGAAGCTAAAAATCAAGATGTACATAAAGGAGGTACCCAAGCTAAACAAGGAAAACTTTCCTGCATGGCAAAGTTTGATGAAGTTGCACCTAGGAGAACTTGGAGATTTTGCAATGTCAACTATGGCCACTAAATATGTAGAAGTGAGTGGAGCCCTTACATCTCAACAACTAAAAGAAAAGAAAGAACATAATCAAGCAATGTTGGATATCACATCTGCCCTAAGCTATTCAGAGTTTGATGAAATCAAAGAATGTATTTATGCTAAACAAATGTGGGATGCCCTAAAGAAGATCTATGGAGGAGATAAGAATGTACTAAGAGCCAAGGTAGAGAGTCTAAGAGGAAAATTTGATGATATCAGAATGCAAGAAGGTGAAACTATAGTTCAATATTGTGCAAGAGTCAAAGATGTTGTAAATGCAATTAGAGGATTAGATGGAAAGATTGAAGATGAAACTATGATAAAAAAAAGTATTAAGAACCCTGTTGCCTATCTATGCTATTAGAGTCTCTTCTATAGAATAACTAAGATGTACTCCTGGTAATGATCTAACCCTTGAACAACTAGTTGGTAGATTTGATGCTTTTGAACTTTCAAAAGAATTGAGATGTACTCCTGGTAATGATCTAACCCTCGAAGGACTAGCTGGTAGACTCAATGCTTTTGAACTTTCAAATTTTGATAATTTCAAATATGAGAATGTTGACTTTTTTTTCAAAGATAAACTAACACTCAAAGAACCTAAAGATAAGAGTAAGGAAAAGGTCAAACATGTTGCTAGTGATAGTGAAATAGATGATGAAGATCTAGATGAACTTGAAGCAATGTTGGCTAGGTGATTTCATAGAGGCAAAGGAAAATACAAAGGTAAGTTACCCATGTTAAAAATAGATTGATACAAGTATGAGAATGTGTTTCAATCATTGTTTTTTCACTGATTTCAAACCTGCTACTTGCTGGTAAGACAACTACATAATTGATTTGAGTACTATCAGTAATTTGATCAATGAGGAAGGTTTGATCAAATGAGATAACAATAGCACCTAGAGAAAAGGTTGAGTTATGGTAAGAAAAAAGAGTACAAAGATTAGTTAATACAATGACGATATAGTGCATTGATTATCTACTTAAGGTTGCAAAGGTTGGATACACTGACAAAGTCTAGAAGAACAAATAAGAAGAATTGAGTCTGCCAAGCTTGACCGAGTGGATAGTAGGTGGTGATAAAAGTTAGTGCAAGCCAAGTAGAAAATTAGTTGGAACCAAGTAAAGTGAAAGTTTGGTATATATCAAGTGATATAGTGTAAGCCAAGTAAAGTTTAGTTGATGTCAAGCACTAGTAAACTTTAATGTTTGCTGAGTTATCCAGTGGATGACGAGTGGAAGAACAGTATGGAAGTCAAGTGCCAGTATTCATGTTAAATCATAGATTTGATGAATCTAAGGTGACTATTTTGTTTTCTTAAATTTTGTGAAGCATGTGGAAGATAACTATGATGAGTTGGTGGCATAAAATTCATGGTAAACCATTTTGAGGCAAATTAAAAGAGGATTGAAGGAGAAGTTTCTAGAAGGGACTAAAATGAAAAGATGGGTAGATTCATTGAATCCTACTTAATCCTACCTAACCCTAAAATGGATGATAGAGGATGAATGATAAAATGATGGAGGAGCATCTTGGGTTTTCTTGTAATCCTACATGTTTGGAGGGAGTTTGGTTAAGTTTTGTGGAGCTTGGTAGAAACTAGTGTTTGACATGGTCTATGGACTTGGCATGGTCTATGGAATTCAGCATGGTCTGGGAACTTGGAATGGTCTATGGAGCTCGACATTGCTTGGGAATTTACTAGTGCTCAGCTTGGTCTTGCTAACACTCAACTTGGTCTTGATTTTTGTTGGTGTCAAGTTGTCTGTGAGTCAACTTTTGGCATTCAATTAATGTATGGGTATTTAAATTAGTGTTGCAGCTGACTTGTGGCTTGACCTATATTTAATGTAAGGGATTTAATTTAATTTGTAATAAACTGGGATGACTTGTGGCTTAGTTGGGTATAAGTAAGGTATCATTCCAACTTGGAGAAGGGGATGAAGTGTAGATGCAAATTTTGAAGAGCTAGGGTTGCGACTTGAGAACCAAAGGATTGCTTTGTAGACCTGAGGGTACAAGTGTGGATTCTTCTTGGTGTTCTTATCCAGTTGTGGATCTGGACTAGTTAGAGTTGGTGTGTGGTAAATGGATCTTGAAAGATCTTGTAGAACTAATTTTTTAATTATTGTTCATATTTGGCCCTAACCTAGAAGGCCTTACAACTGGGCATATTACATGTAATCAGTCATATCTATGAATAAAGAGTTGTGATTTGGTATCAGATCTTGCATTATTGTTGCTTGTTGTTGTGTTTTCATTGTGTGTTAGTTTGCTAGGGGTTTAGAAATCTCCTTTGGGGATTCTGCTACCTTGCACTGCGTCAGGTGGTATCAAAGTGAAGGTTGTTCCTAAGTGTGTTGACAGATCACTAAAGCTAAGGTAGTTTACACCAAGATTTGGAAAGAAGGTTGATCTTGTGGCTGATTGATCTTCTGGATTGGTGGATCTATTGCTTAGGGTTTGCTAAAATTTTGGAAGATGCCTCCAAGAAGGTTGGACCCTAGGGAAATTAATAATCTTAGTGATGCTGTGGAAGAAAGGATCTCAGAGAAGATTAGAGAAGAGTTCAGATCTAAGATTGCATTGATGAAGAGTGACATGATTGCGAAAATTGTAAGTGCTTTAGGTGGTGTACCTCGGCATGTGGGTACTAAAGATAGCTATGAGGAAGTTGTTGAAGACTTTGAAGTTGTTGGATCTAGTGGTGAGGACATATCTAATCATGGGGAGAGACCTATTGGAACTAGGGCTGGTCAAATTGCTAGACCTGGATCTCGGTTGAAGCTGAAGCATAAGATGGAGGTTTCTAATTTCTCAATTACTTTGACTCCTAAAGACCTGATTGATTGGATTGGTGAATTGGAAGACTACTTTGAGATTGAGGATATTGAGGATCCACTTAGAGTGAGGTTGGCACAAACTAAGTTGAAAGGACATGCTGCTCTCTAGTGGAAAAAATTGCAAAGAGACAAAGAAGAGGAAGGTGAAATGAAGATCTATAAATGGAGATTGATGGTGACTAAGTTGAAGGCTAAGTTCATTCCTACTGATTATGAACTTGAGTTGTTTAAAAGTTTGTAGAATGTAAAAAAGAAAGATATGTCTGTGAAAGATTATACCAAGAAGTTCTACAAGTTGACTATTCAGTCTGGTCATAGAGAATTGTCAAAGGAAAAGGTAGCTCAGTACATTAATAGTTTGAGATTCAATATTCAGGATGAGGTTGGTATGTTGAATATTTCTTTAGTTGAGGATGCTTATCAGTATGCCTTGAAGGTAGAAGATAATTTGAAAAAGAAAAGTCAAGGTAATGCTAGAGGGAAGGAGAAGTAAGATAGCTTGGCACAAGCTAAACCATGTGTTGAAGATGAACCAAAACCTACTGATCAGAGAAGGAGAATAGGTGGAAGTGGATTCAGAGGTAATTGTTTCAAATGTGGGAAAGAAGGGCATAGATCTTTTGAATGTCTAGTTGGTAGGACAACTGCTATTGTGAATGATGTTGTAGTTCAAGATAGTTAGCCTAAGAAAGGAGAAATTTTGTTGGCTCAATGAGTACTAGTTGGTGAGAAGACATTGGAATCCTGTTAGAGGACTAGTTTGTTTAGGACTTGTTGTAAGTATGGTATTAAAGTCTACAAGGTGATTCTAGATGGTGGTAGTACTAATAACCTTGTTGTTGAGGAGATAATTTAGAAACTTGGTTTGAAGAGTGTGAGACATCCTTATCCTTATAGGATTGGTTGGTTGCAAGGTGAACATGCTTTGGAAGTGAGAGAGCAATGCCCTATTGATTTTTAGATTGGGCAGTATAAGGATCAAGTGTTGTGTGATATTGTGGACATGAACAGTTGTCATGTGTTTCTTGGTAGACCTTGGCAATATGATTGCAGGGCTGTGCATGATTGTGTCAATAATGTGTTTACTATTGAGAAAGGTGGCAGGAAGTTTTTCCTAATTCCTTTGCAAAATGAAGAGCTCGATAAGAGGAACCTGAGTATTGGTAGTCGAGTTGAGTTGGTGGATTCTGAGAAGGTTGAAAATCAATATGGAAATCATACCTGTAGCACATTGAGGATGGATGTGAAGAGGTAGAAGAAGAGAAAAGGAAAGAGTGTACAAGTTGAAGACTTGGAGGATATGTATGTGAAGAACCAGTTTGGGATTTATGTGTTGAATCCTAGAAGATGTTCTTCCAGTTACTAAGAACGTCTTTTTGAACCTAGGGTGTCTAATGCAAGAGCATCTTGGGTTTTCTTGCAATCTTAAATGTTGGGAGGGAGTTTAGTTAAGTGTTTTGGAGCTTGGAAGAAACTGGTGTTCAGCATGGTCTAGGAGTTGGGCATGGTCTGGGAACTTGGCATGGTCTATGGACTCAGCATGGTCTATGGAACATAGCATGGTCTATGGAGCTTGGTATTACTTGGGAATTTATTAGTGCTCGGCTTGGTATTGGTTTCTGTTGGTGTCGAGTTTTTTATGAACTGACTTTTGGCATTTAATTTATGTATGGGTATTTAGATTAGTGTTGTAGCTAATTTGTGGCTTGACCTATATTTAATGTAAGGGATTTAATTTAATTTGTAATGAACTGGGCCAACTTGTGGCTTAGTTGGGTATAAGTAAGGGTTTTTGTGGAGTCTTTAGAGGAGGGGGGAGTTATCATTCCATCTTTGAGAAGGGGATGAAGTGTAGATACAAATTTTGAAGAGATAGGGTTGTGAATTGAGAACTAGAGGACATCTTAGTGGACCTAAGGGTACAAGTGTGGATTCCTCTTAGTGTTCTTATCCAATTGTGGATCTGGACTAGCTAGAATTAGTGTGTGGTAACTAGATCTTGCAGGATTTTGTAGAAGTAATTTTGTAATTGTTGTTCGTATTTGGCCCTAACCTGAAAGGCCTTATAGTTGGGCATATTACATGTAATTAGTTATATTTATGAATAAAGAGTTGTGATTTGGTATCAGATCTTGCATTAATGTTGCTTGTTGTGGTGTTTTTGTTGTGTGTTGGTTCACACCTGACAAAAGTTTGCATTCGTAGGCTTATCATGCTGATAACTATTCTTGCTTCTACACATGTTAGAGGTATGTCCCTTTTTACCACAGAAATGATAGGTAGGTTTTGTATTCTTACCTTTGTTATTTCTTTCTTTTACAATCTTGGATGACTCTCCTTCCTCAGTGCTGATGTATCTTAGTCCTGCAATGTCATTGTTATCCCTTGGGTATTTCAACAATTGCTCAAAGTACTTGATGGCCTCATTGGGTTTGTTGTAACTTTCTGCTATTTCCTTTTCTCTCTTCAATTCATTCTATAATTTTTCATTCTACATCTTCAAGGTGGAAATCTCAATGTCCTTCATGTTTAGCTCATGATGAGCATTCATCATCTAGCTTAAGGTGTCCAACTGCATGTTTGAGATCTTTTCAAATTCATTTTTCTTTTATTCTAGTCTATTGGTAAGATTTCTCTTGTCATCTTCTATCATGGCTTTTTCCTCAATGGCTCTTTTCTTTTGTTTAATCAATTTACAAAGCATTATGGCTTGTGATTCTTGTTCAAGCTTCAAGGTTCTGATTTCTTTTGCTTGAGCTCTATTCATCTCCATAAATTCTGCTATTGCTGCATCAAATTCCTTGGAATCTCAATTGGAAAACACTTGTGAGGTATCAATCTCCTTGTAGTGTATATCATTTTCAGCTATGGCTATCTCCTTCCTTCTTTTCAAGGAATTTCTTAGTTCCTCCTTGGCTTCCTCTACTTTGTGTAGAGCTAGTTGCACATCAAACACCTAATTGTTAATGATCTTCCCAAGTTTGAAGGCTTCCATCTTCTGACCTTTTTCTCCAAGCTGTTAGGCTTCTCCTTGTGAGTACCAGAGCTCTGTTACCAATTGTTGGAATGTTCAAAATGGGAAGAGTACTTCTGAGTGTGTGTGTGTGTGTGGGGGGGGGGGGGGGTTAATAAGAAGTAACCAATTTTTACCATTTCAAACCCATATTAACACATAACTGTAAAACATGTTGCATGCATTTAAACATATAAACAAACATGAAATGAAAGTATGCATCAACACATAACACAAAGATTTGGTAACCCAAAAACCCTCCAAGAATAAGAAGGTAAAACTAGGGTGGGGATGACACCCACAAAAATCACTGCAACAATCAATGTTCAACCACTTCTGATGGTCTACCTTGTGAAAGGCCTACCCTGTTAAAGGTTTTACACTATGTCAATAATGACATAGTTAGAGGATTTACAAACACTTACATGAAGTGTCACCCTATTAAAGGATTTACAATAAGTTGTTAAACCCACCTAATACATAGGATTTTCAAGACCTTCCCCAAAGGTTCTCCTACCTAGTTGTTAAGTTAACCTATCAACATAGGATTTTAGCATCTAATACAATTGTGAGAGAGAATTAGAACATTTGACCTAATTGAATGCAATCTCAAATTGCTAAATTCAGGTACTAGATTTGTTCTTCTCATTCTGATCCTTGCTTGATCTGATCTCTGTATGTGTTCCTTGACTCTTGTACTGTTATGATCAACTTAATATGTAATTGTTGCTCTATTCCTCTAAGTCTTTCTTTCTTCACACTAAAATTTCTCTATAATTTCCCCATACACTAATCTCATCTACATATGCAATGGGTTCTCAACCTCCTTTTAAAGAATGCAAAGACTTAGGGTTAGGTATGGATCTACGATCCATATTGAATCTCAAATTCTTGCTCAAGTCCTTGGATTTTCTTCATTGGTTGCATGCCTTCTCCATTTTTCTAATTGGTTGCATGCAAATTGCATAGAGAATGTAAACAATTCATCCTTATCCTTTTTCTCTTTCAAAGTCTCTCTAAGTTGGCTGCAAGAGTGGTTTACATCTTGGTTTGTGAAAGCACAAACTCTTATGTTGATCCTAAGTTACTCAACACTCGTTACATTACTGATGCTCGGCATGAACTGATACCTGAATTGCTCAACATCTATTACTTCCCTAGTTTTCTTGACACCTTTTAAACACTCTATTGCTCAACATCTAAACATTTCCTAGATCACTCAACACATGAACATTTCTTGGATCACTCGAAACATACTACGTTCTGACTTGCTTGGCACCTATTTAAATTCTAGCTCAACATACATTGTGTACTCGACATATATAATGAAAATGGTTAAGTGTGTTGACACTCAATTTTCAAGACTATTCTTTTGACCAACAATCTCCCCTTTTGACATGAGTGTCAAAAATACTTAACTAATATTTTATGAGCTTAACCTTATTTAGTACATCCTCTATTCACTTGGAATTCATGTAAAAAATTCAAAAAAATAATAATATTGTAAGTAACAATATACCTTATGACTCCCCTTGAGTTGATTATGCCTTGTCCATTCTTGAGACTAAAATTATATTCCAATGTGCTTGGTCCTCTCTATCCTTTGTCTTATTTCTACATTTTGAGCCTATGTGTCATACCTGATCTGTGTGAAGTTCACAAATTTTCAAAATTTTTCATCTCCCCCTTTCTTCTTTATTACTAGTCTCCCCCTTTTTGGCTATTTACAAACTTTCCACTCCTCTTATGCATATATCTCCTCCTTACTTTATCTCCCCCTTTTTGACACTAATGTCAAAGGGTTCTATAGAGTAATAACATGGTTAGCCAAAAATATGTTGTTTACCTCAAGGAGTATCTTCAAAGCTACATCCCAATTTGCTAGTGCAATGTCTAATGACTTATACTAGATGACAACCTCTGCTACTAGATGTACAAGTCCATCTAAGGTAGAAAGATTTGGATCTTTCTTGAGGACTATTTCTGCATACATTTTCTCCTTATGAAGTACCTCCAAGTGAGGGGTATAGAGGATTGAATTTGCATCAACTTCACTTTTATATTTGCCTCCTCTACTATTAATACAACTAATTCTCTTTGAGTGTTAAGCATTTGAGAAAAATGCTTCTCACTCTAAGTTTGATTCATGGGGAGTTGCATACTAGGAATCTTTAGATTTCTCTCCAAGCTCATTATTTTCTGGCTAGTCTCCTATGTGAAGTAGGAAAAATCACACAACTTGTTGTATAAGGAGAATATATTCCCAAGTACAATTTTGACTTTATCTAATTTCTTAGCCAGCTCAACTTGTGATAGTGCTATATCACTAGATATTTTCTCATTTACCTTTCCTTGGAACTTCCTTTCTGACCATTCCATTAATTTTGCATATGTATCATGGTCTTCCTTTGTCACCTGATCAACTATATCAGAGAGTTCCTCTAGTATTGGCCTTGACTCATCAAGTGTCTGTAAGTTGAAGGCATCCATAAAGATGTCCTTTATCTCATTGAGTGCTTGCCTATATTTATATTCTTTTCTCAATAGGTCTTGTCTTCTTCTTCTATCCAGTGCATTCTATATTTCATTAATTTTCTCCTCAGTGAGAGTGTTGGATTTATAGTAAGGTATTGTGATTTCCTCATCAAGCTCAGGAATTCCATAATGAAGTTTCCTGGCTACTTTTGTTGAGCTTGAGCCTAGTGTTCTAATTTATAATGCTATCATTTGAGTGCTCGGCTTCTAAAGAGTTTGACTGGGAGTACCTATTTTTGGTAATTCAATCAAAGTTTCTATTGCAGATTCCTCCTCATCTCTTGTCTCTTCCTTCTCTTTAGTTTGTTTCTCCTTTTTATAGTCAATGGCTAGGGGTGTGCTTGTTGGTTTTTTTATCTTCTCTTTGTCTTCTTCTACTACTACACTTGGCACTTGAAGTGCATTAGAAATTATTCTTGGTGGAGGTGGTGGAGGAAGGAATAGAATTCTAGTAGTTTTTATGGTCAAAGGTGGTTCTTGTGTTTGCACCATGACTTCCTTAGATTTTACTACTACCTTTTGCAACTCATCAATACTGACCAGTATTGGGCTTGAACATAATCTAGCTGCTAGTGTTGATTGGTCAAGGATTTTTACTAGATCCTCTGCAATTAATGGATTGATGTTTTGACCAGAAGTGCCAATAACATCATTTTTTTTAATAATCTTTGCAGGTGTGATGGTGGCATGAGGAGGGCTAGGATGTGATAGTTGTGTGTCTTGCACACTTTTTTCTTACTTCTCATCTATACCCTTTTCTTCCTCTTTCTCCTCTTTATTCACCACTTCATTTTTCCTTTCTTTTTCCACTTTCTTCTCTTCCTCAGCCTTCTTCTCCTCTTGCTTCTTATCTTCCTCCTTCTTCTCTATTTCTTTCATTTCCTTTTTCTTGGCACTTGCTTTTGCCTTGTAATCTTCATCAAATACATCATCAATTTTCTTGTATATTATTTTCCACAATCTTGTGGATTTGCTCACTACATCTTCAATTTTATTTTGCAAAATGAAAAATGCTCTATACTTAGGAGTAAATCTACTATTGTGCCTCTTGACTGTGTTAGTTATTTGACCCTTTGTCAAATTAGGCAACAATCTAGCTGAAATAGATTCCCTTATTTCCTTTTCCATTTGCAAGAAAAAATACTATTTGTCTCCTACTATTTTATACAATTCCTTGGGCATTAAGCCATCTAGCTCTAGAGGTGTGTGCTTTTACTCAGCCATCATAGCATACATAGATTCATCTATTTTATTTTTCTCTACCTTCATGAGCTTGTTAAAATCTAAATTCTTCAAATCTTTCAAATCATCATTTCTAATCTTTGTACACAATTTATCTATGGCAGATTGGGGTGGACAACTTACCACTTTGAACTGACTATTATCTTCTGACTCGGTCTTTTCTTTATCTGAGTCAAGTTGAGCTACATATTTTCTTCTCTTTCTTGACTCCTCATTAGTCTTCTTGGTAGCTTTCTTCTTCTTTTTTGCCTCTTCTTTGGCCTTTTGTGTTGTAGCTCTAGTGGTGGCTCTGGTAATAGGTTTCTTTGGTGCAGGTTTTGCTAATTTCTTTGATTTAGGTTTAGGAGCAGATGGAGTTTTAGCCTTCCTCTTGGTGACTTTAGTTCTAGTAGGTACTTCCTCAGCTTCTTGTTCCTTGTCCTCATCTAGACCTTATTTTTGTTGTGGAGGCTCATCTTCTTCATTTTCATTGTCATCCTCTTCTTCATCTACTTTCTCTTCCTCTTATATGCCTACTTCTTCAACTCCAAATCTTTTCTTGATCTTCTTGATCAATTTAGCCTTCTTCTTCACTATTGTGGCTATCTTAAGGTCTATCACCACACTTGATTTGATAATGCCATAAGTTCCAAAATGTTTTTCATCCTTGTTAATTTCTTCTACAAGTAGAGCTGTTATTGCTGCCGAGGCTTGATCAACATCAAGTTCGTAACCTAGTGGCCTAAGCCATCTCAATCTAGGTATGACTGCCTATATATAAGTGTAATCAATATCCACAAGAAAGAAAATTTCTTTTTCATGCTACTCAACTAGTGAAACTGGTATCCTCATTCTCTATTTCATGGACTTCTTGAAGTCCTCAAAGTAGCTAGTCATTTGGGCATCAAAATTCTCACCCATCTACTCAATGAATCCATTTATTTGCTCAACAATGGTATTATTTTGATCCCATTTCACTTTTCCTATTGAAGGGAATTCTTTCATAATATAGAAAAATATACAAACCAAAACATAGCCAAATTTGCATTGAGCTCCCTTAGACTTCCTTATAGCTCCCAGATTCTCATTGATCAGCTAAAACATGAGCTCTGCAAGATCATATGTATAATCTTTCTTTACCAATTTATAAGCAACATCCACTACTATACATGGTACACTATTTAGTCTACTTGACTGGCAGAATTTGTGTGCTATGACTCTCACAGCAAAATCTAGTAGGGGTTCTATGATGGTGTATATTGTCATTCCCTTATTATTCCATTTTGCACCTATATTCTTCTCTATGACTTCCTTTTTGTCACTTCTTAGGGTCTTTAGCTGATCTAAGGTTGGAATACCAGTAATCGTATGGATAATTTTCTTTGTAAACTTCATTGGCCTTGTCTCTAGCCAAAAGTCTCCATCATGGATTTTGCTCAACACTATGCGTATCCATTCCATTTTGAAAACAATAGGGAAAACTAGGGCTTTGGTCAGACCCTTCTTCTCAACTATGTTAAGTTTTCCATTGTCACACAGTTTATCAAATGCATTAAAAATCTCCAAATCTTCTATGGCTCCAATTTTATAGTTATAACACTTTCGAACATCTTGAACCATAACAACTTTATCAGATATTATGGATAGGGCACCAGTAGGATCATTCTTATAAGTAACTTCAAGAATGGGCCTAAACTCTGGCTATTTGACTTCATTACTGACTAGTTGAATTTCATGACTTTCCTTCTCCTTAGTGGTTTTTGACCCAAATTCCATCATTTACCAAACTAGGGTTTAAAATTAAATAAGCTTTCAAACTCTGCATAGCTCAGCACTTGAATGAAATACCTGTGAATTGATGAACTAGAGTTGAATCATGATTGAAATTGTCACAAATTTCTATTTGATCACTATAGAATCACCTCTTCACTCTGCTTGACTTTGCTTCCTGTTTGAACGATTCAAAAATGAATAATTTTCACCTTTATTAGGTTCAAAAACCTAGCATTTATTGCACTTGTGATTACAGTTGTACAGTCAGCTTCCAAAGATTTTATTAACTTGGCTTCCACTAAAGTTCATCTACTTAGCATCTACTATCTTATTTCACTTAGTAACCAAAGGTAGCTTGGCATCATCCTCTAGCTTTTAACTTGACATCTTTTCTCATGCATATTTCTTCTTTGCAGTACTTCTATGTTTTCATGGACTGATGTATGATGTATCTTTATATGTATCAGCCCCATGTATCTATCTTGTGCTTAATTTGATAAGGTGTGATCACTTGATCTCTTGGGTGAAGTGATCTCTCCATTTTATGTGCTGCATTCACCTTTCTTCTTCCATGTTTTATTCATCTCTCCTTTGATGTGTTCAATATCTGCCTTTGCCTTTCCTTTGTTGAACTCAGAACTTGGTACCTTGGACCTTGTTGGGTAATTCCTACTGATATGACCAGTCCTTAAGCAACTAAAACAAGTGGTTTGACTTAACCACCTATTGTAGTTCCCTCTAAAGTGTGTCCTTATGAAATTTTTAAGGATGTGTCCATATTCCTGACAATAATGATAGCTATACTTTGTATTGTAATCCCAATAGTAGTGATTCCCATGGCCTTTTATTTTTGCTAGTTGATTTGATGTCCACATGGGTTTTGATCTACATTCAAAGGCTCTATGTCCATACTTATTGCAATTGTAGTAGTGACTTAAAAAATTTTGGGTCCTCATGGTCTTGGTTCTATAGTCTTGTGTTGAATGTCCTTGCTTTTTGCACTTGTGACAAAGGTTTGCATTTGTATGCTTATCATGCTGATAACTATTATTGCTTCTACACACATTAGGGGTATGTCCCTTTTTACCACAGAAATGACAGGTAGGTTTTTTATTCTTACCTTTTTTATTTCTTTCTTTTGCAGTCTTGGATGACTCTCCTTCCTTAGTGATGATGTATCCTAGTCTTGCAATGTCATTGTTAGCCCTTGGGGATTTCAGCAATTGCTCAAAGTACTTGATGGCCTCATTGGGTTTATTTTAACTTTCTACTATTTCGTTTTCTCTTTTCAATTCATTCTACAATCGTTCATTCTACGTCTTCAAGGTGGAGATCTCAATGTCCTTCATGTTTAGCTCATGATGAGCATTCATCATCTAGCTTAAGGTGTCCAACTGCATGTTTGAGATCTTTTCAAATTCAATTGTCTTTTCTTCTAGTTTGTTGGTAAGATTTCTCTTGTCATATTCTATTATGGATTTTTCCTTAATGGTTCTTTTCTTTTGTTCAGTCACTTCATAAAGCATTATGGCTTGTGATTCTTGTTCAAGCTTCAAGGTTCTAATTTCTTCTACTTGATCTCTATTCATCTCCATCAGTTTTGCTATTGCTACATCAAATTCCTTGGAATATCCATTGGAAAACACTTGTGAGGTGTCAATCTCCTTGTAGTGTATGTCATTTTCAGCTATGGCTATCTCCTTCCTTCTTTTCAAGGATTTTCTTAGTTCCTCCATGGCTTCCTCTACTTTGTGTAGAGCTAGTTGCACATCAATCACCTGATTGTCAATGATCTTCCCAAGTTTGAAGACTTCCATCTTCTGACCTTTTTCTCCAAGTTGTTAGGCTTCTCCTTGTGAGAAACAGAGCTTTGATACCTATTGTTGGAATGTTCAAAGGGGAGAGTACTTCTGACGGGGGGGGGGGGGGGTGTGTGAATAAGAAGTAACCAATTTTTACCATTTCAAACCCATATTAACACATAACTATAAAACAAGTTGCATGCATGTAAACATATAAAAAAACATGAAATGAAAGTATGTATCAACACATAACACAAAGATTTGGTAACCCAAAAACCCTCCAAGAATAAGAAGGTAAAAATGGGGTGGGGATGACACCCACAAAAATCACTACAGCAATCAATGTTCAACCACTTTTGATGGTTTGGCCTATGAAAGGCATGCCTTGTTAAAGGCTTTACACTATGTCACTAGTGATCTAGTTAGAGGATTTACAAACACTTGCATGAAGTGTCACCCTATTAAAGGATTTATAATAAGTTATTAAAACCTCCTAATACATAGGAATTTCAAGACCTTCTCCAAAGGTTCTCCTACTTAGCTATTAAGCTAACCTATCAACATAGGATTTTAGCATCTAATACAATTGTGAGAGAGTATTAGAACATTTGACTTGATTGAATGCAATCTCAAATTTCTAAATTCAGGTACTAGATCTTCTCTTCTTGTTTTGATCCTTGCTTGATTTGATCTCTATATGTGTTCCTTGACTCTTGTATTGTTCTGATCAACTTAATATGTAATTTTTGCTATGTTCCTCTAAGTCTTTCTTTCTTCACACTAAAATTTCTCTATAATTTTCCCATACACTACTCTCATCCACATATGCAATTGGTTCTTGACCTCCTTTTAAAGAAAGTAAAGACTTAGGGTTAGGTATGGATCTATGATCCATATTGAATCTCAAATTCCTACTTAAATCCTTGGATTTTCTTCATTGGTTGCATGCCTTCTCCATTTTTCTGATTGGTTGCATGCAGATTGCATAGGGAATGTAAATGATTCATCCTTATCCTTTTTCTGCTTCAAAGTCTCTCTAAGTCAGCTCTGAAAATAGTTTATATCTTGGTTTGTGAAAGCAAAAACTCTTATGTTGATCCTAAGTTACTCAACAATTGTTACATTACTAATTCTTAGCATGAACCAATTCTTGAATTGCTTGGCATCTATTACTTTCCTGGTTTGCTTGGCACCTATTAAACACTATATTGCTCAGCATCTAAACATTTCTTGGATCACTTGGCACATGAACATTTCCTAGATCACTTGACACATACTACATTCTGACTTGCTCAGCACCAACTATGGCTCGACACCTATTGAAATTATGGCTTGGCATACATTATGTACTCGACATATATAGTGAAAATGGTTAAGTGTGTTGACACTCAATTTTCAAGACTATTCTTTTGGCCAACAGTCAAGATACTTTATATAAAGATTTTGCAAATGAAATGAAGAAATAATTTGAGATGTCTATGTTTGGAGAGATCAAGCTCTTTGTGTGTTTACAAGTACATCAAATGAAATATGGTATATACATCACTCAGTCAAAATATGTAAAGGAGATATTGAAAAACTTTTGGATTGGAATATTCCAAGCTAGTAATCACACCTATGGTGACAAGACACAAATTGTCAAAGAATGATGATTCAACTGAGGTGAATCAAACATTGTATAGGTCTATGATTGGCAAATTGCAATATGTAGTACATAGCAGACCTAATATTCCATTATATGTTGGGATAGTTGCAAGATTTTTTGCTAATCCCAAGGAGAATTATTTGATGGTTGCTAAGAGAATAATGTGATATCTAAAAGGAACAGAAGACCATGGTCTATACTACAAGAAAAATGAGAAGTTTGAGTCGAGAGCCTACACTGATGCTGACTAAGTTGGAAATATTGATGACAGAAAGTGCACTAGTGGAGAAGCATTTTTCTTAGAAAAAATGCTTGTTATATGGACTAGCAAGAAACAAAACTACATATCTCAATCTACTACTAAAGTTGAATATGTTGTTGCTACATTAAATTATACAAACATTGTATGGATCAAAAAGTTACTCAAAGGTATGAAGGAGGAAATCATTGAACCTATGATACTTTATTGTGATAATACAAGTGCTATAAATATATCAAAGAATCTTGTGATGCATACAAAGACTAAGCACATTGTAATAAAGTATCATTACTCAAGAGAGTTAGTTCAAGATAAAGAGGTGAAGATGGAATATGTGAATACCAAAGAGAAAATAGATGATATCTTCACAAAAGCATTACCTAAGGATTCTCATGAGTATCTAAGAGGTAAACTAGGGGTGATACCCCTATCCAAGTGTATTTAAGAAGCATGAGAAGTGCCCTGCATCAACTGAGATGATTGACATATGTTACACATTGATGTAGCGGATCTTACTTTAGGAGCTTCCTAAAGTAATCAAAGAGCTGGAGCTATAGATCAGTCACAAGCTAGGTGAATGAGGGAGAAACTAAAAATGTTTCATATCTGCATATTAAGATGAAAAGTCTTTGGCATTGTTGTCAAAGAGGGAGATATATAGCAAAGAGGGAGAAATACAAAAGAGAGAGAAATACAGAAAGGAAGAAACATGGAATATCTACTCAGAGGGAGATAGTGTACATGATGATTACGATAGAGGAAGAAATTATTACATCTACCTAGTAAGATGGAGATAGTGTTGAGGGAGATATAAGAAGTAATCAAGAGGGAGTCATAAGGATGAGTTGATTGTCTGTTGATTAGAATAGAATTTTGTAACCTATACCGAAGATGAAAGTTGTTGATAGAGGGAGAGATTTCAATACAAGAAACTATTTTCTTTTTGTTATTATTATTGGTTGTACTAGTTTTTCATCAATGCCAAAGAGGGAGATTATTGAAAATAGATTGATACAAGTATGAGAATGTGTTTCAAACATTTTTTTGCCACTGATGTCAAACTTGCTACTTGTTGGTAAGGCAACTGCCTATTTGATTTGAGTACTATCATTAATTTGATCAATGAGGAGGTTTTGATCAAATGAGATAACAATAACACCTAGAGAATATTTGAGTTATGGTATGAAAAAGGAGTACAAAGATCAGTTAAGATAGTGATGATATAGTGCATTGATTATAAGGTTGCAAAGGTTGGATACACTGAGAAAGTCTAGAAGAATAAGTAAGAAGAATTTAGTATGCCAGGCTTGACCAAGTGGATAGTAGGTGCCAAGAAAATTTAGTGCAAGTTGAGCAGAAAATTAGTTGGAGTTAAGTAAAGTGAAAGTTCAGTATATGCCAAGTGATACAATGTAAGTTGGTTAAAGTTTAGTTGATGTCAAGCACCAGTAAACTTTAATGTTTGCCAAGTTATCTAGTGGATGATGAGTGGAAGAACAACATGGAAGCTGAGTGACAACATATTGATGTCGAGTTCTAGTATTCATGTTAAATCATGGTTTTGATGAATCTTAGTTGACTATTTTGTTTTCTTAAATTTTGTGAAGTGTATGGAAGATAACTATGATGAGTTGGTGGCATAGAATTCATGGTAAAAGATTTTGAGGTGAATTCAAAGAGGATTGAAGGAGAGGTTTCTAGAAGGGACTGAAATGAAAAGATAGGTAGATTCATTGAATCCTGCCTAATCCTACCTAACCCTAAAATGGATGATAGAGGATGAATGACAAAGTATCTTAATTTTCTATTTATAGAGATGGCTGGTTAGAAGCAAGATTGATCAATGTTGGAGAACCTAAGTTAGACAAGAGGTCTAAGGTATTGTTTCATTTAGTGACTGAACATAAGAGATTTCTATTGGAAAGAAAAGCAAGAAGGCTTAAGGGTATGGATGCTTGAAGGGTGAACAAGTTATTAGAGCTGAAGTGTGTGAAAGCCAAGCAGGATGGAGAACTAAAATAGATATCTATAATTTGCAAGTGTGTTGTAAGTTGTTATCAGATCAAGCCTTAGTATTACTTTCTAATCATTGTACTAGTCTAGGGTAAATCCTTTGGATTGAGGCTAACCTAATAGTCATTTGTAAATCCTTTAATAACTAGGTGACATTCTAAGTTAATGATCTAAAGTCCTCTAACAAGGCTCACTCCTAATAGGGTGATTGAAATTCTCTAACCAAGTCACATTTAACAGTGGGCATTATAACCTTTAGGAGGGTTGGCCTTTCATAGGGCATCACTTCATAAGAGTGAGAATGAGTAGCATGTTACTAGTGATTTTTCTAAAATTGAGTTTCCATGTAAAATAATTGTGTCAAATGTGTTATTGAATCTATTATGTTTCATGCTTACATTTTTGTAAAGTTGATTTGATAGTAACCTACAAAGTTTAACTGATTGTATGATCTAATAGATGCATGCATGAATATGTTTTATGGATATGGGTTCACTAAGCTATGAAAAGTTTTATTTGTACATATGGACCTTGGATAACTGAGTCACACCCCCTGCCTCAGTTATTCTAAAGAATTCCTACAACCCATCATATGTTTTAATTGTTATGAAGTTGGCCATATTTCAACAAGATGTCCTGAGAAGACAAACAACAAAAATAGAGAGAAATACAAAGTTAAAAGAGATGAGAGTAAAAAAGACTACAAAGACAAAGGAAAGAAGGTTTGCTACATTGCTAAAAAAGAATCTAATGATGATGAAGTTGTCTATGTTGTTATGAAAGATGATTCTGATGAAGATGAGGCAGCTGCATTAGTATCTTATGTGACCAAAAGTGACAAATGGATCATTGACAGTGGATGTTCTCATCACATGACTGGTGAAAAAAGTAAGTTCAAAACCCTTGAGCAATATAATGGAAATAGTGTTAGATTTAGTAATGTTGCACCCTGTCTAATAAAAGGTAAAGGATCAATAAGATCGATAGACAAGATCATGTGTGACAATGCTTACTATGTGGAAGGACTTAAGTGTAATTTTTTGAGTGTGTCACAATTGAATAGTTTAGGATGCAAATTTGAATTTGAACATAAGAAGGATAAGATCTATGGTGCTGATGGTGAACTCATTGGAAGTGGTGATCAGACTAGAGGTAATCTATTTTATCTTAACATGACTAAAGCAAATTTTCTTGTTGTACAATTTGATGATGTGTAGCTATGGCACAAAAGGTTATGTCATGTAATTTTTGATAGCTTGGTTAATATCAATAAGATGAAAAGAGTGAGGTTTGCCAAAACTAAAGAAACCTAATAATGTGATTTGCAAACAATGTCAGTTAGACAAGATGAGAAAGTCTAGTTTTAAGAGTAAGACTCATGCTTCAAATGAAATCTTGGAATTAGTTCATACTGATCTATGTGTACCAATTGGTGTACAAAGTTACAAAGGTGATAAGTATTTCATTCTATTTGTTGATGATTACTCTAGAATGATGACAATGACATTTTTGAGAGAAAAAATATGATGCTTTTCAAATGTTTAAGTGGTATCTAGCAAGAGTTGAAAAGGAAACTAGCAAAAGTTTAAAATGTTTGAGATCTGATAGAGGTGGAGAGTTTACATCAAATGAATTCAACAATTTGTGTAGTGATAGAGGAATCAAAAGACAAACTTCTACACCAAGGACCCCGCCACAAAATGGGACTATGCAAGGACACTGATGATGGAGAAGAATATTGCTTTGAAATACTAGATAGAAGCTATCAATATAGTTGTCTATACCTTGAACGAAGTAGAACTGAAGAAAGGTACAAATATCACAGCTTTTGAGTTATGGTATTGACACTCACCCAATTTCAAATATTTTAAAGTATTTGGAAGCAAGTGTTACATTCTAAAGGACAAGAAAAAAGGTAAACTTGATGCTAAAAGTAAAGAAGGAATATTCCTAGGATATTCCACAAGAAGCAAGGCTTATAAGTGTTTAAATACTAACACTAAAAAAGTTGTGGAAAGTGCCAATGTAAAAGTTGATGAATATATAGAAATACATGAAGATGAACAAAAGAAGGAACCTAAAGATTACAAAACCTTAGTGTACTACTATGAATGCATGTTTGATAATGTTGACGATTCTGAAAAATAAAGCCACTAATCAACAAGAATTAGTGACTGTCAAGTCACATACAATGGATGTCGAGTTGCAGTTAGAAGTTGAGATTGAACTTCATGAATAACCTATTGTTTAAGAAAGAAGAATAGAGCCAAGATTATCAAAATATGTTAGAAGACATCATCCTGTTGAAAAAATAATTGGAGGACAAGAAGATGGACCAATGACAAGGAATAGGTTGAGAAATGACACATGTTTGTTATGCATACATGAACCTAAAATAGAAAAGAATGCACTAGAGAATGAAGATTGGATTCAAGCCATGAATGAATAAATTTATCAAATTCAGAAGAACAAAACCTGGACACTAGTACCGAGACCAAAGGATAGGAATTTTATTGGAACAAAGTGGGTATATAGGAAGAAATTAGATGAGACTGGTGAAGTAACAAGGAACAAGGCAAGATTAGTCTACAAAGGATATGCACAAGAAGAGGGAATTGACTATGGAGAGACATTTTCCCTAGTTGCAAGATTGGAAGGAGTAAGAACTCTACTTTTCTTATTCTACTTATAAAGGATTCAAAGTTTATCAAATGGATGTTAAGTCAACATTTCTGAATGGTATACTAGAAGAGGAGGTTCACATTGAACAACTTGAAGGATTTTTTGATCCAAAAAATAAAAACATGGTATGTAGATTGCACAAAGCTTTATATGGTTTAAAGCAAGCTCCTAGAGCATGGTATGAAAGACTACACAATTATCTCGTGAAGATTGGTTTTGAGAAGACTGATGACAACAACAATCTATACTTGAACATAAAAGGAGGTAAAGGAATTTTACTAGCTGAAATATTTGTTGATGATATCATATTTGGAGGACAAAATGCATTGTGTAAGATATTTGCAAATGAAATGATAGAATAATATGAGATGTCTATGTTTGGAGAGGTAAAGTTATTTGTTATATTACAAGTATATCAGATGAAATATGGTATATACATTACTCAATCCAAGTATCTAAAGGAGATATTAAAGACTTTTGGTATGGAAGATTCAAGACCAGTTAGTACCCCATGGTGACAAGACACAAATTATTCAAAACTAATGATTCTGTTGAGATAGATTAAACATTGTCCAGGTCTATGATTGGGAAGTTGCAATATCTAGTTTGTAGGAGACCTGATATTGTGCTAGCTATTGAGATTGTTGCAAGATTTTCTACAAATCCTAGGGAGAATCACTTGATGGTTGTTAAAAGGATTATGAGATGTCTAAAATGGGTAGAAGACTATGGTCTATACTACAAGAAGAATGAAAATTTTGAATTGAGAGCCTATACAGATGTTGATTGGGCTGGAAACATTGATGATAGGAATAGTACAAGTGGTGGAGAATTTTTCTTATGAAAAAGATTAGTCTCATGGACTAGTAAGAAATAGAACTGTATTTCATAATCTACTACTGGAGCTGAATATGTGGTTTTTGTTGTGAGTTGTATGATTATGGTATGGATCAAACAGTTACTCAAAGGAATGAAGGAAGAAATCACTAAACCTATGGTAATCTACTATGACAATACAAGTTCTATAAACATATCTAAGAATCCTATGATGCACACAAAGACAAAGCACATTGCAATCAGATATCATTATTTGAGAGAATTGGTTCAGGACAAAGAAGTGAGAATGTAATATGTGAATACAAAGCAGCAGATAGCTGATATATTCACAAAATTTTTACCTAAGGATGCAAATTAATATCTTAGAGGTAAGCTAGGGGTGATACCTCTATCTCAAGCCATTTAAAAGAGAAATAGTGGTGCCCTGCATCAACTGAGTTGAATGGCATACTTTACAACTTGATGTAGTGGACTTTCCTTTAGGAATTTCCTAAAGTAGGGAAGGAATTGAGATAAAAGATTTACAATCACAAGAAAGGTGATAGAGGGAGAACTTTATCAAGGAAACCTGAATTATTGATATCTACATGAATAGATGGCAAGTCTTTGGCATTGTTGTCAAAGAGGGAGAGTTTACTAGAAGTAAGAGGGAGAGTTTGTCAGAATGTTGAGGAAGAGAGATTGAAAAGAAAACACTAACCTATACAAAGGAAGGATAGATATTGAGGGAGAGACTTCAACAAAAGGTATTAAGTTTATTTTTGGTATTAGTGTTGGTATTGGTTTTCCATCAATGCACAAAGAGGGAGATTGTTGAAGTATAGGAACCTATCATGGAAAAATCATTATTTTTTCATTGATGTCAAACCTGCTACTTGTTGGTAAGACAATTGATTTTTGGTTTGAATGCTCTCATTGATTGATTGATGAAGAGGATTTGAAAAGAAAGGATAACAAGAGTACCTAGAGAAACTTTGAGTTATATGGTGTATAAAAGGAGCACTAAGACCAAATAAGACTTCGATGATATGATGTATTGTTTATCTACTCAAGGCTAAAATAAAAGGATACTTAAGAAAAGACAAGAAGAAGACTATGCAATAAAATATGTCTGCCAAGCCTGACTAAGAAAATAGTGCAAGTTGAGCATTTAGTTTGGGTGGAGCAAAAATTTGGTTATGACTGAGGAAAGTGAAGTTTGGGTGGAGCAAAAATTTGGTTATGACTGAGGAAAGTGAAGTTTAGCACTAGTAAAATACAATATGTGTTGAGTGTCAGAGAATGGTAGTAATGACTAAGTGAAGACTTAGTTCATGTCGAGCAACCTAGTGTTGATCAAGCATTAGAAGACTGTTATTGTCGAGTAAACAATATGTTATTGCTGAGTGATAGTATAAAGAGTTTGATCAAAGATTTGATGAATCTGAGCTAACAAAGTTGATATCTTGAATTGTGTGAAGCATGTTGAATATAAGTATGATGATATGGTGGCACAACATTCAAGATAAACCATTTCTAGATGAATTTAATGAATACTATAAGAGAAGTTTCTAGAGGTAACATAATGGAAAGAAGGGAGGATTCAATAAATCTAACCTAACTCTAAGATGGATGATTGTGATTAAGCTACAAAAGATCAAAATTCTCTATTTAAGGAAATACAAGGCCAGAAGCAATAGTGAGAAGCGTAGAAGATCCAGTGTGTGAGTGAGATAAAAAAAATATGGAGGCATTACTTCATTTGGTGGCCAAAGGAAGGAACCTATTGTTGGCATACTAAGCATGAAGGCATAAGGAGGTGAAAGATTGAAGGGTGAACAAGAAATCCATGATGAAGGGAATGAATGCCAAGAAGAATGGAGAGTTGAATTAGAGATATAAAATCTACAAGTGAGTTATTTTGTTATCAGATCAAGTCCTATTGTTATACTCTAACAATTGTATCAGTTCGGATAAATCCTTTAGATTAAGGTTGACCTAATAGTCATGAGTAAATCCTTTAACTGGGTGACATTCTAATGGAATGTTCTAAAGTCCTATAACAAGGCTCACTTTTAATAGGGTGATTGAAATCATTTAATCAAGGTCACATTTAATAGTGTGCATTGTAACCTTTAATAGGGTTGGATCCTCACAGAGCTCACTTTAGAAGAGTGAAAATTGGTAGCATGTTACTAGTGGTTTTTTCCAAATTGGGTTACCATGTTAAATCCTTGTGTCAAATTGTGTGATTGATTTTGTGATATTTATGTTTATATTTCTGCAAATTTGATTTGACCTAGGATAGTAACCTACAAAGTTTTGAAGATATTGGATGATCTAATCAATGCATGCACATATATGTTTGTTGAGTATTGAAAATTTTTATTTGTACATTCGGTTTTGGATAACCAATTCACGCCCCCCCCGCTTAGTTATTCTAAATTATTCCAAAAAATTATGGACATATATGTGTGTGTGTGTGTGTGTGTGTGTGTGTGTACATACATACATACATACATACATACATACATACATACATACATACATACATACATACATACATACATACATATATATATATATATATGTATGTATATGTATATGTGTGTGTGTGTATAGATACATATATATGTACTTATGTTTATATACATATATATATTGTTGATTTCCAAGGCATGTTGGCAATTAGTGTGAAACACTTATTCATTTTATAGGAAGAGTTGGTCAATCATCACTACGATTGAGCCATACTATGAAGGTTGAGCCACATATAAATGGACTTGTTCATATTCTAGTATATACAGAGCAAATGTTTGATTGTCGAGTACTCCAATGAGAACTAAATGATAGAAAGTATCAAGTAAGGTGGAAGTCAATTACTATTGAGAAAAATAAATCTAGTGGATGCCAAGTTCAATAGTGTGAACCAAGTGTTTAGATGCCAAATTATACAGTTTATACTGAGTGTTTAGGAACTGAGTGATAGAAATTGGTTTTCTACTGACTAAGCATTAGTGTATGTATGTGTCGTGTGAACTAGTTTTAACATATGAATCTAAAATGACACATACATTGAGGTAAACCATTTTATCCAATTTCTATACTTATTGCAATGATCAAGGAGTAAATTAAGGATTTAGTTATGTATTTTGTCAGTGATCATTGATCCCTATGCAAGACATGAAACCAATCAAAAAAAGGGAATGCTTAACTAGCAAAAGGGATGAATCAAGATCATTGATTTTAATCTAGAAGGTTCTCTAATTAATTATTTAAGGAGCATCTAAACCCTAAATCATAAGCATGTTAGATGTGAAGAGATCAGACAGAATAGTCAAACAAAGTAGTGAAGGATAGAATAGAGATAAGTGGATAAAATATCATATTTGTTGTGGTGTCCACAACACATGCTCCATTCCTCACTAGGAATGGGGGCTCCCTACTTTTTTTGACTCCTGGACTCATGGTTCGAGAGTCAGGAGAAGAAATTTGATTATAGTTAGAGTATTCGAGTCAAAAAAATTAAAACCAAAAAGAAAAAAAATTAGAAAGTAAAAAAAAACAAAAAATTATAATAAATAAATAAATAAAATTTTTGTGTGCGTAAGTGCACGTGTGCGCTGGATGTGCGCCATGCACTGGCACATGCACCGAGGTGTGCCCTGCACCTAGCCCGACATGGGGTCTATAAAAAGCCTCCCCCCTTTTTCATTGAATTTTTATTTTTCCTACTGACATCTTCTTGTCATGTGAGGTGAATATCACAACCTGCCCGTCTTTGTTGCTATGCAAATGCATGCTGCGCATGTCTTGCACATGCACAAATGCACACCTGCACCCACATAAACTTCACACTATGCATAAACCCTACAGTATGCCCAAAGCAATGGTGCCACATGCTAGTGTATGCACGTGTGCTCAAACTACCATATACCCGTGCCCGTGCCTCTTCAAACCTCTACGCCTAAAACTATGCACTGCTCACCTAAAACATATGTGCAGCTCACCTGGAATACGCGCAATGCTCGACCGTGCCACCTATCACTTGCACCCACTTATGTCTTGTGCGCCAGCGGTATTGTGCTCACTCTACGCCCTACTTCTTCTAAAGCCCCCTGCACGCCACCGCTTCAAACCCAATGCCATGTTTCATTTGTGCCACCTCCTTCAAGCCTTCACGTGCCTCTCAAAAACTTCTTGTGTCTGCATCCGCAATCATGGTAGCACCATGCACGTCTCCCATCTCCTCTAACACTTCAAACCCTTTTCCCTCTACTATCCCTCTCGCCGTGCGTTCACCAAGCGCAGTGTGCCTACACATGTGCAACCATGGCGCGCCTTTATGAATCGATGCACATACCTCACATTTTTTTTAAATTTTAAAGTTTAAATTAGTTATTTAAAATATATATATATATATATATATATATTAAAAAAAATTTAAAAATAAATAAATAATAGAAAATAAAAATAATATAAAATTTAAAAAATAAAAAATATTGAAAAAATACCCTAAGGGCACATTTTTTTTCTTTTCTTTATGCTTATTTTAATTTAAGAGTTATATGTTTTAACTTTAGACTAATAAATGTTTGTCTTATTGTGTGTAGGTGATTAAATGGTGTCCACATCTTGAGTCGCACCTAAACCAGTAGTGTTTAAATTCCAAGGTGTACCATCCAAATCAAGATTTCATGATGATTATGCTGAGATTCGAGATACTGATCTTGGACACATAGACTTAAGGGAATTTTTGAAAGCTTGCAACATGCCAATCGGGAGGTCAAATTTGGTATCAGCCTTGATACGTTCCAATTTGGTGAATGCAGAGCCACATCCCATATCAATGTAGTCAGCCAAACTAGTAATGACTCTGGTGCAACATTTTTTGCTTGAAGAGCGAGTGGTGAAAAGTGCGACAGGAGAAGTGGTTCTTGATCTTCAACCCAACAACATTGAGAAGGTCTTCCATCTCCTGAGAGTGGATTAGTTCATTAGGCTCTCCTACAAAGAGGCAGAGAGATGGTACAGGGAACACCAAAAGTAGGCAACGAACATTATACAATCATCATAGCTTATTGAGAGGCCTCCTCAAGGAAGGATAATAGGGAAAGTAGACATGACTTGGGGATATATGAAGGAAGATATTGGTTACTCCATCATCCTTTTGAGAAAAGTCATGGGTTTATCTATAACAGGCCACCTCAATACCTTCATGATCAATTTTATTAAGACCATCAAAACATCAAAGATACCATTGGACTGGGCCACCACACTAAGTGAAAACTTGTGTGAGCAATTGAGGATGGTGAGAGACAAGAAGAAGTTTTATAAGATGTCTTACATAGTATATTTTCTTACAGCAAGGGCAATGGATTATCTCAGATTGTATAAAATGGGCAACATGCAGGATCCTAATGCCTGGCCTTACATAGTCTACCCTCAACTAGTGAAGAAGAAACTATCTACTCAAAGCAAGGAATATAGAATCATGAATGATGCATTCATTTTTGTGATAATTTGATTCATTGAAGGAGATTATGGAAAGAGGTTATCTGATGAAGAAAAAGCACAGATAATAACTCTTGAGGCCTATTTCATTCAGTTTAAGATGTTCACATATCTACAGGTAGGTGGTGCCACTATCAACCCCAAGAAGCTCCCTAGATATCCAAGTGACAAGTTAGTGCTACTGGAAATTTCTTGGCAAATTGAATCAGCATATGAAAGGGTGAAGAGACAAAGAAGACCTTGTTGGACATGGCCTCTCATCATTGGACCATACCAAGTAAAACTAAAGCAAGACATTCCAACTTTTGAATGGGAATGGGAGAATTATCCCCTTGAGGAGTACAATTCCCCTAGTTTGATAATGTCAAGAATGTAGAGAGTATGGCTGGAAAAGAGTTTCATCATGAAGATGCTATTGAAGATCATTGGATGAACGCGACAAATGACTACGATATCCACATACAGGATTATTGTAGGATGACTTTGTATCTGGTAGAGAGGACCCTCAATCTAAATATTCTAGAGGAAATAAGGCAACAAGATTCTAAGGAGCTATTGGACCCCTTATTCAACTTTGACAAAATTGGAGAAAGACCCATTATGAATGCAGAAGTTGACAGGGAGGAGGGCGATGCTATCAATCATTGGGCAAGACATGTGGTTAGAATGAGAAAGGAATGGATCAAGTAACCTTTTTCACTTGATCCCATACCTGACACTGTAGTCTTCCATGCTCAAGCTTTCCCTGAGAAAGGTAGAAGAAGGAAAGTTACAGTTCCTACTTTTGCACTTCAATCTCCCATCAGGCCAGAGATAGTATACCAACTTGACTACTTGGTTGGATACTATCATCCTCTAGAGAGAACATGAAAGAATAAAAGGAAGAGGACTTCCCCACAAAGAATTCAAGTAGAATAGGGTGAAGTGCAAGCACCTTCCCATCAGCAATGAGAAGAGGTAAAAGGATCTAAGGATATCAGAGCTTCTCAAGTTCAAGATAATCCTCCACTACCTCCCTTTGTGCCTACCCAATCAGAAGAGGAAGAGAGTTAGCAAGTATCTATACCTCCGGCATAGGAAGAACAAGCTTCCCCTTTTGCCTCTATGAAACAAAAGAAGATTAAGATCTGAATGAAGAAAAGGAAAAGGGTGACTAAGAGAATGGTGCCTTTTCCTTCTATTCTTGAAACCATCCTAGAAGAAGAAGAAGAGGAAGAAGAGGAGATAGATGAAGAGGAAGAATTGCCCATACAAAGAAAAACCCAGCTAGCTAGAGTGATGGAGGAAGAACAAGGAAGGAGTACCTCAAGCATATCACCATCCACTCAGGAAATACCCTTGCAAGTCTCTTCTTTGGAAGATGAAGTGTAATAGCAGGTGGATGAGCAAAGTAAAGAAGGGGATGATGTATTTAAAATTGTCTGATTTTGACTTCATGCCTATGGGAACGATGTTAATTGATGGCAAGATTAGATGTACTCCTACCAGTTAATCTCAACAAGAAGGTTGGACATAGGTACCACCAGGCACACAAGGTCCTGATCCTACTCACCCATCTTCACCATAAGCTATAGTGGTAGATAAAGGTTTGGTTACTCCCCCACTTCTAGGATTAGAGCAAAAAGTTCAAAAGGAACCATCACAAGAGCATCAACCAGAACAAAAGGGAAACTAATGAAGCATCAAAGGAGAGACAAATAGCCAAATATTCTCAATCACCTCCCCAAGATACTGAGGTGCAAGCTTTCGAATCCACTGAGACTAGGCAAATAGAAGGAGAGCCCTCATAGATAGAAACAACTTTGAGGAGGAGTGATAAGTGAAAGAAAGTTGCAGAACATACTCCATCATCTTTAATAAGAAGACCTCTGGCTAAACACACTCCAAGGTGACTGCAAAAAGAAGTCATAAGAAGCTCCCAACCTAGATTCTAAGCCTCAAAGGAAGACATTTATGAGATTGCAAAAAATGTAAATAAACCTGAGTCCCTAGCACATGAGGCAATACCATTGGCATTGGTTACAAGTACACGGAATAGCTCAGAGTAGTTTGCACAAGTAGCTATTCCTCCTGGAGATATAGACGTAGAAAGCCTTGGTCCCAAGGATTATCAATTGGAAAATATCATGTTGGGAAAATCCACACGGGATGCATCCCAATTAATGGTGACCATGGGAATTAAGGAAATCATGAAGAACATGGGGGAGGATGAGATGGAAATCCAAGCACTTCAAAGGCAGGTTGAGATCCTAAAGGGATATTTGGCCAAAGTTGTTGGTCCTCTTGATCCTGAGCACCCCAAGGAAACCTTGAATACTATTCTTAGCGAAGGGGAGCAGTCCATATGGATCCATTTTTGAGAGCCTATCAGCAATGGCAGGAGAGTTTTGAAGAAAAAGGAGTCATGATTATCATAGCTCAAACCTAAAGATGTTGCATGCTACACAAGAAAATGTGAATAAAATGGTGGCAATTTTGAAGCAGGACTTCAGTATTATTGATGAAGCATGAGCCTAAAGAAAAGATTTATGGACTCTACAAGCCATAAAGGGACAAAGGTACTGAGTTTTGATTGATGTATATATAAGAGATGAATTAGATATGATTGATGACTTGATAGAAAAGATAGTAGATAGCAACAAGGTAATAGAAACATTACATGATGAAATTCATCAGCTCAACGATCAAGCTTGAGAGAAAATTTTGCAAGTAGAGAGACACTATAGTGATGCCTATTTGAATATTTTTGAAGATGAGGAATGCAAGAGATTGCTACCTGTACATACAGTAGTGGAGAATTTTAAGAATATTTTTGTGGAAGTTGATGAGGAGGAGGAGATTCGATAGGCCTTCAAAACCAAGGAAGCATTGTTAGAGTTGGATACCAAACTTGGGGATTTTGCTGATACCCGAATTGAGGTAGACAATTACAAACAAAAGGTCAAGGACAAATATGAGTCTTTGGATTTGTTGGATGCTACCAAAATCATTGAGATTATAGAGAAATTCAAGGGCAAACATCCAAACATAGCTTTGGGATGAAGAAGAACAAAACCCAGATGCCAAAATTTTATTTTGACACTTAGTGAAATTTTGAAATTTTGACCTAGTTGAGGTTTGCAGCTCCACAGCTTCGCAAGTTTGCAGCTTCATAGGTACGTAGGTCCGTAGCTTTGTAGCTTTTCCATTCCATAAGTTCACTGACAATTAATTGCTAGTTCCAAAAATAGAGCTTTTCATCCATTGAAAATGCATTCTGATGGCAATTTAACTCTGACTAATGCCCTATGAAGGATCAGCTTCTAATTTTGGCATCTCTAGAAACTTCCACTTTGACTCAGAGCTTTCACATGCTTTTCTCTCATAATTTCTTTATTTTTTAACATGTAAATGCTCATGCATCCAATTCATGAATAAAAAATGGATGAAGTCCTACTAAGCACTAGTTTCATAGGTAGTTTGTATATAATTAGTTTGTTTATTTAGTTTGAAAGCATCTTATTGCATGAAGATATCTCTCACTCTCAACACAAATTGAGGAGACAATTTCTTATAAATACCCTATTGTAATATGTAATGAGGTCCACCATTATTTTGCAATAAGATTATGCTTTTGGTGCTTGCATTTGGAGTGTAGTTATTCTTGCCTGAATGTGTCATGGTTTTGTGGATTTTATTGATGAGATTTTGATTGAGCCAAAGGTTTATTGCGTTGTTTTTTGTTGTGCGATCTTTTAGTTCTGGTGTTTGCTATAGATTTACAAATTCTATTGATGTACCGATCTCGAGAAGGAATCACCAAATTTTGCTCGCATAACTCTCTGTCTCACATGAGTGCACTTTTTGTGGCCTTGCAATTTGATGTAGAATGAAA
>CM053787.1:261298412-261623412 GCA_028749045.1 Cupressus sempervirens | reverse complement strand
ATAGTAAATGTGATATTGATGCAGGAGCATCCTAGGTTGCATTGCTATCATGCTTAGTAGATGGGTGCTTGGTAACTTTGTTGCTACTGGGTTTGATGGATGCATGTTTTTGTCTTGTTCACCAAGTGGCTTGGGTTCTTCTTTCATTGAGTCTCTATGTTATGTGTTTGTTGAGTAACTTAGTGACCTTTGCTACTATTTTTTGGTGTTATCATTCATCGAGTTGTCTGTTGGTTCTTATTTGTGACTCGACTTATGTATTTAATTTGTAATTTTCATTTAATGTACTAGATTGATCATTGAGATGTGTATAGATCATTATGTGGTCAAAAATATCCATATGATGATATAGAATATTCTTAAGCCATTTTAGAAAGTATAAATAGAGGGTCTTGTCCTAGATCTATGTCTAGGTATCTATCAAAGAGGAAGAGTTAAAATTTGTAAACAACAATCATAGATATCACATGATGGATGTTATTCTTTTGTGTATCTAAATCTTTGTATTGATCATAACCTATAAGCCCTCACAGTCAGGTATATATGATGAAAATTTGATGGATCAATGAAATATTTGTGGTTCTCTCTCCTTTCTATTATTATCTCTTCATGATTTCCTTTCATTGTCTTAACTCTACAAGGTTAGTTTATTGCTAGATATGCCTTTGGCCCTATTTTTCCTTCCTCCTTGCATCAAGTGGTATCAAATCTGATGTTTCATCCCTATAGAGATTGAATCATGTAGAACCCTAAGTGGATTTGATTAGGGTGGAAAATCTGAGATTTGACCTATAACTTGTAGAGGGTTATGATCTTGCAAGAACCTATTGCCAAAATGGTTCATGGTAGAGGAAATGTAGATAATGTAATTATAGACATGTTGAGACAAATGAATCCTAAATTGATGTTTTTGAGATTTCCCAAAGCAGAGGAGTGCATCTTGATTATGTGAGTGATGATGAAGGAGTAGTTAGCGCACCAAACCCTAACCCTGAACTTGAGGTGGAATCTAGAGAGAAAATACTATTGAGAGTTTTTTCTAGGGTATATTGTAAGATTTTTTTTGAGGTTGAAAGAGAAGATTAGAACATGGATGAATGTGGAGAATAAATTGAAGAAGAAGTTCCTCCTTGTTGATTATCAAGTCAAATTGTTGAAGAAGATAAGAAAGGCAAGATCAAGTGAAAGGATGGTAGTTCTTATCGAGGTAGAGGTGGTTCTTACCAAGGTAATTATGGGAAAGGAGGATTCCATGAACCTATTTCAAATGTATTGAAGAAGGAAATGAAGCCTTTAAGTGTAAGAAAATTGAAGGTAGTAGCAAAAATACTATAATCCAATGACAATTTGCAAGTCCATCGAATGGACTTTAAAAGGGAGAAAACTTGATAGTGAGAAGAACTTTGTGTAGTGAGAGAGCTGACGAATAATGCCTCAAAAGTAGAAGTCTTTTTAAGACCAGATACAAGACTATATGAAAATGTTGTAAGGTGACCATTAATAGTGACAATTTAGAAAATTTGGCATCAAAGGAGCTAGTTAATAAGTTGCAATTGCTAAGGATGACACAACCTAAACCCTATCAAGTTGCTTCGATCAAATATGAGCATAAATTACTAGTAAGTGAACATTTTTTTGTGAAACTCAAGATTGGGAATCACTATAATGAATTTATGTGTGATATTATGCCTATGGATTGATGCCATATACTTTTGGGTAGACCCTAGCAATATGATAGATAAGCATTGCATGATGATTGATTGAGTCAATATACTATTTAGGTGAATGGAAAGAGACAAGTTTTATTACCTTTGATAGAGGAACCTGATGAAAATCATTATACTACAGTATGATTTTTCATGGTTAATGAAAATTATATTATGAAGGATATGAGAAAAGAGCTGGTTTGTTTTGTTGTGATTCCTAGTGCACCAAGTAATGCTTGTATTGACTAAGTTCTATCAAAAGTTGAAAAGTTTCTCTTCAAGTATCAAGAGATTATTTCAAAGAATGTATCTAATGGTTTACCACTATTAAGAAGTATAAGTCACTATTTGGATCTGATTCTTGTAGCTAGTTTGCCAATAAATCACCTTGTAGATTGATACCTACAAAAAATGAAGAACTTAATAGGCTAGTGCAAGAATTGTTGCTAATTTTTTTTATCAAAGAAAGTTTGAGTCCATGTATTGTACATGTTGTATTGACACCTAAGAATAATGTTGAGTGGAGAATATGTATTGATTCCACAGCTATTAACAAAATAATAGTGAAGCATAGATCTCCTATGGTAAGGATGGATGATATAATGGATTGTTTGAGTGAAGCATGATATTTGACCAAGATTAATTTGAAGAGGGGGTGTCATCATATCAAAATTAGAGAAGGTGATGAGTGGAAGACCAATTTCAAGGCAAAAGAAGGATTTTATGAATGGTTGGTTATGCCTTTTGGTTTGAGTAATGCACCAAGTACTTTTATGAGGTTGATGAATGAAGTCTTGAAGAAACTCTTGGGCAGATTTGTGATTTCTTATTTGAATGATATTCAGATATTCAGTAAGACTAAAGAAGAACATCTTGAGCATATTAGACAAGTGTTATAGATATTTAAAGAGAAGTGTTTGATTAACTTGAGGAAGTATTCATTCATGAAGGAGGAGATTATGTATTTAGGATTTGTGATTTTAGTTGATGGTTTGAGGATGGATCTTGAGAAGCTTAGAGAAATTCTTGAGTGACCTACACCTATGAATGTAAGTGAGGTAAGATCATTTCATGAGTTAGAAAGCATCTAGAGAAAATTCATCAAGGATTTTAGTTCTATTTGTAATTCTATGACTGAGCCAATGAGAGGAGATAAAAATGATTTCAAGTGAACACGTGGTGTTGATAAGAGTTTTGAGACTTTAAAGAAAAGAGCTATTGAATTAACTATGTTGGATTTACTCTATCTTAATAAATTATTTCAAGTTGAATGTGATTCAAGTGGTAGTGTAATTGGAGATGTGTTGAGTCAAGATGATAAACTTGTTGCTTTCTTTAGTGAGAAATTGAATGATGCTAAAAGGATGTATTTTGTGTATGATCTAGAGTTCTATGCTATTGTTCAAGCTTTGAAGAAGTGCAGATATTATTTGATTCCTAAGGAGTTCGTGTTGTAAACTAGTCATAAGGCTTTACATTATTTGGAAATTCAGTATAAATTGAATCAAAGACATATGAAGTGGGTTGAGTACTTGTGGAATTTCATATTTTTGATTAAGCATAAGAGTGGAGTATCTAACTGAGTTGCAAATTCATTGAGAAAATGATGGTCTTTGTTAACTAATATGAAGGTTGAAGTTCTTGGCTTTGATGAGCTAAAGGATTTATATGACACTGAACATCATTTTTATGAGGCATGGAAAGACTGCAGAGCACTAAATCTATCAAATGAATTGAGTAAGTATGAAGATTATTCCATTCAAGAAGGTATGTTGTTAAAAGGTATTCAGTTGTGTAAACTTAGAGAATCTATGAGAGTTGATTTAATTAAGGAAAAAGATATTGATGGATTGGCTAGACACTTTTGTGTGTATAAGACTTTGAGTTTTCTTAAGGAGAAGTATTATTGGCCATCATTTTATAAGGATTTTCAGAAGTGTTTAATGAGTTGTGGATTTTGTCAAGTTGCAAAAGGAGTAAGTCAAAATATTTGATTGAATAAACCTATTTAAGTACCTAAGAAACCTTGGAGTAATATCAGTATGAATTTTGTTCTTGGCTTACTAAGGACTACAAGAGGGCATGATTCTATATTTTTTGTTGTTAATAGATTTTTCAAGATGGTACATTTCATACCATGTAAGAAGATATATGATGCAATGCACATTTTTGAGATTTTATTCAAAGAGGTTGTTAGATTTCATGGATTACCAAGAAGTATTGTATCTGATAGAGACAATAAGTTTGTTGGTTATTTTTGGAAGACTTTGTGGAAGAAGTTGGATACTGATTTGAAGTTCATTTCTACATTTCATGCATAGATTGGGAAAAATAGAGGTTGTGAAAAAAGTATTGGGAAATTTATTAAGATGTTTAGTTGGAGACAAACCAAGTAACTAGGATTTAGTTTTCACACAAGCAGGGTCTGTATTCAATAATTATGTGAACATGAGTATTGGAAAGACACCTTTTCAAATTGTTACTAGGATGCAACTTAGAGGTATATTAGATTTGAGGAATATTGTTGGAGGACAAAAGAGAATTGTTGAAGATGGTCTATTTTCTAAATTCATGAAGTCTTTACATTAGGAAGTGAAACATAAGTTGGAACGTAGCAATAAAAAATACAAGGAGAATGTAGATGAGTCAATGAGACATGTGATTTTTGAAGTTGGTGATGAGGTGATGGTTCATCTGAAGAAGGGTATATTTTCCATTGGCATGTATAGTAATTTAAAAATGAAGAAGTTTGGTCCTTGTAAGATTTTGAAGAGGTTTAATAATGGTAATTCTTAATAAGTTGAGTTACCTGATGATGTAGATATATCTCCTATATTCAATATTGTTGATTTGTACAAGTATCATGAATCTGATGATGAGTTGACTATGTTGAGTAATTATCTAAAGAAATAGACTGATGAGAAAGAGCATATTTTGGATTAAAGAGTCAGTAAGAGTAAAAGTGGAAAATATTACTTTCAATATTTGGTAAAGTGGAAGGATAGACTAGTTGAGGATGTTGCATGTATTTCTCAATCTGAGTTGGATTCATCTCAATTTATAACATGCTCATGATTCAAAAGAATCATTTCTTTCAACATTGAATGTCTGAGGTAAGAACAGCCTAGGTTGCATTGCTATCCTACTTGGTAGATGGGTGCTCATTGACTTCATTGTTGCTTGGCTCAGTGGATGTGTATTTTTTTCTCATTACTGAGTAGCTTAGGTTCTTTTGCTGAGTGTCTCTATTTTGTGTACATTGAGTGACTCAACGACCATTTTTTATTATTATTGTCCAGTGTTGTCTTTCATCGAATTATACGTTAATTCTCATGTGTGATTTTCAATTGATGTATTAGATCAATCATTGGGATGCATTTAGATCGTTATGTGGTTGGCCTTCTAATGGAACTTATTAAAATTTTCTAGAGATTCTTTGTAAAAAACCAAATTTTCACCAATTCTAGAAAATCGAGAAGGAAGAAGGTAGTAAGGTCTAATTTCACAAAATCAATGTATAGTGAAAAGTCTCTTTCCAATTTCATGATTTTAGAAGGATAAAGGAGGAAGTGACTTGATTTCATTATTTCAAAGATACATGCACAAAATGAACTCAAAGTCCTGAGTTTTCATGTTTCCTAAAGAGGATGAGTTTTTAAAGGTGGAATTAATAATAAAAGATATCTTAAGAACAAATATTAATTGCTTCACTCAAGCAATCAACAATGTGACATATGGAGTAAGGTATGAATTCAAAAATGTGTAAAAAGTTATGAGCATTAAATAAGGAATATTTTTGAGACTGATAAATCATCAAAGATGACCCATTTCATGTTCAAATTAGTCAATTTTAAAATCTTCTCTTGTCAAGCTTCAATTTATTCAAGATGCCTGTGAAAAAGGATGTTAGTAGTAAAGAGGAACCAGTAGAGAAGTTAATTTTGAAAATGAAGTTAACCATTTTTCCTAGGTCTTCCTCTGGTGGCCAAATGTTTATTTTTCAAGATGAATTTAAAGATTGCAGTGATGCCAAATTACCTATGCATGGTCATTCTCTATTTTGGTAATTCTTTGCTAATAGTACAGAAAAATAACCTAGGAATAACCCATGGAGGCTTGAAGGTTAGGAAAGGTGATGGTCCCCAATGTCATTGTAGATATTGAACTGATAAATGTGCTAGTTAAGAATTATGAGCCTTCTACTAGGACTGTAAGAAAATTAGATGGAACACCTTTGCTAGTTATTACTAAATCATGTATTGAGTAATATTTTGGACTAAGCACTCTGGCACTCACCAAAATGGATAGAGAACACTTTAAGAATGAGTATCAAAATATTATGAAGCTTGGATAATTTAGAGAGATTTCCCATTTTATGTGTAGAGGCCATAACAACATATTAATGTATGTAGATAATATGGGACCTCATCCTGTTGATTCCTTCATGAATTTATTCAAAAATACCTTTTATGCATGGCTCCAGCTCTTTGGAGAAGATGAAAAGTAGAAGATCCCTCTAGACTACATGTATTTGTGCATGAAGATCCACAATCCACTTGCCTATTTGGAATTTCACCTCGCCAGTGAGATTGAAAAGACTCTACATAACCAATTGATCAAATGGAATACTTAAAAGTCCTTCAAAAACTATTCTTTATTATTTCATTTGATATTGTATCAGAATGTTGACCAATTCAAGGATTCTATAAAGCTAGTGACTATAGATAATGATGAAACCCAATGCCCATTCAGTTGTGATGCCTGCTTTGGGATGTGAATGCCAAAGGTGGTGATTTTACAGTCTTTAGAGATGTATTTGTACAATGGATTATCAGAATGATAGGTGAGCCTATAACAAGGGTCCCTCAAGCAATAAAGAATATGTTGAGGTCTAAATATTATTAGCCTAATAAAGGTTTTCAATTTAATTTTGGAGATTGGATTTGTAAATCCAAATATACATTACTAAGAATATATGGATGCAAACAACCTCTTCATAAGTTTCACCTATTTTTCCCAAAGATATTGGGGTTTCTAAAGTTTGTCTGGAAGATGACATAGGCAGAGGGAGACATAGCCCAACCTAGAAGAAAGGGAAACATGTTCCCTCATTTTATTAGGTTTGATGGTTTTTTTATCAGATACAACATAATATTAGAAGTATAGAAGTATATCAAGAGCAGAGAATATGACCTTGAGGAGCATATTATAAGTATTAAGGCTAGCTATGTTCATCGGTTGAACCTAGAAGATGATTTTATCAGGAATTGTGATGATTTGGCCCAAGTGTACTAGAGATTAAAAAGATGGAATGTTTTGTCCAGGATTGAAGAAAGAAGATTAAGTAAAGGCATTTCATGATTCTATTCAAACATAGAATTAGAAGTAATAAGGATTGAGAAATGTATTCAAAATTATGATGAATTATTTCAAGAATATACTGAGAAAAAGAAAGCAAAGAGTGTTGAAGATGTGTTAGCTTCCCCTTAGGTAAAAAGGAGAAAAATAGAGCCTAACCCTAGTGCCTCTACCTCCTAATCACAAAAATAGGGAGAATCTAGAATATCTCTTGTTTCATATGATGACTTTGATGATGAAGCCTCAAACGAAATCACTCAAGTTCTAGAAAGTATGAAGAATGACAAAGGGCCTAGACTTTAAGGACCTTCTCTCAGATACTCAAAAGAAAAGCATGGATATTATGCATAAACAGTGGAGACTAATAATTCGATTGACACTGTGGATCAAAGAGAAGCCATCTCTTCACAGTTCTTTGAGCAAGAAAAATTTGTTCATTCACAAGAGTTTAAGTATTTCTAGATCAAATACAAAATAAGAGATTTTGAGGAGAAGAAGGTAAAAATACTTGAAGGATTTGATCAGTCTCAGCATGCCACAATAATTCATCAGATAATGACTGATTTAGATATGGATAATATCACATGTACATAGGAAAAGGCCAGGGAAATTGTGAAGAAAAGTGATATCTTAATTCTTCCAAGATTAACTCTCAAAGAATTATTTTTGGTTGATCAGGTGAGAAAATAAGAAGATTCTAGTTTTCTATCAGAATTTGGATCATTGGATAAGGTGGAAGGCATAGGGTATCATCCAAAAATAGAGACATTAGCCACCAGGGTGACATTTAAAGGAAACAAACCAAAGCTGATTGACATCTCAAAAGGTGAAGAAGAAATGGCGATGATTCAGATTGTGGAGAACATAGACCCTGAACTTACTGCTGCAAGACTCACTCATGAGTTTATGTTTAATCAAGCTCAAATAAAACATATGAAGGAGATGATCAAAGAACTACAACAAATAAAAATTGATATGAACTCTATTATTAATAAAATGCATATGAAGAATTGAAGATTAGAACAACAATTGAGAGTAAAGAATTCAAATGGGATTTATAGTGCTATAGTTGTTTGAAGAGCCTCTGTTGAGACTAAAGAGGAAATTCCAAGTACATAATTAGTCTAGAAAATTGATCACTGTGATTGTGTCTTCAATACATTGGAGGAAGTCCTCTCCTATAGGGTGAATGTTGTTTTGGATAAATGCAATGAATTTTTTTAAGGATATAATAATGTTTCAATTATGTTAGATTTATTTACCAAAGGAATTGAAAAACTGACTAAAATTGAAAGGAAATGGAGCCCCTCAAAATTTGAATTGAATAGATTATATGAAGTTACCAAAAGAGATCCTAATGCACCTTCCCAAATCAAGCATATTATTGATCTCCTTGATGGAGTTTCCAAGAATATAGCTTATATGAACCAAGAAATGTAGAAACTTGGAGATAAACAAAAGGCAATAATAACTATGGAACACTCGTGCATCCCTTTAATTTTTGATGAATATGGGAAGGTTAAATCATTAGAAAATTGGAAACAAGAATTCAAGATGTTTCCACATGTGATAATAGAAAAGTATAAAGATGACAAGGCTTTCCAGTTTGATACCTTCCACATGTTTCTCAAAAAATTGTTTACCATTGAGAATAAATTTGTCAACTTCATCAGTGAGGTTAAAATATCTTGAGGCAAGAGATGGAGTGATTTGCAAGCCTTTTCTCCAACCAATTCTACTTTTACATGGCCAACCCATACCCTGATAGCCAAATGGATTGAAATTTACATGAAGGTACTTGAGGAAGTCGGAGATGTTGCTATAGAAGAAGAGGCTGATGAAGTTTAACATTTGTTTTTTACTTTATGTTTTTGTTCTAATTAGTCATTTAGTTATAGTTATGTAAAGGTCTAAAGCTTGTTTGCACCTTTTTGAAAAGCTACCAAGACCTATATTTATAGTTCTTTGAGACAAATTCAAAAAAGGAAAAAAAAGAACAAAGAAGTAACATATTGGAGAGAATAGTTACAATTTTCAATATGAATTAAATACCTTTTTCCATTTATTTACTAAATGGCTCTTGAATCCAAAATCCTCTATTGTATTTCCTTATAAAGAAATGGAAACAATGATAGTTCCTTTAAATCTCTTTTGGCTTATGGTTTATTAAATGTATCATGTTCTTCATTATTTATCTTGGATTAATATTGTTGTATGAATGAATAAGGATATTGTATGAATCTATCTACATTGTCTCCATAAGTTGGTGTTTAAATTTATCTAGGCTCAGGATTGCATTCACTTTTCCTTTTATCTAGTAGTTGATAGGGTGAATACTATCTCTAAGGGTTCAAATAATGAGATTATGTGGGAGTTGACTCTATTTTCCCAAAAGGACTAAGGACTTGTCATTATATGTTTCTTTAAGTGTATATGTATAGTTGTAGGTTAGTGGGGTTCAATTCATTAGTATTACAAAGAACATCTTATAATATTATTACCCTTTTTAAATCCTTTTCAAATATTATGATTTCTCCTTAAGAGCTATTTCCAACTCAAGAGTATCATTAAGTCTACATAAATAGCCATTCACTATTTCTAGTTAAGGTACAACCACCTAGGTCTTGTAGAGCATAAAGTGTGGAGGTTGAACAAGTAAGTTTCAATCTTCTTCATTGGCTAAAATTATGTTGATTTTCCTAACATTGAGTAGGTAAACTCATAGGAAGTCAACCAACAATTTTGTGCACAAACACCTTCTCCATATGATGATCTAGAATCTTCTATAATCCATTTTGGAAAGTATAAATAGAGGGTCTTAGTCTAGATATAGGTATCTATCAAGGATGAAGAGTTAAAATTTTTAAACATCGATCATAGACCTTGCATGTTGGAGGTTATTCTCATGTTTCTTTGAATATTTGTATCGATTGTAACCTAGAAGGCCTCACATTTAGGAACATATGATAAAAATTTGATGGATCAATGAAATATTTGCAGTTCTCTCTTCTTTCTAGCATTATCTCTTCATGATTTTATTATGTTGTGTTAACTCTAAAAAGTTGGTTAATTGTTAGGTGTGCCTTTGGCCCTAGTTTTCCTCCCTCCTTGCTTTAGATATCAATAAAAGGATATTGATCATAAGACTCAAGAGTTAGATCACATATGAAAATACCCAAGTTCAAGTATCCAAGGATCTCTTAAAGTTAGTATCCTCACTAGAAGTATGAATATCATATGAAGAATCAAATTCAACAATAGAGACAAAGTTTTTAAAATAGTAAAACATAAATGCATGACCTACTACCCTAACAAAAATGATAGCTCTACTATCTAAAGTATATGATGATAATTGTATCAAGAGTGAAATCCATAGTCTTCATTCTTGCAACTTGAGTGGTTTGATATATGAAAATAAGATTATTAGTCAATTGAGGTACACACAACACATGATTTATGTTGTTGTTCCTAATATCAATAGATCCTTTCACAATCAAATTGATATATGTGTGATTTTCTATCAAAATTTGTGAAATGTTACAAGGCTCAAATGAGAATAATATGGATTGTGAAGATTCCATATAATGCGAATCCTATGAACCTAAAATTCATCTCCTTGAAGCATGAATTATATAAGCACAAAAAACTTGCTATTGTTTCTTAATTGTTCCATAAGTGTGATTTTTTCCTTGTCAAATAGGTCAATTACCTTTGAAGAATAAGTTGAAATAAAAGTATACATCATTTGGAAAATTTACTCTATTCTCCTCAAGAAGATGTTTCAATTCATAAATATCCTTATTATGGTAATAATTTTCTTCATACCCCATCTTCTTCTAATGTTCACAAGTAGCCTTATTTCTCTTATATGATTTACTCGTAGGAGAGGGTGTATAATTTCCTTATTGAAGAATGGAATATTTTCTCTATCCTTATATATCTTAGGATTTGATATCTTTTTATTATTATTGGATCATTTATCATGAATAAACACCAAATAATGGGACTTGAAAGACTTAAAATTACTCATTATGATCGATTGTGCATGTTCAATCCTTAGCATCTTTATGAATGAAGTAAATAATGGTGAATTATAGACACTCCCCATAGTCGACTATTGAATTTGAAAACAAGAAAAAAAATTATATACTATGAAGGAAGATTTTACAAAACATAAAATACCAATAGTACATTCTTCTTATCAATTTTACAATCTTTGAGTTGTACTCTTACCTCATTTACCTTAGTGACATAGTCTTGGATTATATAAAAATCCTTTGGATTTGTAATGTATAAAATGGTAAGAATTATGTAAGATAATATTTCCCAAATCATAACACACATTGGAATAAAAAAACACCAAAAAATGGATATTATTAGCATAACCAAAGGATAAGGGTGAAAATAGGGTTTCTATTCCTTTGTTACGTTTGGAAATGAAATTCTAATAAAATATATGTCTTGATAAAGTATGTGGTGTATAGAGAAGAATAGATAAGAAGAAATGCACCTAGAAATAAAATGGAGAATTTGTGTTTTAAATCCAAATTCCCCAATCATCTATGTCAAAATCAGTTGCTCTTGTAGATCTGGCACATAATGACCTATGGCTTTTTGTCCCTAAAATTGAACTACAAATGGGAGGCATAGGTCAAGTTTGGAGGATGGTTTTTATTTAGAGACATTTCAAGTTTGAGAGATAGGTCAAATTTTAACCTATTTCTAGGGTTTTCTACTCAATTTTTCTTAGATTATAGAACTATACTTGCACTATCCAAATATGAATCCATATATTAGTAACCTATTTGCACATTGAAAAATAGGAAAAAAAATTAGGAAAAGGGTGTTTTGTTTAAACCCTCATTTAGGAATCAACTTTGAAATTGAATTGAAATTGCATAAGGAAAGATGAAATAGAAGTTAGACCTAGAAAATAAATCACCATATATCTTCTTGCCCATGTTTCCAGTGAATATTTTAAAGATCCATTAGATGAATGTCAAGTTTGGATTCTTGAATGGTAAATTAGAAGAAGTTTGTGTTGAGAAACTAGAAGGATTTCCATTGACTGACCAGAGTAACATGATTTTATGATTGAAGAAAGTATAGTATGGATTGAAATATAAGCCCATAGAGCCTACTATGCAAGATTGATTAAGTATATTCTAAAGCTTGGATTTAATAAAGGTTTTGTTGATAGTAATTTGTATCCCAAGATTCCTTGTGATAGTATTCTAATTATTGAAGTTTTTCTTGATGATAGATCTATTGGAAACTCCAATTGGAGCAATTGTTATGTTGTCATTGATGTCAAATCTATTGGTAAGATTGAGTGTCAAACCTACTAGAGAACATTTACTAATAGTGTAAAGTGTCATATCATTTGATTAATGAAGAGCATTTGAAAAGAAGAGATAGAAAGGTGAGCTAGTGGTGTTGATAAGTGATGAGAATTTATGTATCATGGAAATTCAATGGGCACTTAATAAATTAGTCCTTGACAAGATAATTTTTTGTTCAATCATTACATGAAGTAAAGAAGATAGTTGGATGAAGCTTAGATTTGGAACAAGTCAAAATGATAAGCTTGACTGACTATCAATGTTCGTCAGTCAATGAAGGTGATGAAGCAAAAGATTAAGGAACTTAAGTAGAAGTCGAACAAAATAGTTCAAGCCAAGTGTTAGTTATTGTCGAGAAAATATATGAAGAAGTGTTAGTAGTGACTGAGCATAGTAATGGTCGAGCAAGCATGTTGATGTTGAGTGAGATAGTATAGTGTATGTCAAGCTACACAATGATGATTGAGTAGAAGAATACAATAATTGTTGAGTGACAAAAAAAGTTATAGTTTGAGAAAGAATTAAATTTGAGGTTGACATAGTTGAAATTTTGAATAGTCAAAGTGCTTGGAAGATAAGGATTGATGAGTTAGCATATTTAATGCACAAGGAGAGTTTTTTAAGTGATCAAAGGAAAGAATTTCATCATAAGTTTCTAGAAGAAGGAGAACAAAAAGATGGAAGGATTTGATGAATCTGACCTAACCCTAAGATCAACGATGATGTCTAAGTAGAAAATGATCAAAATTACCTATTTAAGGAGGCATAATAGATGTTTTTTGGGGTCATTTCATTGTTTATTAGCTATCTTAAGGAGAATTTGTGAAGAACAGAATACTAGAGGAGAAGTGTGAAGAGTTTGGTGAAGAGTGATTGCTTGAGGAGATGCTAAGAAGATTAGTGATGGAGATGACAATGGAGGCTTGATAATGAACCAATAGATGAAAAAATGGAGATCTAAATTTTCTAAGTGAGTTGCATTTTATAGATCAAACCTAATGTTACAATCTAACCATTATATCATTCAAAATCATTTAATAAAGGTTGACCTAACAATCATTTTGTAAATCCTATAATCAAGGTGACATTCTAATGGAATGATCCAAAATCCTATAAAAAGGCCACTCCTAATAGGGTGATTAAATCCTTTAATAGGATCAGATTTAATAATGTATTCTATAACCTTTAACAGATTTGTCTCTTAACCGAGCTCACTTTAGAAGAGTGAAAAAATGGTAGCATGTTACTTGGTGGTTTTTCCCAAACTGGGTTTCCACATTAAATCCTAGTGTCAAAGTGTTATTTTTATGTGTGGATGTTATTGTTATGCATGCTATATTTTTATAGTAGTTTATTTGCTGGTAGTCAACACATATAGAAATAAAGAGTTAAGTAACCACATGAAAAGTTGATTTGTTGATGATATGTTATATAGACCGAGTGGGTATCTGAGATTGATTAAGTTGTTTGAAGTTGGTAAAAGTTGAATTGGTACATCTAGACCTAAGGATAACTGATTCAACCCCTCCTCCCTCTCAGTTATTCTAAATCTTTATAATAATTGGTATTAGAGCTCTAGTTCTTGTAAGGAAATTTTGAAGGGACTCAAGCCAAAGATCAAGATGTACAACATAGAGATAAGAAAAGGCTGATGAGATTGCAGCTATCTGCTATTGGGGATTCTACATCATACTATTTGTACAATGAATACATTGAGGTTCCTAGACCTATGACAATTGAACAAATCAAAGAGAAGTAGGAGCACAACCAAATGATGATCGAACTTGCAATAGCCATAAGTTATGCACAATTTGATGATATGAAAGAATGCACTACTGCTAATAAAATGTGGGACAAGTTGGAAAAAATCCATGGTGGAGACAAAAATGTATTGAAGGCTAAGGCAGAAATCTTGGGAGGAAAATTTGATGACATGAGAATGAAAGAAGGTGAGACTGGTGCACATTATTGTGGTTGAATCAAAGAAGTGATGAATGTTATCAAAGGAGCTAGACACAACATATCTGATGAGACTATGCTAAGTAAGGTATTGAGGACTTTACTTCCTATCTATGAAATTAGAGTATCTACAATTCAAGAATTGAGGTGTACACCTAGTAATGATCTGACCTTGGGTAGTCTAATTGGTAGATTTACTCATTTTGAATTATAAAATTGATAAGTATTCCCCTTCTAATGTTGAATTTGCATTCAAAGAAAAACTATACCTTGATGGATCTAAGAAAAAGAAGAAGAGCAAGTATGTAGAAAGTGTAGAGTATCTACAATTCAAGAATTGAGGTGTAGACCTAGTAATAATCTGACCTTGGGTAGTCTAATTGGTAGACTTACTCCTTTTGAATTATCAAATTTTGATAAGTATTCCCATGTTAATGTTGAATTTTCATTCAAAGTACAACTATCCCTTGATGGATCTAGGAAAAAGAAGAAGAGCAAGTATGTAGAAAGTGTCATTGGATCTAATGAAGACCTTTATGAGATTGAAGCACTGTTGGATATAATACTTCCTAGAGGAAAAGGAAAATACAAAGGTAAAATTCTTATTATCTATTTTACATGTAAAAAATTTGGTCACATTGCTACTAGATGTCATGAAAGAGATGAGAAAGAGGAAAGGAATAACTTCAACTACAAAGGATGGAGAGATTATAGAGATGATTGAGGAAACATAGATAAAAGAGACTACAAGGAAAAAGGTAAGAAATCATGTTACATTGTTGAAAAAGATGGTTCTAATAGTAATTATGGTGATCATGATGAAGAAATTGTTTATGTTGCAATGAAAGATGATTTTGATGAAGATGAAAAAATTGCATTGATCTTACATGTGAGTAAGAGTGATAGATGGATAATTGATATTGGTTCTTCACATCATATAACTGGTGATACATGTAATGTTGAGAAGCTAGAATATTATAATGGAAGTAGTATTAAGTTTGGTAATGATGTACCATGTTATGTGAAAGGTAAAGGATCAATTAAACTGAATGGTGAGATCAAATGTAATAATGCATATTGGGTTGATGGTTTAAAATATAACTTGTTGAGTGTGGCAAAATTGATAAATTTAGGCTATAGAGTTGATTTCCAAAACAAGAAGGCAAAGATCTGTGATGCTACTAGTGAACTAGTTGGAAGTGGAGAGCAACCAAGAGGAAACTTGTTCTATCTAGACCTATCTGAAGATACTTGCATATTTGCATAATGTGAAGATGTTGTGTTATGGCATAGAAGGTTATTTCACGTGAACTTTAAAAATTGGTAACCATTGGTAAGAAGAAAATAGTTAGAGGGTTACCAAGATTAAGCAAACCTAATAAACTGATGTGCAAACAATGTCAAATGGGTAAATTGACAAAGTTTGGTTTCAAGAGAAAGACATGTTCTTTTGATGATATATTGTCTAGTTGGTTTATACTGACTTATGTGGTCCTATTAGGGTACAAAGATATTGTAGTGAAAATTATTTTATTTTATTTGTTGATGACTTTTCTAGAATTACTACTATGATGATTCGTCAAGAAAAATATCTTGCACTTCAAATGTTTAAGTGGTATCTAGCTAGAGTTGAGAAAGAAATGGGAAAGGGTCTAAAATGCTTGAGATCAAACAAAGGTGGTGAGTTCATCTCAGATGAGTTCAACATATTTTACAATGACAAAGGAATTTTAGAGGCAAATGAGTGCACCAAGGATGCCACTACAAAATGGTATAACTAAAAGAAGGAATAGATCAATTATGGATTGTGCAAGAACACTACTAATGGACAAGGATGTTTCAGATAAATACTAGAGAGAAGTTGTAATCACTACATTCTATACTTTGAACTGAGTGCAAGTGAAGAAAGGTACAAGCAAAACACCTTTTGAATAATGGTATGGATATACACCAAATGTGAATTATTATAAATTCTTAGGATGTAAACTTGATGCAAAAAGTTATGAAGGTATATTTCTAGGTTATTCCATTAAGAAAAAAGGTTATATGTGTTTGAATTCTAACACTAACAAGATTGTGGAAAGTGAAAATGTTAGAGTTGGTGAATTTGTAGAGAAAAATGAAGAAGAATGCAAGAAAGAACATGAAGGCTATAGAATTTTTTTTTTTTATATCTATGAAGGTGAACCTAGCACCTTACCTAGACTAGGAAAGGTGGTTGTCAAGCATTAACAACCAGGCACTACCAAGGTTCTATAGCAGAGTTCTATTGAGCATCTTCCAACTACCAAACATCAAGTTATAGGAGTTGAGTCATAGACAAAGGTTGTCAACCAACAGATAGTAGAAGCTGAGTTGTAGCTAGAAATAATTGAAGAAGTTAAACATGTTGAATCAAGTGAACAACTACAAGAAAAACCTAAACCTAAACCTGTATTAGCAAAATATGTTAGAAGACATCATGCACCAGATCAAATAATTTTTGGAAGAAAAGATTCATTGAGAAAGTCATTAGCTGATAAAATAAAAAAGGAGTTTGAGATGTCAATGTTTGGAGAGATTAAATTCGTTGTTGGATTGGAAGTGTATTAGATGATTAAGGGTATTTTTTAGTACTCAATTCAAGTATATCAAAGAAATTTTGAAGACTTTTGGTATGGAAGACTCAAAACCAAATAGAACACCTATAGTATTGTCAAAGAATGATGATTTAGCTAAGATGAATAAAAAATTATACGAGTAAATGATTATATAACTATAATATGTTGTACATAGTGTTGAACTATCATTTTGAATGATGCTTAACAGTAGGAATTCTTTCAAACTCCTCTCTTGAAAAGTCAATCTTGTGAATCAACTCCAAGGTTCTAGGTGATCTTGTGACCTACTAGAATTCACTCAATTGAAGATAAATGTTTTTTTTTCACAAGGAGGCCTTTGTTGGTTAGTTTGATTTTGGATGAGATGTAGAATCTATTCACTGCTTCAAAATAAAACACATAGAAAGAACTATTTTTTTTGTATTTTTTATGTTTCTCAATGAATGCAATCTAATAATTCAACTAATATGAACTCCTAATTTAACAAGGGGGTTAATAAAGAAAATAACAAGAAATTTAAAGAAAATAATGTGAAAGTAAAATTCTAATGGACATAAGCTACAAAAAACAACATGTCTGCGAGTTAAGCCTTCAAAGAAATCGATGGGTAACTAATGAAAATAGGAGCAATTCTTCTTAGATTCCATTGATGCAATCGTCGATGGGAAACTATAATAACCATATGATGTTTCAGTCTTCATCAAATCACAAGGCTACAAAAAGTACACTCATGCAAGACAAAGAGTTATGCAGGTAGAATTTGGTGATTTCTTATTGAGCTAGATACATCAGCAAAATTCATAAAATCATAGCAAACACTGGAATTAAAAGATTGCATAGCCAGAAACAAAGCAATAAACCTTTGGATCAATCACAATTCCATGAACATAAATTCACAAAACAATGACACATTTAGGCAAGAATGACTACACTCCAAATGTGAGCACCAAAAGCATTATTTTTTAGCAAAATAACGGTGGCCCCAATTACATATTACAATGGAGTATTTATAAGAAATTGAGAAGAACCTCCTTATAGCAATATCGTGAGAATGCTCGAAATAACAGAACACAAAGTGATAGCAGAACTCAGAATGAATCTACTGATCGCAGGCCACTTCGAGGGGGTAACCTCCTTTGAGCAAGCTCAATACAATAAATTCGTCCGTACCCATCAAGGGCCTCAACCTATTCTTATATACTGAGTACGATCTAGAAAAGTAATACTACCTATGCATGTGGGATAATAAAATATACTCACGGGACGACTTACAAAGCATATGCGTCCAACAACACTACTCTAACAAAATAAACAGAAGGAACACACAGGTTCCTAACATCCCCTCTCCCTTAGAAAAAAGCTTTGTCCTCAAAGCTTAAGGTGTGGAAATTGTTGTTGAATCTGAAGAAGGGGTTCCCAGGTAGCATCCTCTGGTTGCATGCCATGCCACTGAATCAAGACCTCAGAGATGGAGCGAGAGCGAAGCTGGCGAGTGCGCTGGTCAATGATTGCCACCGGCTCCAGGATAATGGATCCTTCCGTATCCATTTCAGGGAGAGTAGTTTGTGCTCTGACAGTGGTACCCAGAACTTTCTTTAGACAAGAAACATGAAAGACTGGATGAATGCGGGAAGAAGGAGGAAGTTCCAGTTTATAAGCAACTGAACCAATCTTCTACAGAACCTTATAAGGCCCATAAAATTTTGGGGCCAGCTTATGATGCCCTTTCAGCTTTAGGGAGGATTGTTTGTATGGCTGTAGACGAAGAAAAACCATATCCCCAACTTGAAATGAGCGCTCAGAACGGTGTTGATCTGCTTGTTGTTTCATCCGATTACGGGCCATGTGAAGATTATCCTGTAAGGTACGAAGAATCTGATCCCTGCTGCGGAGAACTATGTCAACTGCCTGGACTGGTGAGCTGTTGGGAGTGTAGGGAAGGAGCACTGGAGGTGCTTGACCATAGACTGCTTCATATGGAGTCATTTTAGAGGCAGTGTGGTAAGAGGTATTGTACCACCATTTAGCTAAAGGGAGCCACTTGGCCCACTGATGTTGCTGTTCGGAAGTGAAGCAACGAAGATAAGTTTCCAAGCATTTATTGACAATTTCAGTTTGACCATCAGTTTGTGGGTGATAGCCCGAACTCATCTTCAGTTTGGTGCCAGTTTTCTGAAACAGTTCAGTCCAAAAATGACTGGTAAAAGTTGCATCACGATCAGAGACAATGGAAGAAGGGAGTCCATGAAGACGAAATATCTGGTCCATGAAGATTTGTGCAACAGAGGAGGCAGTATAGGGGTGGCTGAGGGCACAAAAATGACTATATTTTGAGAGACGATCAACCACAACCAAGATCACTGTCTTGCCACCGGATTTAGGAAGCCCTTCAATGAAATCCATAGAAATATCAGTCCAAATCCGTGTAGGGATGGGCAATGGTTCAAGCAAGCCAGGAAGGAGGGTCGTTTCACCCTTGTGGCGTTGGCAAGTATCACATTCAGCCACCATCTGTTGAATCGTCTGTTTCATCCCTTTCCAAAAGAAGTTTCTCCTTGCTCGCTCATAAGTTTTGAGGAAGCCTGAGTGCCCTGCTGAAGGAGAAGCATGGAGTTCATAAAAAATAGCCTGATGTAGAGCTGGGTTCTGAGGAAGCACTAGCCGACCCTTGTATCGAAGAGAAGCACCATCCCAAGAGTAATGTGGTATAGCAAAAGGATTATTGGCTAGCTGGTGAATGATTTGAGATAAAGAAGAGTCACTGTCATAGCCCTGCTGAATAGACGCGAACCAATTGGGAATGGGCATAGAAATAGCAGAAAGGGAAGCTTGATTATCAAATGTGCGAGAAAGAGCATCTGCCACAATATTCTCCTTACCCTTCTTGTAGGTGATCTCATAATCATACCCCATGAGTTTGCTGACCCATTTCTGTTGTGTAGGAGAGGATACCCGTTGTTCCAGGAAGTATTTCAGACTTTGGTGATCGGTTCTGATGCAAAAATGACTCCCTAAGAGGTATGGCCGCCACTTCTGTACAGCATGCAAAATAGCCATCATTTCTTTTTCATAAGTAGAGAGGGCTAGATTCTTACCAGAGAGGGCTTTGCTAGTGAACGCAATAGGATGGTCATCTTACAGGAGAACAACACCCAATCCATTGCCGCAAGCATCACTCTCAATAGTGAAGGGTTTGGAAAAATCTGGCATCGCGAGAACAGGTGTACTGCACATAGCCTGTTTCAGTTGTTCAAATGCAGTCTCAGCAACAGGGGTCCAGGAGAAGGCATCCTTTTTTAACAGAGCTGTCAATGGTGCTGCAATTTTCTCGTAATCTTTGACAAACTTGCGGTAGTAGCCAGTCAACCCCAAAAAACCCCGAAGGCTCTTGAGAGTTTTAGGATGCGGCCAAGTTTTCATGGCATCTATTTTTGTAGGATCCACCCACACTCCATGGTGTGCAACAATATGCCTGAGATACTCCACTTCCTCCTGGCCAAACACACATTTAGATAGTTTTGCATAGAGTTGATGATCAGAGAGAAGTTGCAAGACAAGCTCCAGATGATGGAGATGCTCAGCCCAAGTTTTGCTATATATGAGGATATCATCAAAGAAGACCAGAATGAATTTCTGGAGGTATGGTCAAAATATGTTATTCATCACTGCCTGAAATGTTGAAGGAGCATTCGTGAGGCCAAAGGGCATGACTAAAAATTCATAGTGACCATCATGTGTGCGGAAGGCAGTTTTAGGTATATCCTCCTCATTAACCCGAATTTGATGATACCCAGAACGAAGATCTAACTTGGAGAAAAAATGAGCCCCATGAAGTTCATCAACAACTGGAATGGGAAACTTGTCCTTTATAGTGAGATGATTAAGTGCTCGGAAATCAATGCAGAGTCGCCATGACCCATCTTTTTTGCGAACAAGCAGAACTGGAGAAGAAAAGGAACTGGTACTAGGGCGAATAATACCTTGCTTCAGTAAGTCACAGACAAGTATCTCGATTTCGGTCTTCTGATGAAATGGGTAGCGGTAGGGCCTGATGTTGGGCGAAACACTGCCAGGAAGGAGCTGAATACGGTGGTCCTCTGGACGAGAAGGAGGTAATCCCACAGGTTCAGCAAATACACCAAAATACTTGTCCAAAATGTGTTGGAGATCGGCAGGAGTGCTAGAGACTGCTGATGGCTGCATCTGAATGGAATGGAGCTGAGCGATGACACCATGTGAATTCTTCTTAAGAAGTTTTTCCATACGGTGTGAACTGATGATGCTGAGAGACCCTGGTTGTAAGCCTTTCAAAGTGTGTTGGTGCCCCTCGGCTGAAAACTGCATCCAAAGTTCAGAAAAATCCCAGAGAATGGGGCCAAGAGTGCGTAACCATTGGGCACCCAAAACCACATCACAACCACCTAAGGGTAAGGCAAACATGTCAGAGCGCATGTTATAATCTCCAATAGAGAGACGCACATTGCGACATTTCCCTTTACAAGGTAAAGTGCCCCCATTGGCAATCATGACTTCAAAGCTAGAGCAGGGATGGATAAAGCAATCAGCCTGTTTGGCTATTCGTGGATCAATGAAGTTATGAGTGCTACCAGAATCAATGAGTATAGTAAGAGGGATCTTCTTGAAGAAACCCTGGACCTGCATGGTTTGTGGAGTAGTGACTCCTGCCAAAGCATGGACAGATATCTCTGGTGGAGCTTCTGGTGAAGGAGGTTCAGGCTGGTGAGGCTCAACCTCATCATCCACTGTTTCCTGAGCATCTACATATTCTTCCAGTTCCGGTGGAGAATCCACATCCAAGAGATAGAGCTTTTGCTGAACACATCTATGGCCCCGAGACCATTTCTCATCACAATTATAACAAAGCCCTTTGTCTCGCCTGACTCGCATCTCTGTTTCAGACAAGTGCTTGATCGGAGTAGTTCTGGGAGCTGGTATGACTGGAGGGTTGTGAGAACCTGTATTTCTGAATGGAACAAAATTAGATCTGGAGCGTTGTAGAGCACTAATCTTGTCTTCCGCTAACTTAGCCAACCCAAGGGCTTCCATCATTGTAGTAGGTCGAAACATTTTGACTTCTGAGCGAAGTACATCCTTCAGACCACTGACAAAACAACTACGGAAGAATTCATCAGACAAGCCCTCTGTGTAATTAGCTAATTTTTCAAACTCTGTCTGGTATTCTCTGACAGTGCCTGTTTGACGCAGTTTAGTGAGTGCTCCTGTGAAATCATCAAAGGAACTAGGGCCAAAGCGCTCCAAAATGAGGGTGCACAATTCTCTCCACGTTGGGCCTACATTAGCCTTGATGTACCAACGGAACCATTGAAGAGCTTCATGTTCCAAATGAAAAGATGCAAGGGGGACTTTGTGGTTATCCAAAGTATTATGCAAGCTGAAATACTGCTCTGCCCTATAGATCCATCCAGTCGGATCAGAACCATCGAAGCGTGGAAAATCAAGCTTTGGTCCACGAAAATTGCCAGAAGAGGACCCAGTATCTCCTGAATGGTTTCGGCTCATGGCTGACTGCTGAAAGTTAAGACCCAGAATTTTGTCATCCAAATCTTGAAGTTTGGTTTTGAGGGATGCAATTTCCTCTTCCATAATTTTTGCTCCTGTACGCGTAACAACCATAAAGCAAGGGTTTTTTTTTTTTTTTTTTTTTTTTTTTGGAATGGGTAGAAGATGAGAAACAAAAACTTTTTTAGTTACGGCAAACTTGGATTTGGGTAAAACTTATATAGGAAATGGGTGTTCGACGGGTGGTGGGAGACTATCTGGGGACAAGGGAAAAAGAAAAATGAGGGTTTCAAGGGTAGGGAGGCGAAATGAGGCGAACAGTCCAAGAGGGATAAGGGAGCAAAATGAGGAATTGAATCTTGTGGCTCAGTTTGGTGGTGATTGGATGAGAGGTGAAAAAGATAGGGCAAACCCTAAAATTAGATAAATGAGGGATTTAGGGCTTTGATATGTAAAATTTGGGGTTGGGTCGCCAAGGAAGGAAGTATGCAAAATGATATTGCAGACGTTCTGCGGAAGTATGAGCAGAAACAGAAAGCAAACAAGGAAGCTACGATAGAACAACTGAAAAGAGTTATTGCAATAACAAGAGACATTAGAAGTGAGAGGAACCTGAAGGCCACGACAGAAAAAAAAAATTTGATGTAATTTCCACCCAGCGAGCCCAAGAGAGTGCTCTGATACCAGATGAGAAGAACCTCCTTATAGCAATATCATGAGAATGCTCGAAATAACAGAACACAAAGTGATAGCAGAACTCAGAATGAATCTACTGATCGCAGGCCACTTCGAGGGGGTAACCTCCTTTGAGCAAGCTCAATACAATAAATTCGTCCGTACCCATCAAGGGCCTCAACCTATTCTTATATACTGAGTACGATCTAGAAAAGTAATACTACCTATGCATGTGGGATAATAAAATATACTCACGGGACGACTTAAAAAGCATATGCGTCCAACAACACTACTCTAACAAAATAAACAAAAGGAACACACAGGTTCCTAATAGAAATCATCTCCTCAATTTGTGTTGAGAGTGAGAGATATCTTCATGCAATAATATGATTTTAAATTAATAAAAAAAACTAATTATATACAAACTAACAATCTAATTGGTGCTTAGTGGGACTCCATCTATTTTAAATTCATTAATTGGATGCATGAGCCTTTACATGTCATAGAACAAAGAATTTATGAGAGAAAAAGAATAAGAAATCCTTCAGTCAAAGTAGAAGTGTCTAGAAGTGTCAAAAATAGAAGTTGATCCTTCAGTGGGCATCTCTCAGAGTTAAACTACTATTAGAATGTGTTTCTGATGCATGAAAAGCTCTATTTTTAGCATTAGCAGTTAATTGTCGATGCACCTCTAGAAAAGTGCACCTACAAACCTATGGACCTATGCACCTACACACCATAAAAAGGTCCAAAATCTCAAAATTTTACTAAGTGCCAAAATTGAAATTTTGGCTTCTGGGTTTTGTTGCCCTTTATCCCAAAGCTATGTCAGGATGTTTGCCCTTGAATTTCCCTATAATCTCAGTGATCTTTGCAGCATCCAGTAAATCTAAAGCCTCATACTTGTCTTTGAACTTCTATCTATAGTTATCTACCTCAATTTGAGTCTCAACAAAATCCTCGAGTTTGGTATCCAACTCTAATAAGGCTTCCTCTATTTTGAAAGCTTGCCGAATGTCATCATCACTAGAAGCTTCTTTAAAAATATTCTTGAATTTCTCAACTACTACATCTATGAGCATTAACTTCTCCCATTCCTTGTCCTCAAATATATCTATACATGCATCATTATAATACTTCTCTACCTCCAAAATTCACTCTCGACCTTGGTCCTTGAGCTGATGGATCTCCTTGTGTAATGTTTCCATTACTTTATTGCTATCTGCAATATTCTCAATCCAATAATCAATTAAATCTAATTCTTTCACTCTATATACATCTATAAAAATCCTATACCTCTACCCTTATATAGCTTGCAAAACTTGTAAATCCTTACTCCACTCACATACTTCATCCACTATACTAAAATCCTACTTCAAAATTGCTACCATCTTGTCTACATTCCCCTACATAGCATGTAGTATCTTTAGGTTTCCTTGGATTATTAGGATGTCCTTTTCCTCAAAACTTTCCTACCATTTTTGACAAGCATTTCGATCTAGATGTACCCCCCTCCCCTCTCTAAGTACAACATGTAGAGTCTCTGCACGATGATCGAGATCTAGGGGATCAATAACTTTGGCTAAATATCCTCTTAGGATTTCATTTTGCCTACAAAGTGTTTTAAGTTTGGCCTCTTCCATGTCCTTATTTTTAGAAACTTCCTTTATCCCCTTAGTAACCATCAACCTATCCGTATTCAATGTGGGCCTCCCAAGTATGACCTCTTGATTTGATAATCTAGTGGGCTTAAGCTTTCTGCATCTGCATCAGGAGGAGGGATAGCCACCTAAGTGAACAAATCTTGATCCCTAGTGTTGTTAATAAATGCCAATGGTCTCACCTCCTATCATGGGGACTCAGGTTTATTCAAGACCTTAGCCAATTCAATGATATCCTCCTCATCCCCACAGAATTGTGATTTCATGTTTCTCATCACTTCTTTCCTAAGCCAACTTGGAATCTATTCAACTAAAGGCTTGCCCCTCAAGGATGAAGGAGTATCTTTAGCTACCTCCTTTCATTTATCACTCCTCCCTAGAGTTCTTTCTCTTTGTGAAGGCTCCTCTTCTATGGTCTCTATTTCTATGGAACCTATGGTTTGCACCTCAATGTCTTGTCAAGAATATTAAACCATTTGTCCCTCTTCTAACACTTCATTGATTGCCATTTTCTATGGCTCCTCCTCTTATGAAGGTTCCTTTTGAACTTGTTCTTCTTTAGAACTTGGAGGAAGAGGAGTAACAAAACCGTTATCCACTACCATTAATTGTAGTGGGGATAAGGGATTAAGATCAAGACCCTGTGATTCTAGCAGCATCTGTGTCCAATCCTCTTATTGGGGTTCACCTATAGGGGTATCCTTGATCTTATCCCCAACCAATTCCATTCCTACTGGCATGAAATTGAAATCTGACATTTCAAACACATCATCACCCTTCACATCCTACTCATCCACCCATTGTTGTACATAATCTTCTGAAGAAGAAACTTCCAAAGGTTCCTCTAGGGTGGATGTCAGTGTCATTGTAGAACTTATCCTCTTTTCTTGTTTTGTGGCTCTAGTTAGCCTGGTTCTTCTTTGTAGAGGCACATCTTCCTCCTCATCTTCCTCTTCTTCTTCTTCCTCTTAAGGAATAGGTTCTGGGATAGATGGGAAAGGAACCATCCTTCTAATCACCCTTTGCCTCTTATTTATGTAGATTTTAATCTTTTTCTATTTCTTGGAGGTGGAAAGGGATGTTGGTTCTATCTACAAAGGAGGAGAGACTTCTTGAGTTTCATCCTCTATCTGGTTGGGCACAACTAGTGGCAATTAAGGATCTAGCTAGTCTTGAGAAGTCCCAGTTTCTTCTGATCCCTACACATTTCCTTCTAGCTACTAAGAAGGTGCCTGTACTTCACCCTCTTTTTTTTCAACCCTTTGAGCAAAACTCATCTTTCTTTTATCATTTCCTTTCCTCTCTGAAGGGTGATAGTGTCCAACTGGCCTATCTAGTTGGTATACTATTTCTAGCCTTATTGGTGACTAGGCCACAAAAGAAGGAATAGTAACCTTCTTTCCTCTACCTTTGTCAAGGTGGGCTTGTGCATGAAAAATCATTGTGTCAAGTACTGGATCAAGTTGAATTGGTTTCTTGATCCAATCCTTCATCATCTTAACGACATGCCTCAACATGTGATTTATGTCATCACTCTCCTCCTTGTCCACCTCAAAATTAATTATGGGCCTTTCCCTAATTTTATCTGCATTAAATAGAGGGTCCAATAGCTCCCTGAGTCTTGCTTCAATACCTCCTTAGGAAACTAAACCTTTAAAACCTTTTTAGCTAGATACAAAGTCATCCTACAATAGTCCCTGATATAAACATTGTATTCATTTGTTGCATTCATCCAGTGGTCCTCAATAGCCTTTTCATGGTGAAATTCCCTGCCTACCAGACTGTCAACTTTCCCAATATTGTCAAAACAAGGCCTAGGAGAATTGTACTCCGCAAGGGGATATTGTTCCCACTCCTATTCAAAAGATGGAATATCTTATTTCCGGTTCACTTGATATGGTCCTATGACTAGGGGCCATGTCCAACATGGTCTTCATTATCTCCTAACCCTATCATGTGTAGATTCAATCTGCTATGCAATCTCCAATAGGACAAGTCTATCACTAGGATATCTAGGGAGCTTCTTTGGGTTGACAATGGTACCAGCTACCCTTAGATATGTGAATGTTTTGAACTGAATGTAGTAGGCCTCGAGAGCTGTTATCTATGCTACTACATCATCTAATAACCTCTTTGCATAGTTTCCCTCTATGAATCAAATGATAGTAGAAATGAATGCATTATTCATGATTCTGTATTCTTTGCTCTATCCTAAGAGCTTCTTCTTCACCAATTGAGGGTAGACGATGTACAACCAAGCATTAGGATCCTACATGCTACCTCTCTTGTATAGCCTTGGGTAGTTTGTTGCCCTTGTGGCTAATAAATACACTAGGTAGGATGTCATATAGAATTTCTTCTTATCCTTCACTTTTCCTAACTATTCACATAGATTTTCACTCAACGTGGTGGTCCAATCTAGTGGCATCTTTGCCATCTTGATTGTCTCAATAAAATTGACCATGAAAACATTTAAGTGTCAAGCTATAGGCAGACCCATCACTCTACTTAGAAGTATGATAGAGAATCCAATATCTTCCTTCATATACCCTCTCATCATATCCACCTTCCATATTACCTTACCTAAAGGATTCTTCTCTATTAAAAAAGAGGATTGGATGATTTTAGAAGGCTCTTTTAGGTGTTCTCTATACCACCTTTCTACTACCTCATAAGTCAACCTAATAAATTGATCTGCCCTAGGGAGATGGACTACTCTCTCAATGTTTTCAGGTCAGAGGTCCAATACAACTTCTCTAGTCACACACTTCACCACCCTCTCCTTAGGAAAAAACTGCTCTGCAAGAGTCATTACAAGATCTAAGATTTGCACTGACGTCGGGTGAGATGCTACACATACCAAACTTGAATGAATTAGAGTGAAAATCATGGAGGACCTCTTAGTAGGATTATTGCATATCTTTAGGAATTCCCCCAAATTAGTGTGCCCCAAATTTGTATCTCTGACTTCAAAGTAATCATCATGAAACCTTGATTTCACTGGAACACCTTGAAATTTAAACACGACGAGTTTTAGTGTCATTTTCTCACTGGATGAAGATGCCATTATCTATACACAACAAAAGGCAGACGTTCATTAGTTTAAAATCAAAATTATGAGATTACAACAAAATATAAAATGTTAAATGCACGAAAACCCATTATTATCCTCATTTTTCTTAAAACAAAAAATTTTAAAAATAAGGTGCACACGTGTGCACTAGATTAGGTGCACAAGTGTGAACCTTATTTGGCATCTTGTTATCATCATGGGTGTGCACTAGCACACCAGATCAAGTGCGCAAGTGCTCACTGCTATTTTTGTTTTTTTCTTAAAGATTTGGCTTGCATTGGCTGCGCACCCACTTTATTATTTCTTTTTCCTTTTATTTTAAATTGTGCTTTTGAGGGTGTGTAGTAGTGCACCAAATAAGGTGCACAACTACACACCCTCATAGGTTTTATGTTGATATTTTGTTTTGAGTTTTGCATTTAAGTTTTGCTAACTGGCGCACACTTGCACACCTAGTTAGGTGCACTAGTGCTCACCACCTTTAGAAACTTGGGTGTTTAGCAAAGGTGAGCGATAAAGAAGGTGCACCAAAGCTAGTGCAGAGAAGTGATGTTAGGAGGAAGCATCAAGGTCAATGTCTTCATCGAAGGCAATATGAAATGCGATAAGGTAAGATGGGGAAATGGGGGTTACTATAACCCCTCCCACACTTTGGTGTTGCACCAGTGCATAGCTACATAGCTATGTATATGCACATCACCAAAGTGTGATGTGCTGATGCTTTTCACATTGTGCCCTAACAAACCAAATCAGATGCATTGGTGCACACTTTTTCAATTTTTCCCTTTTAATCTGATTTCCTTTGATAATGTGATTTTCACTAATACAATTTTTCCACGAGGACCTAGGACATGAGCTTAGGGGTAGGTACGACCTTAAAAATATTCCCTAAATCCTAAATTAGGAGCCCAAGATCCAAGAAATAAAGTAGGGAAGCCCTATTCCTACTAGGGAATGGGGCATGTATTGTGGAACCACAACAAATAGCCCTAAAAAAGGAAGAAATGATAGAGGCATTTCTTCACCAACAAGAATTCTTCCAACATGCATCAAAAACCAACTGAATTCAAAATATTCCAAGAAAATTTTGAATGACTTCACAGTCAAAAATGTCAAGATCCAAAGCTTTCAAGCTCAGTGTGTGATTCATGTATTCATTCCCTTCGATATCTCAGGATGCAATCTATCTAAGTTTTATGACAACTCAGAAACAATCTTCCACCCCTCTTGGTTCATTCATTAGGAATCTTCACGAAGGTTATTTATCAATCACTTGCTTGACCAGATGAGAGAATTAGTTGGAGGGCTCTTAGTGGGATGTCACTTTCTTTTTAATTTTTTGGAAAATTTTGAATAATTGCTCAATGTAGTTCACTATTGATGAAGCAATGTTTTGGTACAAGATACTTCATTTTGAAAATGTATCTTTTTGCCACATCAGATCTTTTAGAATCCTTCAGTCTTAACATTGTATTCTCCTTTTATTTTCTTTTCTTTTCTCTTTGTTTCTTTTTTTTTCTGTATCCTGACTATGCTTAGACTATGTAGCTAGGACATCAATGTCATTTCTTGGATTTGATTATTTCTAAACATCCCTTGCGTTCCTCTTTTAGAACTTTTTAGAAACTCTCATGCCAAACAATGATCTTAGCAATCCTTCAAGAAGACCCCTCTTGTTTGAACCAATTGGAGCTTGAATCGTCCCTTGATGTCTTCGACCTTAATTCAACAACACCTGAGACAATTGTTCTTTAAGTTCGCAAAGTGTTGAGAGCTTGTTGGTTTAGAATCCTGGGTTTTAAGACTAAAAGTCTCCCTACTTCTTCAAGCAACATCCATTCCTTAGTTGTTCTGACACACAATTGTCTAAATATTTTGACAAATAAATACCTCTTCTTAAAATTAGAACCAAGAGAGTAGTTAGTGAAATATCTCAAGTGCACCTTACCCCCTTGGACTGACATGACTTTGGAAACAAACACATGACCAAAAGAAAGCACACAACTGAAAACAAACACACTTGCAGAAAATAAAATCTAACTAATAATTTATTATTATTATTTTTAATAAAAAAATTTTTGTTAAGCTTCAAAATAATTTTTCACAAATTGCCCATTGACTAGCAACAGAACTAATTCCCCCTATAAGGAATTGAGCCTAAAAGTGTTTTCTCCAAGAATTTCCATGATCTAATATGGACCAATCCACAAGTGTTGAAACTTGGTATGGCTACCCAGATTCTCCTTTGCCTTATCCTAGAGTAGAACAAGGTCAGAAATCCTGAAGGATTTTATTGTGGCCCTCTTGTTAAACCACCTCTTGATGAAAACTTGATGTTTAGCCATGTGCTCCAATGTAGTTCTTCATTTCTCATCTGTCTCCAAAAGATTCATCAGTCTAATTTTTACTTTGTGAGTATCTTCAGCATATCCACCCATGAATTTCAAATAGGTATTCTTAGATTTAGTGGGAATACTAGCTCTTCTCCATAGAAAAGAAAATATGGAGAAGTCCCCAAAGCATTCTTGACCCTCACTCGATCTGTCCATAAAGCATTTTTGAGTTGTGTATGCCAATCTTTAGGATTCTCCTTTAACAAACATCTTATTACTATGATCAAGTTCTTATTCGTAGATTTTGCAACACCATTCCCTTGTGGATAATAATTTGAAGAGGACTTGATGATGACTTGATTTTCCAATTCCCACTAAGTTAAGAATACTAATGCAAAAGCTGATCCATTATCACATACCAAGGAGAATGGCATCCTCAACCTAGTGACAATATGTTCTTCCAAGAAGTCCATTACCACCTTAGCAGTGCAATTCCTAAAAGTTTTTTCTTCTGTCCATCTCGTACAACAATCTATGGCTGTGACAATAAAAGTGTGTCCAGTTGATGATGGTGGATTAAGAGAACCAATAAAATCCAAACCCCACTTTGCAAAGGGGTGTATCTCAAATACTAGTTGTAAAGGCATTGCAGGATGTCTTTCTTTGTTAGCACTAGTTTGAAAAATATGACAAGTACACACATGCTCAAAAGTGTCTTTGAATATCATGGCCAAAAATAACCTAATCCTAAAATCATATGAGCAGTTGCCTCTGCTGAACCATGTCCTGTACCATACTTGTCATGAAATTGTTCTAGGACTTCCTTTGTTTCCTCATGCCCTAAGCATTTTAGATAGATCCCTTCATAATTCCTTTTGTACAACTTTCTATTATACAACATGTAGGACTCGCACTTCATTTTAAGACCCCTACGCTATGAACTATTCATCCAATTGGGATATTGATTTTGTAGAAGGTAATAAACAATGTCATGGTACCAAACATCTATCACTACACCCTGGTCAATATCGTCTTGAGATATTACAATCTTCTTATGATCTTCTATATCTATTTCCCCATCAAATTTGAATTTCTTTTCATCTTCAATTTGGTTATCTGCTATCATTTTTTATAATCCTTGACCTCGAACCAATTTCATGGGTTGAATTTCCAAGTCAAATTCTTGAAGTATTGCCATCCATTTCCCTCACTTTTCACCAAGTTCATTTTGCATCAACAAAGTCTTAACTATTGGATCAGGTATGATTGCATATACCTTGCTTCTTAATATGTAATGGTATAATTTCTTTACTACTTTAATTTAAAAAAATATTGTTTGTCAAGGTTTGAATAATTTAACTTAGCATTTTTCAGATGACAACTCATAAAGGCAATGTGCCTTTCATCTTCCTTTTCTTTCTTCTCCATAAGAATCTCAACACATGAATGTTCTGAGGAAAAAGAGTATATTTTGAAAGGTAGCCCATAATCTGGACTAACCAGTATTGGTGCCATATAAATGGCCACTTTGATATCCTCAAATGACTTCTTAATCTCTAGAACCCATTCTGTCTTAGCCTTCTTTTTTAGTAAATCGTTAAGGGATGGACTATTTTTGCAAATCCTCGTATGAATTTTTGGACAAAATTTATCTTCCCAAAGAGAGACTTAAGTTCTTTTTGATTGTAAGGAGGTGATAAATTCATAATAGCTTCAATTCTATTAGGATCAATGGATATTCCTTCTTTAGAGATGATATGACCTAGGAGCTTTCCTCTAGTGACCCCAAATGAACATTTCTTGGGATTGAGAGATATGCCATACTTATGACATCTATTGAGTACCTACTTTAAATCAGAAATGTGAGTGCTTCGATCCTTCAAAAATATAGTCAAGTCATCCATGTAGATGACTATACATTTGTCTATCAATCCTTTAAACCCTTCATCCATGGCTCGTTGAAATGTAGCCCCTGCATTAATCAACCCAAAATGCATTCTTCTATAGGTGAAAGTTCCCCACTTAGTCGTGAGAGTTGTCTTTAGCCTATCTTCTTCATCAACCATTACGTAATTATATCCTAAATATCCATCCAAGAAAGACATCATTTTTGAACCATTTAGAATTTGTATAATTGTCCTTTTTAGATGCCAGGTTCAAGTTACAAAAATCAACACAAAGACAAATCTCTCCAGTCTTCTTTCGTACAGTCACCAAATTGGCCACCCATGTGGAATGACGAATGGGGAAAATGATCTTGGCATCAGGAAGTTTCTAAACTTCTTTCATTGTCAGCGATTCAATGATAGGGGTCTTTTCCTTTGATGGAAAGGCGTTATATCTGGTTTCAAAAGAATGTCATGCATTATCATTTCAAGATCATATGTTTTTAGCTCTTCATAGCTCCAAGAAATGACATCTTTATATTTTAAAAGTAATTTAAGCATATCTTCCCTTTCTTGCGCATTGCATGCTTTCTTGATCCTTACCATTCTAGGATCATCATCAGTGCCTAAATTATATGAGTCACATTCCTCTATTCCCTTTTCTTTGGTCATTCTTCTATTAAGTGTTGATTCATCATAGTCAAAAATGTGTTCCAATTGAACCATTCCCATAGGAATAGTGTTGGTTTTTAAATTCAAAATCCCATCTTCATCTTTGAGTTCATTATTCTCAAGTTTTTTGTCTAGAGTGTCATTAATTTCTTGTCCTTTAAAGTGACCACTGCACATGATAAATTTGAGTATATTTTGATCATCCTGAAAGACTTGGAAGTTTGTGATATTGTTTGGGATGGATGGAATAGCAACCAATTCTACTAAAAATCTTTTCAATATGGTTCTTTTGACTTGTTGTAGTACGCTACGTGAAATAGCAAGAGCATCTACTACCATGTTTTTCCTTCTTGGAATAGACCTTATGTTCAAAGCTTCAAAATCATCCATTAAATCCCATACTCACTTCTTGTAAGCGAGCAACCTCTTATCATTGCAGGAGTATAATGATTTCACTTGTCTTATAACGAATTGAGAATCCCCCTCGACTATGAGAACTATAATCCCCTTTTCCAATGCAAAAAGAAGTCCTCAAATCAATGCTTCAAACTCTACAACATTATTAGTACATATAAATTGTAATTGATATGCAGCATAGAAAGACTTACCTTTTGGGTTGACCAACTCAATACCTACATTGGCTCCTGATTTACATTTGGAACCATTGAAGTGAAGTGTCCATATTGGGTAGTCTTTGGCTTTTCTAACCTTATGCTTCTTTTTCCTTAGCTTCTCTTTTACTTAGGCTTGAAAAGATTGTCTCTTAGGTACCCAATATAATCTTTCGCGGGGTGGACTTAATGATTTTCCATTGTTGTTCCTTAATACCAGGGGTGTATGTTTTTCTTGTTTATCCTTAATTTCTCCTATCAATTCCTTGATTTCATCTACCTTGGGTTTTGGATGAATGACTACTAAAGTCTGTCCTTGGCCTTTCACATACCATCTTCTTCTTTGAATTTTGATCATCCATGGTGGAGGAGAAGACAAACCTCCACCATCTGAGGAGGTATCACTATATGATACATTTAAATCTTCAATTTCCTCTTCAACCTTTTCAACAGATTCAAATATGTTTAAAGTACCTTCATCTTCATCTTTTAGAATGTTATCACTCTTGACTTCTATCATTTGTGTTAGTACCTTAGCAAATACTTCTTGGCATGATGAACATTTGAACTCTGAATGGCTAACTTTATGCAATTGACAAAATCTTGGGAGAAGTAGGATACTGGGGTTAGCTTCTTTACCTAAACATTGTAAATTAGCCACCATGTTGTCTATGAACTGTGTTACAACTTCTTTCCTTGGGATTGAAATCTTGGAGTTTTCATTTTGATCATCTGATATTTTGGTTGAAAAAGCCATCACTTTGTAAGAGCCCAAATCTCATTGCAAGAATGCCACTTCATTTAGAGTATTATATTCTGTAATCATAGTTTTTAACTTTGGCTCTACATCTATCTTGATTTGGTTGTTCAACCCTTTCCATGGTAACCATAGCTAAGTGAAGTCTGTAGAAAACCATCCTCTTAGGCATTTCATCCATTCCCTACTTAATAGCAACCTATATGTTTTAGGTATATCAACCACATGTATATCAATGACATCTTGAATTCTAGGGTCAACTATCAACTGTATCCAAACATCTTTTAGTACACCAATGACTTTCACCTTAGTTTTATCCAATTGTATCACTATTCAATTGGAAGGTTGAGGAATTACTCCCAACCTTTGTGCTATTGATAGTGGCATTACATTACACAAGGCTCCTGAATCAATTAAGAAATTACGAAGATTTTTCCCATATATCCTAATGCTAAGTAGAAATGGAGGCACCTCAAACTTCTCTTTAAACATATTTGGCATTTCTTCAGAAGTGTTGACCTATTGAGATAAAATTTTTTGAGGAACAGTATTCATGTTATGGGGAATCTTTGTATGATCTAGAGTTTCTATCAATTCTTCCCATTATTGAGGATAGTTATGCAACATGTCAAACATGGACATGTTGGCCTTAGTTCATTTTAGATCTTCTACTGCATTATATTTCTCAGTAGACCAAGCTAGATTTTTCAAGATTGTTGGCACTGCTACTTGATTTTTATTTTTTTGTCCTCCATAGGGGGGCCCGATTATTACTTGCTCTTAGATCTGGAGGTGTTGGTTGTACTCCTGGAGGAATTCCATATGTCAAAGGTTCTTTTCTATTTCACAAATTGTATGTGTTCTGATTATCATTGTGAAAAACAAACATCTTATCATGTTAAATATCTAGTTCCTGGCTAAATGGAAAAGAGAATTCTTCATTGGCTAGTTGATCTACCTATGCATTCTGTGTGGAATCGTAAGAATCTAGTAGCATAGCATTAAACTATACAGGAGGGACATTGTCATTTTCTTGTGGATTTTGAGTCATGTCTTGATTTCCATTGTAGTATGAACCATCATTGTTGGAGGTGTTCTAACTATCATCATACTGATTGATATTGGCATATTGAACATTATTGTTATTGTTATCTACAGGAATGCTCCTATTATTCAGATGGGTGTTCCACTATCGGTTTTGTCTTTGGAAGCCATTGTTATGATTACGAGGATTAAAGTTGTTTCCTCCACTATTGTTTCCTGCATTGTTGTTGTTTCCAACAAAGTTTTGGTTGTAATTCTGATTGTAAATGTTGTTGTTGTAAGGACCAGTGTTGTTTCTTTGAAATTTTTTACTCTATCCCTGTGACAATCGTAAGCGAGTTAGCTCATTGTTCATTTGTGACATAGTCTTTTTCATCTGGCCAAACTCAGAGCTGAAAGTATTGTCTGCCTCAGTTAGAGCTACTGCCTTTTGTTTGAAGAAAGTAGCTTTCAGGGGTTCATACCTTGGATATGTCAAAGCCAAATTTTGTGGAGCAGGCACCTACTATAGTGGAACTAGATTCATAGGTATGAATTGGCTAGGCATCGTACGTGTCCCGACTAGGTATGTTGGCATTGTTATGATAGCTTGTGCTGGAAGCATCAATCCTCCTCCATTGGGATTAGCTTGCTTTGTGAAGGTAATTGCTTCTATGAAAACTTTATCCAATGTATCAATATTTGTTGCAGGAAGTCTTCTTAGAAAGATAGTAGTAAGATGGTCCATCGCATTGAAATAAATCTGAATAGTAGCTTCAACTGGTATAGTGTATGGCATTTCTAACTTGTGGTATACCATATGAAAGTGATGGTTGAAGTGTTAAACTATCTCAGCTGGGTCCTTTTGTATTGATTTGAATTGTTGATGTATCACAACTAGATTGATAGAAGTTTTGAATTGTTCTAAAAATAATTTTTTGAAAGTATCCCAATCTCAAATACATCTAGGTGGCAAATTAACGTACCAACTGAAGGTGATTTCCCCTAAAGAGTAGGGCAATAAACGAAGAACCACATCCTTGTTGGCAATCTATTTTTGGTTGCAAATTTCTTTAAACACTTTGATGTGATCTTTGGTAGTTCGTGTTTCTCCATAAATGAACCTTGGGTAGAAATTCTCTGGACTCTTGGGAAGGTCATGAAGTGCACCTCTCAAGTTGATTGGTAAATCTACAACATTTGCAAGAAAGGCCATTGGAGGATTTCGTGGTCCTAAAGGTGGTGGTTGTGGAGGGGGAACTATTGGAGTATGTGGTGGTCCAGCAAGTGGTTGGAGTGGAGGTGGAGCTAAAGAAAATGAGGAAAGATTAAATGGAAGTAGTAGAATTTAGGGGATTCCTTTGTCACTACGTGGTTTGTGAAAATGGCTAAGCTCAAGGAATTCATGTGCACTTGGTGAAGATCTTAATGCTTGCTGAAATGGGGATTTTGGATCAAAATCCTCCAGTTTGCATCAATTCTAGAAAAAGTGCACCTCTATAGAAGTACACTTTCTCACAAAATGAGGTGCTCCATAGAATTTAGCATACTTGCACACTTGTGGATCTGTGGAGCTACGCACCTAAATTTTTGAAAAACTCAGAAAATTTTCTAAATTTGCAAAAAGTGCCAAATTTTGAAACTTTGGTAGATTTTTCTCCTATTCAAAAAATCAAAATATGCCCTTCTTTAAGCACCACTTCTATTGAGCTATCCATTTGCACAATTCTTAATGAGAAGAATTCTTTCAAACTCCTCTCTTGAAAAGTCAATCTTGTGAATCAACTCCAAGGTTTTGGGCAATCTTGCGACCTACTAGAATCTGCTCTGTTGAAGATAAATGTTTTTGTTCATGAGGAGGCCTTTGCTAGTTAATTTGATTTTAGATGAGATGTAGAATTTGTTTGCTGCTTCAAAATAAAACACATAGAAAGAACTATGTTGTTTGTATTTTTTATGTTTTTCAATGAATACAATCTAATAATGCAACTAATATGAATTCCTAATTTAAGAAGGGGGTTAATAAAGAAAATAACAAGAACTTTAAAGAAAATAACATGAAAGTAAAATCCTAATGGACATAAGCTACAAAAACAACACGTCTACGAGTTAAGCCTTCAAAGAAATCGATGGGTAACCAATGAAAATAGGAGTAGTGCTTCCTCGATTCCACTGATGCAATCATCAATGGGAAACTTTAATAATCGTACGATGTTTTGCTCTTCATCAAATCAGAAGGCCACAAAGAGTGCACTCATGTGAGACAAAGAGTTATGTAGGTACAATTTGGTGATTTCTTCTCGAGCTAGATACATCAATAGAATTTGTAAAATCATAGAAAACACTAGAATTAAAAGATCGCATAGCCAGAAACAAAGCAATAAACCTTTGGCTCAATCACAATTCCATGAACATAAATCCACAAAACAATGACATATTTAGGCAAGAATGACTACGCTCTAAATGCGAGCACCAAAAGCATAATTTTATTGCAAAATAATAGTGGCCCCAATTACATATTACAATGGAGTATTTATAAAAATTGTCTCCTCAATTTGTGTTGAGAGTGAGAGATATCTTCATGCAATAATATGCTTTTAAATTAATAAAACAAACTAATTATATACAAACTAATAATCTAACTAGTGCTTAGTGGGACTCCATCCATTTTAAATTTATTAATTGGATGCATTTGCCTTTACATGTCATAGAACAAAGAATTTATGAGAGAAAAAGAATAAGAAAGCCTTCAATCGAAGTAGAAGTGTCTTGAAGTGTCAAAAATAGAAGTTGATCCTTCACTGGGTGCCTATCAGAGTTAAACTACTATTAGAATGCATTTCTAATGCATGGAAAGCCCTATTTTTAGCTTTAGCAGTTAACTATCGGTACACCTCTAGAAAAGTGCACCTTAAAAGGTCCAATATCTCAAAATTTTACTAAGTGCCAAAATTGAAATTCTGGCTTCTAGGTTTTGTTGCCCTTTATCCCAAAGCTATGTCAGGATGTTTGCCCTTGAATTTCTCTATAATTTCAGTGACCTTTTCTGCATCCAGTAAATTTAAAGCCTCATACTTTTCTTTGAACTTTTGTCCATAGTTATCTACCTCAATTCAAGCCTTAGCAAAATCCTTGAGTTTGTTATCCAACTCTAATAAGGCTTCCTCTATTCTGAAAGCATGTTGAATGTCATCATCACTAGAAGCTTCTTCAAAAATATTCCTGAATTCCTCCACTACTACCTCTATAGGAATTAACTTCTCCCATTCCTCATCCTCAAAAATATCTATACATGCATCATTATAATACTTCTCTGCCTCCAAAATTTGCTCTCGGGCTTGGTCCTTGAGCCAATGGATCTCCTCGTGTAATGTTTCCATTACTTTATTGCTATCTACAATCTTCTCAATCCAATCATCAATTAAATCTAATTGTTCAATTGTATAAACATCTATCAAAATCCTATACCTCTGCCCTTTTTATAGCTTACAAAACCTATAAATCCTTACTCCACTCACATACTTCATCCACTATACTGAAATCTTGCTTCAAAATTGCTACCATCTTGTCCACATTCTTCTGTGTAGCATGTAGTAACTTCAGGTTTCCTTGGATTATCAGGATGCCCTTTTCCTAAAAAATTTCTTGCCATTGCTGATAGGCATTAAAAAATGGATCTAGATGTACCCCCCTCCCCTCTCTGAGTATGGCATTTAGGGTCTTCACGAGGTGATTAGGATCTAGGGGACCAAAAAATTCTACTAATATCTTGTTAGGATTTCATTTTGCGTACAAAGTGTTCTAATTTTGACCTCTTCCTAGTCCATGTTTTTTAAAACTTCCTTTATCCCATTAGTAACCATCAACTTCGTCCAAGCATGACCTCTTTGATTTGATAAACTTGTGGGCTTAAGCTTTATGCATCTACATTAGGAGGAGGGATAGCCACTTGAGCAAAAAAATCTTGATCCCTAGTCCTGCTAATAAATACCAATGGTCTTGCCTCTTGTGATGGGGACTTAGGTTTATTCAGGACCTCAGCCAATTCAATGATATCTTCCTCATCCCCACAGAATTTTGATTTCATGTTTCTCATCATTTCTCTCCTGAGCCACCTTGGAATCCATTCAATTGAAGGCCCACTCCTTGAGGATTAAGGAGTATGTTTAGCTAAATCCTTTCCTTTATCTCTCTTCCTCGAAGTTTTTTCTCCTTGCAAAGGCTCTTCTTCTATGGTCTCTATTTCTGTGGAACCTATGTTTTGCACCTCAGTGTCTTGTTGAGAATATTAAACCATTTTTCCCTCTTCTGAAACCTCATCAATTTCCATTTTTTGTGGCTCCTCATCTTGTAAGTCTCATTTTGAACCTATTCTTCTTCAAAACTTGGATGCGAAGGAGTAACAGAACCTTTATCCACTACCATGACTTGTAGTGGGGATAAGGAAGTAAGATCAGGACCCTCTAATTTTGGTGGCATCCGCATCTAGTCTTCTTGTTCAAGTTCACCTGTAAGGGTATCCCTGATCTTATCCCTAACCAATTCTATTCCTATAGGCATGAAGTTGAAATCTGACATTTCAAACACATCATCGCCCTCCACATCCTACTCATCCACCCATTTTTGTACTTCATCTTTTGAAGAAGATACTTCTAAAGGTTCCTCTGGGGTGGATGGCAATGTTTCCATGGAACTTCTCCTCTTTTCTTGTTCTACAGCTCTAACTAGTTGAGTTCTTCTATGTAGAGGCACATCTTCCTCCTCATCTTCCTCTTCTTCTTCTTCCTCTTTGGGAATAGTTTCCAAGACAGATGGGAAAGGAACCATCTTTCTAATAACCCTTTGCCTTTTCTTCATGTGGATCTTAATCTTTTTTTGTTTCATGGAGGTGGAAGGGGATGATGGTTCTATCTGTGAAGGAGGAGAGACTTCTCGAGTTTCATCCTCTATCTGGCTAGGCACAACTGGTGGAAATTGAGGGTCTGGATGGTCTTGAGAAGCCCTAGTATCTTCTGATCTATGCACATCTCCTTCCTATTGCTAAGGAGGTGCCTATACTTCACCCTCTTCTATTTTGGCCCTTTGAGGAGAACTCCTCTTTCTTTTGCCCTTTCCTTTTCTCTCTGGAGGGTGATAGTATCCAATTGGCCTATCTAGTTTGCATACTATTTCTAGCCTTATCGGTGACGGGGCCACAAAAGTAGGAATAGTAACATTCTTTCCTCTACCTTTGTTAGGGTAGGCTTGTGCATAAAAAATCACCATGTCAAGTATTGGATCAAGTTGAAATGGTTTCTTGATCCAATCCTTCATCATCTTAATGATGTTCCTTGCCCTGTGATTTATGTCATTGCTCTCCTCCCTATCCACCTCAACATTCATTATGGGCCTTTCCTTGATTTTATTTGCATTAAGAAAAGGGTCCAGCAGGTCCCCCAAGTCTTGCTTCAATACCTCCTTAGGAATATGAACCTTTAAAGCCTTTTTAGCTAGATAAAAAGTCATCCTAAAATAGTTCCTGCTATGGACATCATAATCATTTGTTGCATTCATCCAGTAGTCCTCAATAGCCTCTTCATGGTGAAATTCCCTACCTGCCAAACTCTTAACTTTCCCAATATTGTTAAAACAAGGCCTGGGAGAATTGTACTCCTCAAGGGGATATTATTCCTACTTTCATTCAAAAGAAAAAATATCCTATTTTCACTTCAGTTGATATGGTCCTATGACCAAGGGCCATGTTCAACATGGTCTTTGTTGTCTCCTAACCCTGTCATATGAAGATTTAATCTATTGTGCAATCTCTAATAGGACAAGTCTATCACTAGGATATCTAGGGAGCTTCTTTGGGTTGATAATGGCACCAGCTACCCTTAGATATGTGAATGTTTTAAACTAAATGTAGTAGGCCCTGAGAGCTTATATTATCTATGCTACTGCATCATTTTATAACCTCTTTGCATAGTCTCCCTCTATGAATTGGATTATAGAAAAAATGAACTTATCATTCATGATTCTGTATTCTTTGCTCTATCTTGAGAGCTTCTTCTTCACCAATTGAGGGTAGATGATGTACGGCCAAGCATTAGGATCCTGCATGCTACCTCTCTTGTACAGCCCTAGGTAATCTTTTACCCTCGTGGCTAATAAATACACCAGGTAGGACGTCATATAGAATTTCTTCTTATACTTCACTTTTCCTAACTATTCACATAATTTTCACCCAACGTGGTGGCCCAATCTAGTGACATCTTTGTCATCTTGATTGTGTCAATAAAGTTGACCATGAAAACATTTAAGTTCCTAGCTCTAGGCAGACCCATCACCCTACTCAGAAGTATGATAGAGTATCCAGTATCTTTCTTCATATACCCCATCATCATATCCACCTTCCCAGTTACCTTTCCTAGAGGAGTCTTCTCTATTAAATAAGAGGACTCAATTATTTTAGAAGCCTCTTTTAGGTGTTCTTTGTACCATCTTTCTGCTACCTCATAAGTCAACCTGATGAATTGATCTTCCCTAGGGATATGGAATACTCTCTCAATGTTGTTGGGTCAACGGTCCAATACAACTTCTCTGGTCACACTCTTCACCACCCTCTCCTTGAGAACAAAATGCTCTGCAAGAATCATTATGAGCTCTAAGGATTGCACTGACATTGGGTGAGATGCTACACATACCAAACATGAACAAATCAAAGCGAAAACCATGGCAAACCTCTCAATAGGCTTATTACATATCTTTAGGAATTCCCCCAAATTAGTGTACCCCAAATCTATATCTCTGACTTCAGAGTAATCATCATGAAACCTTGATTTCATTGGAATGCCTTGGAATTTGATCACAACAGGTTTTGGTGTAATTTTCTTGCTGGATGAAGATGCCATTATCTCTGCACAACAAAAGGAAGATGTTCATTAGTTCAAAATCAAAATTATGAGATTACGACAAAATCTAAAATGTTAAATGCACAAAAACCCATTATTATCCTCTTTTTTCTTTAAAAAAATTAAAATTAAAAGTAAGGTGCACATATGTTCACTAGATTAGGTTTGCAAGTGCTCACCTTGTTTGGCATCTTGTTATGGTCATGGGTGTGCACTAGCACACCAGATTAGGTGTGCTAGTGGGCACTATTGTTTTTTGTTTTGTTTATTAAGATTTGGCTTGCATTGGGTGCATATAAGCGCACCCACTTTATTATTTTTTTGCGTTTTATTTAAAATTGTACTTTTGAGGGTGCACAGTAGCACACCAAATTAGGTGCGCAACTGTGCACCCTCATAGGTTTTATGTCAATATTTTGTTTTGAGTTTTGCATTTAAGTTTTACAAACTAGTGCGCACTTGCACACCTGATTAGGTGCACTAGTGTGCACCACCTTTGGTGACTTGGGTGTTTAGCAAAGGTGAACAATAAAGAAGGCACACCAAAGCTGGTGTGAAGAAGGGATGTTACGAGGAATCGTCAGGGTCAATGTCTTCGTCAGAGGCAATATGAAATGTGATAAGGTAAGATGGGGGAATGGGGGTTTATATAACCCCTCCCACACTTTGGTGTTGCACTGGTGCGGAGTTGTGCAGATGTGCATCACCAAAGTGTAATGTGTTGATGCTTTTTACATTGTGCCCTAGCACACCAGATTAGATGCGTTGGTGCACACTTTTTCAATTTTGCACTTTTAATCTAATTTCCTCTAATAATGTGATTTTTGCTAATGCAATTTTTCCTTGAGGGCATAGGACATGAGCTTAGGGGTAGGTAAGACCTCAAAAATATTCCTCAGATCCCAAATTAGGAGCCCAAGATCTAAGAAATAAAGTAGGGGGTCCCCATTCATACTAGGGAATGGCACATGTGTTGTGGAACCACAACACATAGCAAACCTAACATTCCATGAGCAGATAGAATTGTTGCTAGATTCTCTGCTTATCATAGAGAAAATCATATGATGGCAATAACAAGAATGTTGAGATACCTGAAAGGAACATAAGATTATGGACTATTTTACAAGAGAAGTGACAAATTTGAACTAAAGGTGTATGCAGATGCTGATTGGGTAGGAAATGTTGATGACAAAGTAAAAACACAAACTTGCATTGCTTTTTGTAAAGAAAAAGGATCCCAAAATGCAAATTGTTCAACTTTAATAACATAAAAATGGTATTTGTTTTTAGAATTTGAAGATGATGTAAACTAATGAAATGTGTGAAACTAGATTAATTTTATGCCTATAATTTTTTTTTTAAAAATTAAGAATTAATCATTTAAAAAAAATTTCAAATCCTTTTTTTAATTGTGAAAAATAGAGGGTGTAGTTCCTGTCAAACAAGTATATGCAAATCATCAATTTTTGTTCTAATTTGAAAATATGTTATAGCTGGCATGTATAGCTAGGGGAAAAACAAACAAAATTATAGTTTTTTATGTATATTTTCTTTTCTATAAGTACTCAAGGTTGACCTTATCAGAAACCAATAGTTTTTACCTCTTATCAAAACTTCTCTACCAAATCTACACCTTTTAGAAAAAAAATTATATATTCTTGAAGATGCCTCTCTCCTCTAGGGATAAATATAAATTTTAAATTTTTTTGATATGATTTAATATTTTATTTTATTTTTTGATGGAGAATCTTCTCAAATGTTAAAATACCTTCTTATAATATTTTAGAATTATAAAATAATATAACTTATCAAAACATTATAAAATTTATATAATGATGATATTAACTCTAAGATCTATAAAATGGTATTTTTAGTTTTGGATAAAAGGCGAGTTTTGATAGAGAAATGGGATTTGACCAAAACAAATTTAGAGGTCCCAAAAGGTGACACAAATTTATGCTTTTACCTGAAAAAAAGAGGACTAGAGGAGGAGCTTTCTTCTTGGGAATAAGATTGATCTCTTGGATAAGAAAGAAGCATAATTGTATTTCACAATCTACAACAAAAGCTGAATATGTTGCTACAATAGTGAATTGTTCAAATTTTGTATGAAACAAGTAATTATTGAAAAGAATTAAGGAAGAGATCACTGAACCTATTATGATAACACAAGTGCTATAAAAATATCAAAGAATCTTGTGATGCATACAAAGGCTAAGCATATTGAGATCAAGTATCATTACTTGAGAAAGTTGGTACAAGAAAAAGAAGTGAGATTAGAATATGTGAATACAAAAGAATAGTTAGCTGGCATATTTGCAAAGGCATTACCTAAGGATTCTTTTGAGTATATAAGAGGTAAGTTAGGGGTCATCCCCTACCTAAAGAAAACTGATCAAAGATGTTTCATTGTATCAAATGTTTTAATTAGAATATCATATACACTGATGCAAGATGTCACACTTTAGGAGCTACCTAAAGGTGTGAAAAGTAAGACACTAAACTATGAGCAAATGATGTTGCAAAGAGATAATGTTGATATGAAATTTCTATCTCAGTCAGATTAAGTGACATGAAGATTTTTATTAATGGTTTATGTCTTTGGAATTGTTTTCAAAAAGGGAGATGTGCATTAAGTTACTATACAAAATTGATCAATTAAAGAGAGAGAAGATTATCAAGTTATCATCCAAGTGTAGATACAAAGAAAGAGTATGTACTGAATTGGTAGAGGGAGCATCCTAAGATTTCATTGGATGAGAATCAAAATGAAATTAAGAAAGAGAGAACACAAACATAGAGTGAGCTGATGGTATAGGTATTGAAGATTTTGGATTGCATGGTAAGTAGTGTGGTGTTGCCATCAATGCCAAAGAGGGAGATTGTTGTAAACTACAATTGGAGAAATTGTTATGTTGTCATTGATGTCAAACCTATTGGTAAGATAAAGTTTCAAACCTACTAGAGAGACATTTACTAATAGTGTAAAGTGCTATATCATTTGATTGATGAAGAGGATTTGAAAAGAAGAGATAGTAAGGTGAGCTAGTGGTGTTGATAAGTGATGAGAAGTTAAATATCATGGAAATTAAATGGGCACTTGATAAGTTAGTCTTTGACAAGATAATTTGGTGTCCAATCATTACATGAAGTAAAGAAGATAGTTGGATGAAGCTTAGAGTTGGAACAAATCAAAAGGATAAGTTTGACCGAGTATCAATGTTGGTTAGTCAATGAAGGAGTTGAAGAAAAAGATTAAGGAACTTAAGTAGAAGCCAAACAAAATTATTCAAGTTGAGTGTTAGTTATTGCTGAGAAAATGTATGAAGAAGTGTTAGTAGTGACCGAGCATAGTAATGGATGAGCAAGCCTATTGATGTCAAGTGACACACTATATTGTATGTCGAGCTACACAATGATGATCAAGCAGAAGAATAAAGTGATTTCCAATTGACAAAAAAGTTAAAGTTTGAGAAAGAATTGAATTTGAGGTCATCATAGTTAAAATTTTGAATTAGTCAAAGTGCATGGAAGATAAGGATTTATTATTTCGCATATTTGATGCACAAGGAGAGTTTGTTAAGCGATCAAATGCTAGAATTTGATTTGAAGTTTCTAGAAGAAGAAGGAGAACAAAAGGATGGAAGGATTAAATAAACCTGACATAAACCTAAGATCAATGGTGAGGTTTAAGTGGAAAAAGATAAAAATTACCTATTTAAGGAGGCATAAGAGATGTTTTCAAGGGTTGGTTCATTGTTGATTAGCAATCTTAAGGAGAAGTTGTGTAGAACAGAATAGTAGAGGAGAAGTGTGAAGATTATAGTGAAGAGTAATTTCTTGAAAAAATGCCAAGGTGTTGGAGATAACAATGGAGGTCATAAAATGTACCAAAAAATGAGTGAATGGAGATCTGAATTTTCAAAGTGAGTTTCATTCTACAAATCAAACTTATTATTACATTATAACCATTGTATCAATAAAAATCCTTTAATCAAGGTTGACCTAACAATTATTTTGTAAATCTTTTAATCAACGTGGCATTCTAATGGAATGATCCAAAGTCCTCTAAAAAATCCACTCCTAATAGGGTTATTAAATTCTTTAACAGGGTCATATTTAACAATGTGTTGTATAACCTTTAACAAGGTTGGCTCTTATTCGAGCTCACTTCAGAAGAGTGAAAAATTGGTAGTATGTTACTTGGTGGTTTTTCCCAAATTAGATTTTCACATTAAATCTTGGTGTAAAATTATTATTTTCATGTATGAATATTATTATTTTTTATGAAGAAAATAGGTTTTGAAGGGGCCTAGAAACCCTGTAAAAATAGATCTAAAGATTAAACATTACAGCCCAAGAAACTACAACCCACAAACAATATAACTAACAATGAAAGGCTAGTAAATGAAAGATAGCACAAAAAAGTAATCAAACCAAAAATTCACAAAAGGAGCCAGGGGGTAGTAGGGAATTAACCCATTCTTTTCATCATTTTTGTTGCTTGTTCTTACAACACATTCATCTTCTTAGTGGAAGCTTTGATTTGTTTGATTGCTGAGGAAGCCCCAGTCATCATCTGATTAGTAGTAGCTCTAGTTCTTCTACCAATAGATTCCTTTTTGTTAGCAATTAGTCTAGCATCCTTAGTCATAGTCACAATGAATTTATCCCCTGGGCTTCTCTTCATCATATTAATCATAATCTTGATGTGTTCATTGGAGGCTTTGAGAATGTTATAGCTCTATTATGTTATAATCTGGAGGATACTATCAATACCATTGATTTATTTTCCAGCTCCATCACCTATGCTTCCAAACCATAGAATATGGAAAAGTCAATCAAGGACCTAGTGGGGATATTGTCATTATTGTCTCCATCCTTCACCTTATTGTCACTAACCTCCTCCTCAACCATGGACATCTTGTCCTTTAGACCTAGAATATGATGAAACATCCATTTTATTGATCTGAAGTTATCAAGTAAGTTATTCCTAGCATTGTTTAGGAGGTTCATGTCTTCCTTTTCATTGCTATCACTGAGGATAACCAATGAAGGATCAATTAGAGTCTAGAGATCTACCTTACCCAGATCTATTTCTCTGACCTTTAAATTTATTATTTCTCTTGGAATCCCCAGCTTCATATAGTCTAAGGACATGTTTTTCTAGGTAATTTTTCTTCCTTTGGCTTGTGATTGAGGCTCTTCTTTGCAAGTTTTTTTAATAGATGAGGGGGAATTATCTTTATCCTTAGGGGATAGAGAGTTGTCATACTAGTTTTGGATGAGATCTAGGGGGAGTAATCACCCTAGTCATCTTTTATGTCCTCTTTCCCAGTAGTTTTCTTGCTCAACACTACCTTAAAAGACACATCCTCCTGGCCATCGGTATCCATATCATCCCCATCCTCCTTATAATCATTAGGAGAAATGACAACCTTAGCTTATTTATTTGGCTTGCAATATTTTGTATTCTGGGTAGGCTTTCTCTTCTTGGGAGTCTCCTTTCGTTGTATTAGCTCAACATCTTCTTCTAACTCTGTTGAGTCTTCCTTGTATAACTCCTCTTTTGACTCCACCTTTTTCTTCTATTTTTTGGAGGTCTATCCATTTTTCCTTGGTGATTTACTAGGGCTATTATGAGTAGAATACTTACCCTTTCCTTTGGAATTCATCCCTAAATCCTCATCATTATAATGTATCCCTTCATTATCTTCATTATCAATAAAACATCAAGAATCCTCAGTATCACTATCTACAACTTCCTCATTTCCCTTCAAGTGAGTACATTTTCTTATTGAGTGGGCTTTAATATGCTCATAAATGAGCAACATGAGTTCCTCATATATGGGATGATTTCTGACAATTTTCTACCTAATGCCCTTAATACTAGCATTTAAAGAAGATAACAGATAAAAAAGAAATAGACACCTTGATATTATGTCTAAAATTACTCAAAAAGGCAAAGGGATGTGAGAAAATTCTAGAAAATATAGTATCTAGAGAAACATAATAGATAATGGATCGGAAGAAAAACCTCCATAGTTTCTTGATACATTTTGGCTAAAATTAAGTCTTACCTGTTAGAGAAAAAGGTTAATTAAATTAAATTAATTAAATTACCTTTTCTCCCTTCTTAAGATTTTTCTTTATGTGCTTTTTGCATTCTCTATTTAATAATTAATTAGTAATTATTAAATAGCTTTTACCTTTTAGGTTACCCTTTTAGGGTTTTGATCTCCTTTTATAAGGATTGATCTCTTTGTAATTTATTCATTCACTTTTGATATTAGCAATCTTTTTTTTGCTTATCAAGAATGTCTCATATATGGATCTGGCTATTCAAGCCTCCATAACTTTTGCTTCTCTCTTTCTCTGTAACAGGTGTTTACATGCAGGTGATTCTTGGGAGATGTGGGGTTGATCTTTCATCAACTTCAACTTGGTATCAGAGCTCCAGATCTTCATGCCCCTACTTTTTTATGAGAATTTTGGCTTGGGTTTCATATTTGTGCTTTTTCTTTCAAAGGATTTCATTTTTCAAAATTATTTTCAATTGAATCTGGGGGTTCGCTGATTTTTGGGTCACCTTGAGCCCAAACAGACATCACCGTTGAGTTCAGAGCACCCAAAAACCCCTATTTTCTTATAAAATTTGTCCAATTTGGACATAGTTGGAATTTGAGGCTAAAAATCTTGCTCCTAAATTGGGCACATTTCTTGAGGTGATGATTTTATGATTTTTTGACACATTTCCTAAGGCAAAAAATTTTAGATTTTTGCACGCAAATTGAGATTTTTTCTCAAAAATTGAGATTTTTGGCACATTTCCTAAGGTGGTGATTTTTAATTTTTGGTACAAAAATCAAGATTTTTGGCACATAAATCGAGATAGTTTTGGTACAAACCTGACACACTTCCTAAGGTAATTTATGGTACTATTAGGCCCACTTTTCAAGGTATTTGGCATGGATCCTGAGGCATTAAAAATTGTTTTGCCCTTTTTCCAACACTTTTTTGACCTACATGTGGTTTTTTGGCCATAACTTGCCCATCTGGACTTTGTTTTTCGATCTGAAAGAAGCACCGAAAAACTAATTCTGAGCCCATCATTATGGTGTAGTTTATTTGAATTTGTGATGCTATTTGGTGACCTATTTTGGCTGTCAAAGTTATAAGTTCTATTTTGCACTCAGAGAGACATATTTTTGAGACTTTCTATTTTCTAGATTTTGCTCCAGGCACATCCCATTCAGTTTTTTGTTTTTCTGCATTCTGATGGATATCTTGGTTTTTTTAGCTCTAAGGATTAATTTTATTGTTTCAGGTGATTTTTGGGAGCTATGGGGTTGATCTTTCATCAACTTCAACATGTTCATCTTTCACAAGAGCCTCTCTTTCACCAGGTTCTTTGGGGAAATCCCCAATAGCCGTGTCAGAAAAGTTATGGTCTATGTAGAACTTTCTCCCATCCATCAGTATACCAATGATAGTAGAGATGAGTTCCTCATCAACAATGTAATTTCTCCCATCCAAGCTCAAGGACCTAGAATTTCATTTCTTCTAGAAAAGATTAGTAACCTCAAGGTTTCCGCCATGAAGTCTCACCATGAACATGGTGAGATGTTTGCTCTCCAAAATTTCCCAAACCCTTGTACATTTTTTCCATTTTTCATAGTTGGACACTTCTCATCTTCTTCTTTGGCCTCCCATCTTAATTCTATGATTTTTGATGTTATTGTTATGTGCATGCTATATTTTTACAATATTTTATTTACTAACAATCGACACATATATAAACAAAGAGTTAAGTAATTACATGAAAAGTTGATTTGTTGATGATATGCTATATAGACCAAGTGGGTATCTCAGATTGATTAAGTTGTTTCAACTTGGTAAAAGTTGAATTGGTACATCTAGACCTTAGCATAATTGATTCACCCCCCCCCCCCCCCCCCCCCCCCACCCCCCCCCAAGTTATTCTAAATCTTTATAACAAGATCATTTTTGGAAGAAATGAAAAGTTGAGTATAGAGTTTTCTAACGAGACAAAAAATGATTTTTTGGTGTCTATGATTGGAGAGATGAAATATTTCTTGGTCTACAAAATACTTAATCAGAAAAAGGAATTTTTATGTCTCAGTCCCAAGTATGTAAAATAATTGATGAATAAGTTTGGAATGGAAGATTCCAAACTAATTAGTAGACCTATTGTGATTGGATGCAAGTTGACTAAGGTTGATATGAGTCCCTTGATGAAAATCAAAAGTTATAAATCTATGATTATTGAATTGTTATATTTGACTCAAACAAGACTTGATATTATGAATGGTGTTTGAGAAACTTGAAGACAATTTTGATTTTTTTATATGATAAGCTATTTTGAGGATTTCAAGAAATCCATGAAGCAAAGATTGAGGATTGTTGTATCATTAGTGGAACAATATTTCAATTATGTGTGTTTCTTAGTTGATGTTGATTACACATATGTGCAAGCAACAATACCCAGGGTTAGATGGTTAAGACCCTTTCCATATAAAATTAATATGGGTGAAGCCTCAACAATAATCATAGCTCTACTGGCCAAGAAAATTGAAAAGGATGCTACATCCTTTGGAAACTATGAAGAGGCTAAATCAAGAATAAAAATAAATTTACAAATTGCATCAGTAAAAAAGAAGAAGAACAAGATAGTGAAGAAGCTTAAAGAGAATTTTAGTGAAGGTGAAGAAGAAGATAAAGAAGTATAAGAAAAAGGCCAAGCACTACTATAACTTACACAAGGCCTAGGAGAAGATAAAGATGATGATGCTGAAGGTGTCGAGGAAGAAAGAGCCAAAGAAGCACCTAAGGAAACTAAGAAGAAGAGGAAAGAAAAAAAAGTAGTGGAGAAGCCAAAGAAGACTATGAAGAAGTGACAAAAAAATCCAACTATACCATTAACTAGGTCAAGCACAAGGGAAGCCACTACATAGGTTAAAGAAGTTACAAAGACTAAAGGCAAAAGAGAAAGTGTCATAACAAAGCTGAGCGATCATGCTAAGAAGAATTACAAGAGATTAAGGAAGAAATAAAAGTCACAAGAGGATTCAAATGAGGAGAAGACAAAGTATGATTACTTGAGTCAATTCAAAGTGGTAAGCCACAATCCCTCTTCTAATATAGATAATATGTGTGAAAATATCAAGACCAATGTAGATTTGCTAGGTTTCACACATGTTGATTTTGATAAGTTAGGAAGTGTAGAAAAGAATAATATAGAGGAGGCCATATATATGATATGATGGTAAATTTTAAGACCATTCCTATAGAGATTTCCAACTCTGTACCTAAGGGTTTATATGATAAATTTGAGACAAAGTGGCAATTTAGTTTGATGTCTGAGAGACAAATAAGAGAGGCTACATTTTCCCAAGTTATGCCTATTTTAGAAAAGATATCTAGTGCTATTGCACTCAAAGAGGTTGATCTAGCAACCAAAAAGGAAAATTTAAAGAAGGTGTTAGAGAAATTTTTATCTCTTCTCACCAAGCTATGCAATGTAGATATATTTACAAAAGAGGTACACCAAGCTATTGACCAACTATAAGGAGATTTGCAACTCATAGGTATCACATTGAGACAATCTCTAGGTAATAGTCAATTAAATTTTTAGTGATTATTGATGACTCAAGGTAGGTTTTCTGAACTCAAATTGCATGATTTTAATATTAGATCCACTTTGATTAGTATCCAATCCATGTTGACACCTCACATGGAAGTATTGCACAAGGAACTAGCCTATGCAGAAACATTGATGAAAAAATATTCTCATATTTTTACACATGAAGGCTTAGTTGACCTTGCTTCTCAACTAGCTATTCAATATCAATATCTAGATGTAGCATGTGAAAAACCTAAATGACATAAGTGTCAAAAAGGGGGATTATGAAAATTTTGGAGAAAAATGTTTGTGAAGGCAAAAATCTACTCAGCACAAGCAATAGAAGTAGAAATAGAAATGACATATTTAATTAGGGGGAGTAATAAGGTATGGAATATAGACAAATATTTTGCAAATTTTGAGAGTAAGAAAATTTTGTATGGAAGTTGAGTCACAAAGATACATTGTTTGACTTATCCATGAAATAAGGAAGTATATGCCATTACAAAGTGTTTTTTCCACTCATGTCAAAGGGGGAGATTGTTGATCTCATTTTGGTTTTTATTATAGTGACAAAATAATTAGTCATTACTTAGAAAAAATAGTGCAAGTCAAGTGATCAGAGTGAACTAAGAAATTAGTGTGAGCCGAGTGATCAAAGCATGCCAAGCATAAGTTTCAAGACAACACTTTTTGAGTAATATAACTAGTTAGTGTTGAACACCAATATGTATTGAGTCACTCCAGTGCTGAGTAGGATATACATGCTGAGTGAATCAGATATAGAGTATCAGTAAGTGTCAAGTTCTACAAAAAATAAGTTACAACATTTAGAGCACAGTGAAGGCCAAGCATCAGAGACTATTATGCTGAGTGAAATATTTTTGGCATAGTTATTTGTTATGGTACAAAATACTATGTAAACCTTTTTAGCCTGACACAGTCATGGATTTATGATTATAAGAAATAAGTATGGAGTCATATTTTAAATCCCTATGCAATGCATGCAACCAATCAAATTAAGGGAAGCTTAAGGTGGCAATAAGAATCAATCATAGTCATTGACTTTAACCTAGCCCATCTCCACCAATGTTTATTTAAGGAAGGTAAACCCTAAAGAGTTTATCCATGTGTGAGGAGATGAATACTAGGAGGTTAGAGAGCATTCATGTTGGCTATGATGGCTATGATAGAGTTATGAAAAGAAGAATCAGTCTAAGAGAAAAAAAGACAAGCACTGAGAGGTTTGGACAGATCTTATTAGAAGGATCAAGAGGCAACCAGAAAAGAGAAGATCTAACATTAAGCAGCAAAGTGCTAACTAAAGTACTAGGTGTTGAATCATTTTGACAGGTGATGCAGAGTAAATCTCTTAATAGATTAGTCCTAACAAGATGTTGTAAATCTCTTAATTGTGTGCTTACTTAATTATGAGTTTGAAATCCTTTAGTCAAGGTGAGACCTAATAGTATTATAAGCCTTTAATAGGGAAAACCCCTCACAGGTTAGATAATGGCTTATGATAAACACTTTGTATCCATAATAGGCCACACTTTACAACTACATTATTGAAGATTTGTGGGTCTCATCCCCACCCTAGTTTTACCTTCTCATTAGAGGGTTTTTAGGTAACCAAATTTATCATGTTATGTGTTATTTACTTTATGCTATGGATGTGATGCATATTAAGTTATTTTAGTTTATTTATAAGATGGATGATGGTGATCATATGATTTAGAGGAAAAAAATTTAAGTGTTGGTTCATCCCCTTCCCTTAGAACTTACCTTCCCATTGTTATTTCCAATAGGTTATTCAAAATGTCTGAAGTTGATCAGGGTCCTAACCCATAGGGAGAAAATGTGTTCATTCCTATAGACATTTGGAAAGTGTTATCACAACTACAATATTTCAATTGGAGGAATCATAGATTCAACTTAAGTGTTTAAAGGATATTGATCACAATGTGATCTTTGAGTTTATCATAAAATTCTAGAAGGTCCAAGACAAATATGAGTAGTAGGGTTCTTTTTCTTACCACCCAAGTTTAGGTTCAATGTCTTGTAAATACCAGTATTCATAACCCTAGATCTAAGATAAATATTCTTTCATTAATTTGAAGTTTTAAAATGATTTTTCAACACTTGGACGGTTCTACATTTGCACATTTTCCAAGATACCCACTAAGCATAATAATTAGTACTTAGAGGAGTGGGATGTGTATTATATTCATCAAAAGTCTATGAGTAAATGTGATAAGGATTTTGAAAGGACATGGCACACAAATATCTATACATACTATACATATTACTGTATAAATATGTGGTCTTCAAGATTTTAGAAGAGTTAGTTGAATTGTAAATTTTTCCTTCTGATGTTTATTGCTAAATTTTTTTACTAGCCATACACACTGTAACATCTTTTGAGAATCAAACAAATCTAGCTACTTGGAAGCGTTCTCATTATTTCACCCAATGATTAGTGGTCTTTTAAGTTGTATTTTGAGTAGAAGAATCTTGGAGTACTTTCTATGGGATTCATTTAAATTCAAAAGGAGTTAGATATTTTTTCTTTTTTATTCTTATCTTCCTTGGCTTGGATAAAATTGAATGATTTTGTTTTCTTTGGTACTAGTTTCATTTGCAATACTTATTTGTATAAGATTGATGGATTTAGCACATGATTAACCAATCCTACAATCTAGAGATGTATTATTGATAATTATGATAACCAAGGTATACTATAAGTGGACTAAATCACTAAGCCCTTTAGGATTTTTTGTTTCTTGTTCTTTTTTTTTCTTGTTCCCCTTGTTCTTCCTGAGATATACACCTTACCGTGTTGAGTGATTCAATGATTAGCCAAACACATAGAGAAGCATAGAATCAATGAACCACCTTATTATAAATTAGTCACCTTGTCATCCATCTTTTCCTACCCCTCCATGACCATGACTTAGTTTACATGAGCTTGGGAGTGGGATGTTCTTCTTCCCCACTCTTTTAGGCAATATTAGCTGAAAATCCAGTGTCTAGTGGCAATTGTTACTCTACTAGTAGGAGGTGAAACAAAGTCCCATCAACAACATCCACCCTTCAAATTGAATATACAATATCCAATATATTATATTTACTTCACAACAAAATCACACTGTGGAGAAGATACACAAATTTCACTCATACTTATGTATATTTAGTCATCACCTTCTTATTCTTTATCACTTGATGACATGATAACAATATATGTCTATTCCATTACACAAATAAAAATTCATGTTATTTTATAAGAAACTTACATTTCCATAACTCACAATATTGGCCCAAGATTATACTTATTTTCAAAAAACATGAAGCATGTAGTCAGATCAGCCAAAAACTAAATATATTTCCCTATGATAAGAACATAATATCATTTCCTATCATGAACTCTAGTGGTTCCAATTTACTTCCACATTCTTTCTTTAAGTGGGAGAGTAAAAAAACTTTATGGCTTCCTATTATGAACTTGATCATTTCCAATTTACCTTCACACACTTCCTCTAATTGACACATGCTTATTTTATCATGTGCATCTAAGACAAACACTTATATAGACACCAAGTTATTACAATGGACCTTTTAAACTTAGATAAATCTCTATATATTGGTGAATAACCTCTAGAATTTACTTATCATGTTGTTCATGTGTAGGTAGGCTTAATTTCTAAACCACAAGGCAAAATAAGAAACAATGATACAGTGCAATACCTAAAACAATGACTATATACTTAGGTACAATCATGACCTTGAGAAACATAGCTTAGAAACCTAGCACTTACACTTCCATTAATGTGATGGACAATCAAGAGCTATTGATTTTGATAATAACTCATTATGTTGTCATTGATCAATAATTATGATATTAACCATCTGCAACTTACCATCCATCTTGGTATCAATGCCAATTTCTATCCAATGGAATTTATGTAACACTCTTTCGACTATCTTTGTCAATTTCCTCATACTCACTTGATATTAATATCCTTGACATTAATGACAATATGTGATATCCCCATTTTAGTATATAAATTAATTATACATAAAGGGTATAATATTAATAATCGATAATTTATATAGAATAAATTATAATTATTCTAAGTTACAAATATAAAATGTTATATACTATACAATTATAAATATTAATTATATATATATATATATATATATATATATATATATATATATATATATATAATTGATATATACATATATATCAACTATTTTATGTGCTACAGTATATAACATTATGCCTATATTAAAATAATATTATTATAAATAATTAAAGTGATTCATGTATAATATATAATATATAATAATTAATATAATAACATATAATCATATATAATTAAATAATATAACTTCCTTATCAAATTAATGGAAAGACACATCTCTACAAAATAATGATATATATATATGAGATATCACTTGTTGAATATGGTATCATAAGAAATACTATCAAATGGATATAAATAAATGCCAAATCTGAAGATGCCCCAAAAATGGGACATTACACAATACAAGTACAAAATGCTCCTAGTGTATTAAAAAACATCATTTGAAAATAAATCTAAATGAATCAAGAAGCAACCTTTACAAAAAGTACAACCCTAAAAATCTCCTTGCAAAAGACACCCAAATATATGGCTCGTCAATTTCTTGGGATTTTGTTAAAAGCCATATATGAGAAAACAAATTTAAACTCTTTTAAACGAAGCCTCCCATGTAGTTTCTTAGGTTTATTTTGGGTAACAACCATTGCTTAACTTTTTAAGAAACTATTTGTAGAGTTGGTAGCCTATTTTTGTTGGTAGGTATTGCTCAAAATATGAAGGACCTGATTGTCCCACAAGTTTTCTTTTTTTCACTTATATTTATGTAGTCACGAAGGTGCATTTTCTAGAATATATATTTGTTAAAAAATGTGTAGGTAAAAACAAGGGAAAAATCAAAGACAAATGTTAAAATAAGATGGATAAATTTGCATTTTCATGACACATTTTTTTTACTATACGATTGCTTATTTCTAGGTATTCTAGAATAGCGAAAGGTTCCATGTTATCCTTTTCTTGTAACTATTTTTTTTAAAGAGAATAATCTAATTACTCTAATTTAAGAAAAAAACATGGAACTCGAGATCATTTTCAATAAATAAAGTGTAGTCACTCAATTGAATCAAAACAACACAAATTATTATTTTTTATTAGAAAGAGATTCTAAATGATCCTTTTCACATTTAAATATTTGCATGAGAATGATACAATGTTCAAAGTAAATTCAAGAAAAAAAATACATTTATGTAGCCACAGAAAGACAAGCAAAAGAAATAGTTTGGTCCAAAAATATACAATTGAATTGTTTAGGGAATTTAAGATCAATTTTCAAAGAGCATGTCCCATGAAATAAAGAAAAAAGTGTTATAGATCAATAAGAGATATATTTCATCAAGTTCTTGTCAATAATGTGATTGTTTGTGTTAGCTTAAAGATTTAATCAGTACTAGAAAGAGGAAATATAATTTACAATAATTTGTGAAGGACACCACGCTGTCAAAGACTTAAGGAATCTTAAATAAATCTTCAGAAAAATGAGGCTAAGATCACAATGTAGGATTTGTTCACTAATTTGTTTGTTATAAATCACTTCTTTGTCAAATTTCCTATAAACTTAGGAATTGTTGTTTTCTTTTAGGGATCAAAATTCAAAGTGATATTACATTTACAAAAGTATACAAATTTGAAAAAAGATAGAGCAAAAATATTAAAAAAATAATTTAATGTATTAAAGTGTCTAATTAATTTTTTTATTTAAATGAAAATAAATTGAAATCAACAAAAGTAATTGAATTTTTTTATTGTAGGTGGAATGTATTTGAAATTTAATTATTTTTTGCCCAATGGGTTTAGCTTAGTTCGTTGAAGCAATGAGTTCTTATTGTGGACACCTTGGTTCAGATCCCAAGAGGTACAACTTTGTGGAATTCTAAGTTGTGACTCTTGATCTTCTATTGGTTGTATTTGTGATATTAATATAAAATATTTAATTATTTTGCAATCATGTCATTCGAGCATGTCTTAATTTTAGGCTATCTTGAAAAAGATAATTCAATTTTGATTATTTAACACTTTTAATCTAGAAATCAAGCTTTAATGTCCATCTTTTGTTTTTTTAAGAATCTTGTTTTACAAGTTGTTATTATCAGAGTCTAATTTTTTTTTTAATTGAATCTCTTTCTTTCATAAAAGGGAAGCAAATATAGAGGGACATTGCCATCACCAAATGCATTGTTTTGTCAATCAGAATTTTATTATCACAACTATGTGCATACCTTATTTCCTCTAAATCTTCATCATTCTCTATCTCAATATCATCACATCACGCTACATCTCCCGCAAGATATAAGAGAGCTACAAAGATTCTATTAAGCGATAGTATTATGAGTAATAATGTGGCCATGAACATGAATCAATTGAAAAACATTTGTCTCTAGGAAGATGAAATCAAAGATTTGTTTAAGAGGGATCCAAATTTACTATGAGTAACCACAAAAATATTTGAGAAGAAGTTGAAGAATTTTAAAACCTCAGTGTCACTAATGCGGAGATCAACCAAGTGCATGGAAAGTGGCCTACAATACTAATTGTCTATGGCTAAGACCCACAAGAACATGTATTTCTTGATTCATATTTCTGGTTTTGAACTGAACACTTTTTTTCATTTATTCCATGTTCCTTAAGTTCAACATAGAGAAGAGGCTAATGCCTCTATTTTTTTTTATAACTGAAGAAGATTTGAATAAAAATAGTAGATATTATGACTATACTGATTTATATATTTAAGCTAATAGGCTTATTCTTAAGAGCATTATGGTTGAAATGTTGTGACTTTATGGTGTTTTCAGATGTCACAAAAGATAATTTTGGTCTATGTCTTTCCAATCTTGGTATATCCCAACCCATAGGGCTATTGAATGGACAATTTTTGTTGACTGAAGGATGTGTGTTTTGTTCCTTGATACTATTTTTTTGCACCTCTAAACTAGAAAAATAGGTAGATAGGGAAGTGCTATAGGAAGGACATCTTTTCAACCTTCAATGTTCAAAACCCCTAATCCCTAGTGGAGAGATATAGGTTCCTAGCTTGCTTTTGTCTAGCATAATAAAATGCTTTGAATCTTTCACTTAGTGATTCCATTGGCTGAATATTGAATACATAAAAAACCCTCTTTCCTAGGAAGTTAGTTGTCTTTAGGAAAAACTAGCATGGGGCATGTCCTCACCATTGTTGTTATTTAGGAAGAAGAATGAACCCAGTAGCCCTTTGCATACCTACATAAATAATGGGTGATTTGGGTGGCTGCACAAAATCACGTTTTCACCACTCCTCCAGTTCCAGTGTTTTAATTAGCTCAGGCTACTGACATATCATATGTGTATGGGTAGGGTTCAATCAACCTATTAACTGACTAAAACATGCACACGATTGATCCAAACTAGTGCATGATGCCCTAATTATAGGTAACAATTAGGGAATCAATTCATAGACAAAATAGCTAGTTGGGTTGGGTTCAATCCAATTCATAGCTCCTTGTATTGCTCCTCATTCATTACAATGGAATGTAAGAATTTGGTATAGCTCTGATACCATGTAAGAATTTTCCTTAGGGAAAAATTCACCCAAGATCAAAGAACTCAAGCACAAGCACAATTGTAGACAAAAATAATATGATCAATATATCAAAGCATGTCCTCACACATTACTCTGTGAGTACATACACACTAGGAGTGCTTGTATATAAAAGCCTCTTGAGATGCATCTAGAATGTATCTAAAAAGAACCAGGAGATAAGATAAGCATGAAAAATAAGCACACATGTTATCCTTCATTCTAGATGAGAGGATAAGAATGATAAGGTTTATCTCAAGTGGAGATGTAGACACCATGTGCATAAAAGATGTGTGAACTCCTATGTTGTCAACATGACAACTCACAAGAGTATGCATACTCTTAGGTGACTAATAAATAATAAAATAATGTATTAACCTAAGTAAACTTAAGTAAGTGTAAATAGTGAATACTTATTTACACCAAAACCAACACCCCTCCCCCCCACCTTAAGTGCAACTTAGGAAAATGTACTTAAGTTCACAAAAACTAGGATGAAATGTAGAATGGGTCCTAGCTACTAGGTCATGTTAGGTACCCATGTACATAATGAAATGCAATCTCTTATAAAGTGGAGAAAGAGGAAAAACCTCATGGGAAAAAACCTCCCCAAAAAAGAGAGATGAAAAGATGAGATGTGTGGATGGATGGAGTAATCAAGACCCCTCCATTATGACATACATCAAGTATATACAAAAGAGGATTAGGAGAAGGACAAAACCCCATAAGAGGAATAAGTCCCCCCCCCCCACCGCATAAAAGAGGAGAAGAAGGAGACAATCTAGTGTGTTGATCAGTGAGAAATGCTCCAATGTAGAAGTTGATCCATGACTGCTAAATAATGTTCCTCCCCTTTGGAAGAAACAATGGTAGAGGTATACGTGAGATTCTTTCCCTATGTGTAGAAAGAACCTTGATGATGAATGGTGTCTCTAAAACTTGCTCAACTGTCTCTGTGTTGATATTGATAATGGCTTCTTCCAATACTATTGAGAATAAGTGTAGATCTAGCAAGGATTGATGTAGAACCTATTTCAAAGAAGAAATTGTCTCCTCAAATGATAAAGAGACCTCCTACAACTATTGTACATAAGGATCCACAATCACATCAACCTGTAAAGACTAATCATGTAAAGAATGGACATGAGGGTCAGAGTGAGCCCGCACAATGACTATAGAAGGATCATCTTCAACAAAGAGAAGATATATATCATCAAGGATGCCTCCCAAGTCTACTATATAGGACTCCATGAACAAACCTTCAATGTCTTCCAAGAAGTCATCCATTGATGCTAGAGCTGGAAGAAAAGGTATACCCTACTGTGCTAAAGTACATGAATCATTCACTATGGCAATGGATGAAGTATTTTCCTCAACAAAGAGAAGATGAATATCATCGATGATTTCTCCCACATCTTTAATGTGAGACTCCACAAAAAAACTACAATGTCTAAAAGAAAGTCGTCACATGAAGGTAAGGTAGGAAGACATGAAGGTTCCTACTGCACTAAATCTAAAGCATCTATGGTTGGAACTAGATCAATAGTAGCAACAAGAGAATTTGGAGGTGTGACATCATCTGAAGAGGATGTAGCTACAATTGGAGGTAAAAGATCTTTTGGGAATGGAGGAATGTGTTGATCTCCATAAAGCTCTCAAAGATGAATCCAAAAAACATATGGATTAGTTGACTTAATGTCCTCAAGTGAATCTATAACCTCCATATCCATAGATAGAAAGAGAGTATGACAAATGAGTGAAAAAGTGTCACCATTGTATTTAATTCCTCTCGCATATGGTAGTGCATTCTGCTGATTAAGATATTTGATGACCAATTGACTCCACTACTAATAGTTGTTTGGTGTCAAGATAATTAAATCTTCCTCTTCCATGATGTACTAATCAATGTACCCCCCAAAATGCAAAAGGGAATTAAAGAAACCCCCCCTAATTCATGATTTAGGCACTTTATAGCCACTTGCCAATTTAGGGCCTATTTCTGAAAGTAGTATTTCTATCCATAGAACCTATAATCTAATTAAAGATCTAGAAGTTAGACAAAAAAAAATGCACTTTCAAAAAAAAGGGAACTTGATTATGTGTCCAGATGAGCCCGTACAAAGCATTTCAAGTGGCAAAAATTAAGATTTGCGAGTTGCAAAAAAATTTAGGAACAAAGATTTCAAACCACTTGTACCAATGTGTAGATCACAAAATTGTACCCCAAAACAAAAAAGAAATTTCTTGAAAAAAGGAGTCTGTATGAGGGAGATATCGCTATTTGAAAATCATCGTTATTATTTCTCCTAAATCGTTGTCATCGTGCCTTCAAAAAAAAAAGGCTCTAGATTTGGCCTCAGATGTCTAATTTGAATGAAAAAAAATCTGATTTGGGGGTTTTTTGACCTTTTGAATGTGATGCAGATATCTAATTTGCACCAGCAAGCACCAATTTTCACCTACAAAAAAATCTCTCCTATGGCCCAATGGCCAATTTTTTTTTGGAAAATAATGTAGATCCAAAAAAAATTGCAGAGATGTAGATGAAAAAATGCAGATCTGAAAATTAAATGTATAGATCTGAAATGATCATACCAATTTCAAAAATTGGGCCTTCAAGTGTCGGTTTCCTAAAAAAAATCCTCAATTTTGACTATGGCCTAGGGTAGGCAAAATTATAGTCAAATTTCACCGAATTGATGTGCCAGACATAATGACGAGGTCTACTTTGGCTCTAGATGCTCCCAATAATTGTGATACTCTAGATCTCGGTCAAGATGCTGAAGCAAGAAAATGGTCTTGAATGGCTATGTGAAGAGAAATTATCCAAGAGCTCTAATACCATGTAATAATTTGGGATAGCTCTGATACCATGTAAGAATTTGCCGTAGGGAAAATTTCAACCAAGATCAAAGAACTCGAACACAAGCACAACTGTAGACCAAAAGAGTATGATCAATATATCAAAGCATGTTCTCATACATCACTCTATGAGTACATACACACTAGGAGTGCCTGTATATAAAGGCCTCTCAAGATGCATCTAGAATATCTCTAAAAAGAACCAGGAGATAAGATAAGCATGACAACTAAGCACATGTCTTATCCTTCATTCTAGATGAGAGGATAAGAATGACAAGGTGTATCTCAAGTGGAGATGTTGTAGACACCATGTGCTTAATTAGTGCACTAACTCCTATGTTGTAGACACCATATACATAAAAGAGGTGCAAACTCTTGTGTTGTCAACATGGAAACTCTTAAGAGTACACATAATCCTAGGTGACTAATAAATAATAAAATAATGCATTAACCTAAGTAAACTTAAGTAAGTGTAAATAGTAAATACTTATTTACACCAATAGAGAAATAAAAGCATTGGTGCATTGATAAATCAATTATAGGGCCTAGTTCAATTGAATAATCAAATTTAGATAAATGGATTATTCATTTGGGGTTGAGTTTGCTAGATGATTGATTTATTGGTTCCCACTAGAGATGGAAATGGATATTTCATTGGGATTATTTCTTCTCAACCACTATAGTATCATTTTAAATTTTTTGATTTGACATCATTAACATACCTTACCCACTCTTCCATAAGCCATGTCATTACTAACTGTTCATATAAGACTTTATTTCATCTCTCTCCCCTTGGTTTTCTCAAATACATGGTGTAAAGACCTCCTATTATGCTAAGGATGCTATCTCTTACATATTTTTTAACAAAGCATTAGCTTAAAAATCAATGCTGATAGAAAATGGTGCAGGGTGAAACAAGGAGATGACTTGGTTTCTCAGATTTTATTTTCCACAAATCATAGTCGATGTGCCCAATCTATGGATCTAGGGACAATAATTACTACCACCATTAAAAAAAAATCCCACCTAAAAACCTATGGTATTGGCACTGATTTGGATGAGTAAAAAAAAACATTAGGCAATGTGATGTTTATATAAATATGCATGAGAATGCAACCAAAATGACTTTCCTAAAAATTAATTATTTAAAAACATGCTTAATCAAATGATTGTATAAACTTAGCAAAACATTATTAATAAAATGATATCTAGACTTAACAAAAAGACAAGATTTTCTACATTTGATGAGTGAAAAAATATTTGTGGCCAAAAGTTCACAAGTGTTGTAATTAATTATTTTTATTATTTATTAAACAAAAGTATATTTGAACCCAAGATCTCTTCTATAAGAGGCTCACCATTTAACATTGTGTTATAGGCTCTATATGATTTATTATTATTTTAAATGATCTAGAGCAAGAACATTCTTTATTTTGTGAATGGATAAAATCCAATGTATTTAAAACAATAAAGGTAGACATTTTCCATCTTCATTTCAATGATTCTAGAGGTATCTCAATATTTACATTATTGATAGATTTTGTTTCAATATTCAAAAATAATGAAATCAGATAAAATAAAGAATAATTGTTTATGGAATTAAGATTAAAATTAGTAGTAAAAACTAATTCAAAATAATTTATGATTTTAAAAATCTAGATAATTATTAAATACTTTCAATTAAAACTTAATAGTTGTGATATTGCTATCATGATTTAACTGTCTAGATTTTGAGTCAAACTCATTGGCCCATATATCATGAATCCATCCCTCATAAGAATAAATCGAACAATTAGCACTCATTGGATCTAGGTGATGCTCGGGGATAACTTTATGAAATCCCCCTTTTGAAAAAGGTATACAATTTTAGCGAATCAAACATTAGTTCAAGGGAAAAAATAATTTGTATTGGCAAATTTTTAATTTTAAGTACGAAAAAAATAAATTTTGTTTGTGATTTTTTTAATCATATGAAAATTATATAAAATTCTGGTGAATCTTTCATTATTGATGAAAATTATGGATAGGCATACACATACCTAAAAACTGTTATTTTATTAATAATATTATTATATAGATCCTAATTAATTATCAATTTTTAAGGTTAAATTTATCCCACTTTTATCATTATAGTTTCTCTCCAAATTATTTAATAGAGATTTGAGGGCACCACCACTATTATTTATAATTGTTGGATGATCCCAAATCAATGGCCTAAATCCTATTTTGATCCAAACTTTTAAAAGGATACCAAATTTCAAAGAAAACCCCCGAAATAAAGCTACATGTCCCCAATAAAATCTATTTTAGGCCAAAGTGAAAGCATAAAAAGTTTCCTCGAAAGTCTTCAAAATAGAGACACATGTTAAATCTACATACTTAGTTTGTAACATAACTTACATTTTACCAAATATTGGCGAATATGACTATCAATTAACACAAGCCTTGGAAATTGTAAGTGTGTTTTAAAAATTTATCATGTAGAAAAATTAGATTCCAGCGGCGAAGTGATCACTAAAAATAATAATAATGTATTATTATTGGTGATGGGCATAGGCATGGAATGTAATTTTGGTAAAATACAGGTGATATGGAACCCCCAAGAGTGTAAAAAAAACCCAAATGGTGAATATTAGCCACTAAAGTTATCCTTGGCCATTCTCATAGAGGTGAAGTACCAAGATTTCTCAAGAGGTCACACATCCCAATATATACAATTATAATTATGTATTTTTAAAAAATTAACACTTAAATTAAAATTATTTAAAATTATTTCATTAGATTATACAAATTATATTTATTTTATTCTTAATCACCAAACAATAAGATTAAAATATTTATAATATATATAATATATTTTATTCATTATCTAAAACAATTTAGAAGTTGACATTATTATAAAATAGTAGTAAATGTTTGATCAAATTTGATATATTATTAATTCTTTTTTATATTTTATTTCCAAAGTAAATATCTTAGTAATATTCTATATTTCAAATATTACCTAAGTAAGCTAATATATTTTAAAATTGTGTCATTTCATAAATTACAAATTACATAATATACTAGAAGCTAACAATATTTTGAGTACATTGTTATGGTCTTCATTTAATGAGAACAAAATTTTGAGTGCCATGCTGAGAAGGTTATAAATTATGTTACTTCATATTTAAATGAGAATTCTTATTCTCAGTTTTACACTTTACACGTTGTTGACTTGAAGAAATAGTGTTCTTAATTTTTGTTATAATATAATTATTATTTATAATCCATTAAATATTAAAAAATATGTCTTTTTGAAAATATCATAATATTTGAATTTTAAAAAAAAAACTATGTAATAACAATAGTATTTATAATATAACATTATTTAAAATGTAGGCAGATATAAGGAGGGTTAAGGGGAGAGACGCAAGGGGCACCCTCAAAATGAATAATATGATGAGAGAAGCTCGAGATAGAGAGGTTAGAAGATTGGTAATAGTAAAAGATAGAGAGGGAAAATAGTGAGGGAGAGTGTGTATCTATGAGGGAGATAAATATGAAGGGAAAGGAAAAGAAGAAGGAAGCGAGAGGGAGAGAAATAGGGAAAATAAAATATAGATATTGCAAGGTGAATGATATAGAGGGGGCTAAGATAAGATAGAGGTAATGATGGTGAAAGGAGTGTACGTGCGTCAAAAAAATATATAAAGGAAATGACAAGAAGATAAATAAGGAGAAATAAGACATATATACATAGGAGAAAATGGTAAAGAGGGGTATGGTAAAAGAGAGATAAGCAGGGAGAAAGGATTGTCCATATGTGTCAATAAGATGGATATAAATATACGTGAATAAGAGATATATAGATTGTTGTAGGCAAGTGAATAGAGAGAGTTCATAAATATATATTCAAGAAAATCATCAAAAAGTATATAAGACTATTGGCTTAAACCTTGGATCCTTTAAAGATACCACTGATAGTCTTATGACTTGTTGTTTATAAACTTTTGATCTATCTAAACTATGCATGGTATGGAAACAAAATCCATGCTTTATATTGGGTATTGTTTGCTACAAAATGTGCAAACTTCTAATAGTATTTGTATCAAAAGTAAAAATATTTGTGTTTTTATATTTATGTTACCCCATGCAGTACAAACATACATAGCTCTATTTTTTAACAAGGTAAAAAAATTGCTAGGTCAATCTGTCGAGTTGGCTTGTGTGAGCCCTATTATCTTGTCAAAAGCTCTCTTCATTTTCTATGAGTAATTCAACCATTTCTTCATACAATGATTAACCTTTAAATTTATTTGATCAGTTCCACCATTTAGATAAAGAGGAAATAAATAAATTAAAGGTTTCTTTCAATAGTGCTTTCAAAATTTTATATTGGATTCTTGGATTGTTATGAAGGGTTAAATTGAAAATATGAATCATATTATTATTTTTATTTTTAAATATTATAAATGGTAAATTTCAAAATGATAAGATTAGCATTTTACATTAGAATTTGTATGTTTTATAATTTTAAATATTTCGACAAAGAAATACAATGAAACTTAAAAGTATTTTTAAAATAAAATCTACTTCTTAATTTAGAATAATTTTAGTAAAAATATGTATATTTGCAATAAAATTTAAAAAAAAAATTAAAAAATTGAATATAAAATGTTTATAATTTTATGTAAATTTTTTTTTTTTTTAATGCTGATAAGCATTGCAGAATGGGTCATGGTGTGAGCATGTTAATGTTAACTTTTATATTTCTACTTTAAATTTGACAACCATATACACATCAAAATTTTAAATTTTATTATAAATAGATTTTACTATTCAAAATAATTTAATGTACACTAAATAAACTATTTGTTAAAATTAATAAATCATCAATTTAGAAAAAGTAAAACAAAACAAATGGAAAAAAAAAAAGTTTTGAGTGTCATAAATTAAAATTTAAACATTTTGCATTGAATATGTATCGACATTTCTTTAGATAGATTTATAAATGAAAGAATTCAATTTTATAATAAAAATATTAAATTTGAAATGAATACAAAGAATGATTATTAAATCTATTTTAAAATTCAAATATTTTATTTATTTTAGAAAATTATATAATAATTATAAAATTAATTTATATTAAATTTACTTTGGTCTTTTTGTTTCTATTTAGAAAGAATAATTATAAAATAAATAAAATTTTAATTTCATTATTACAAATATATTTGATAAAAAATTAAATAAATATAAAGTATACAAAGATATCTCATCAAAATAATATGTAAAGATATATATGAATAAAATATATAGACATAAAAAATGTTGTTATTGAGATAAATGTATTACTATAGAAATTTACAAAATCCTCGTATTGTAAAAAAAATACCTAAATATCGCATAGCACTTTGAAAGAGATTGAAAAAAAAAAGTCTTTCTGTTTATATTTATATGAATTCTTTATTAAAATTTCTAAAGAATAATTGAATTCTAAATAAAGACTTTTGGAATCACTTGTATTTGTACATTGTGATTGATATATTAAAATATAACATTTAATTCCCTTATGATATTTTAATTCTAATTTAATAATTATATATAGTTTCATCTAACATATATAAAAAACATAGAAACTAAGATTAATCAAGAAAATTAAATATATAAAAAAAAAATTCAAAATTCAAATTCTTATTAAAAAATAATTTTATATTTGTATAAAATAAAAATATATTTAAATTATACAATAGATTGTAACACTCATTATTTATTTCAAAGCATATATTGAAATGTATTTTAAATTTAATAATTTTTATTATAAAACTGACTTTTTCATTTATTAAAAATACATTTATTTCACTAATTTAATTCAAATTAAGAGACATTAGTATTCAAAATTAATTTAACTTAATTTAAATTTATTAGATAGAAATATTTCATCTAAATTATTATTTATTATAAATCAAGAACTTTAAAAAGTAAGTTTACTATTTACAATATTTAATAAAAACTTCATGTCATTTATATGTTCAATTAAAATTTGCGTCCGTCGTACAAATTATAGAACGTTGATAAATGACTAGTTCCAAAGCTACTATTTAAGCTGGGAAGATCAAGGCCTCGCATAGGTCACCTCAATGTTGACTGTGCTATTTGTTTATTCTAACAAATACAAGCATACAAATGAATAGTTTTACTTTTGATAAAATACTGTCATAAGTAAGTAAATTTTTGTGGCAAATGGAGAATTGATGGAAGTAACGATATTGGCTAAAGGCGGGTTGTTCAAATATTCGACTATTTAGCCAGTGCCATCAATTAGTATAAACTTCGTCTCCACAACTTTACTAATGATGGCCGGGGCTTTACTTTCTTTCTTTCTTTTTTATTTGGCTCGTTAGACAATAGTTGACAATAGGCTTTAGTAGGCCTCAATCTACAAATTTACATTCTCCATGGGATTGGGGGAGGGAAAGGGTGTTGATGCACCTTAAAATTTGAAAAACCCTCCATTATTCTTAAGCTGAAATCCACTTTGGTTTACTTCTTACTACTCTCTTTTGAGCTCAAACCTATTTTGGTTTTATTCTCTCCGGCTTCTTTTGATACCTAGCTAGCTTCTCTATTACTATTACCTCATCTCAGTTTGGTGTATCACTTAGATTTCTAGTCATGTGTTTGTAGCCTTCTATTATGAGATATTGCTTCTGCCAATCTATATTTTTGTTGGTCTTCAAATAGACCATACTTATAACACATTTAGGAAAAGATTAAGCTTGAAAAAAGTAAGTCAACTTTGACTATTTAACACTTTTAGTTTAAGAAGAAAAACTTAATGTATGATGCTTAAATCGTCCGCTTCAAACCCAACCACTTCATTAAAATGTCTATATTTCTCCTTATGCACAGATTTCTGACTTCTAAAGTAACATCATGTATAATAGTCAATATTAGGCTTTTTAAGACTCTGCTTTCCCTTTTCATGCACATCCCTTGGTTCATTCTTGGTGTAGTAATCCTTGAGATAGCACCATTAGATTATCATCCACATTATATATGATTGAAATCAAGTCATTCAACAATTCCTAATTGAAGACCACATGACACCAATGGGTGCCCATGTTCACCCATCACCAATATGATGGAGATGAAAGTGGTTAGGATCTCTACAATCACCCAGTATCACTAAGGGTCCATTTAGTTCCTAGAAGATGATAGGAAATGACTTTTTCAAATTTTAGATTTTTGAAAAAATTTGCGTTTATTTCAAAATTGGCAAAATAGAATTAGCATACCAAACTTCCAATTTTGCCTCAAAGTCAGGTTTTCCAACTTCCTACTAGCAAATAAGAATTGAAAATCAAACCCTAGTTATATTTTTTAAGAAGTGTAAAAACAATAGATTGGACTACTTTTTGAAATTTGCCTTGAATTCCAAGCTTATGCATAAAAATGCGTCTTCATATGCATCTTCCAAGTGAAACAAACAATTCAAGTAAAATCCAAAAAATTAGAATGAAGATTTGTAAAACTTTCATTTGACTAAACCAAAATTTATAGATATCCTGATTTTTCTAATTCTAACAACCAAACAGACCCTAAGCTTCTTTGATATATTCTTCACCCAAGATCAACATCATTACTAGTATAACTATATCATCCTCTGAAATTAGGATTCTAGACCACTTTTCCTTTTTTGTTTCTTTCCAGATGTTAGAGAAAGACGAGACTCCATGCTTTGCAAAACCCTAGCAATTACTTGTTTTAAAGGCTTCAAGAAGGTTGTGGTTATTCCAATGTATGTATTATCTATAAATAAATTAACACCATTTAATTCTGAGAGGAGTAATCAGTCATGATTACTGTTGAGCTTGTGAACTTATTTTCCTTTATAATCTTTATTGAATTCAAATACCAATTGAATTACTAAGTGACAGTCTCGAATCTTACTCCCACTGCGCAAATTGAATATAATTTCATTATTTCCTTAATTTTGGCATATTTTAATGCACAATAATCATGATCCTGATATACCCATATGGTAAATACTCCCTCCGCATGACATTATGAGCTGATGTCGGTGATTTTGAGTCATCATCTGATCTGTTTTCTTTTATTTTAAAACTCACATAAAGATAAGTTGGCTGCCAACAACTGTTGAATCCATATAATCGTTTGATTTCTAGTTGATTGTTATTTTCCCCACTGTTCGCTAGTATGTCTGCCATGGTATTTGCCAACACAATCTACAATCTCCGCTTGAAACCCAACAACTGCTATTTGCTAACCAATGATCTCATATATTCCCTATATTTTCATTTGCAAGATTAGTTTGTAATAGTTTGTAATCAAGTCCAAAGAAGCATCACAAGACTTTATGTGCAAAAAAGTATTCCTGGACACTTTAGATCAATATTTTTCAAGTGATTGCAGAGTTAAAAAACATATTCTTTGACAAATGAACACCCAAAAATCCATATTGAGGAGCGTAATTGCTCACGCCTCTCCTCGCGATCCCTGCAGCATTGAGCTCCTTAAAAACTTGAATTGTATGGCTTGACACCTTTTCTTCATACTTCTCATGTCATCACACTTCTTCAATCAATTCATGAGGGGCTCTCGTAGTTGTGGATGAGATGGTCGTTCATGCAACTCATATAATTTCACCCCAACTTAATCTATATATATAGTGTAATAGTTCAAAAGCTCTTGTATATATCTAGCTAGGATTTATATCAGTCTGGTGTCATATAGTATCATTACTAGTATCAACTTTACATACAATTACAAAATTAGACATTGCTTAATATCAGTTTGTTTCGAGTTACATCATTTTACAATTTGAGTGATATACAAAAAAGAAACAAAAAAGTATTTCCTTGATCATTGCATTAGTTGTCTTATGAGTCTATGAAATTATGACTATACTTTACATGGTCACCTTCATCAACACCACTCTAAGGAGCACCAACAATAGGAATAATGGTAGCATTCATCTGAGACCAAGAGTTAGGATTATTTGGTTCTCTAGCCTTGTCATTGTCTCGTATCTCATGAATCTTGAGATCTTCTTACAACCTAGTTCAAAGCATTAATTTCTATTGGATTCAACATGTCTTTATGTTTATTGATGTATTGGATAGACTCGATATCCACGTTATGGATCTTAAGAGTTCCTTCTCAAACTAAGATCATGAATCTATCTTTCAGGATCTCTAACACTATTGAAACCTATGACAATATAGTAATGTATGAGTTTATTTTTGAACCTAGCAAGATGTATCCTTTTTCTTTGAAATGCTTCTCCATTTAGTTTCTTCCAAAGGAACCATAAAATCTCACAAGTAAAGACAAACAAAAAATTATTTAGTTTAAGATCAAAGGACTCATCAAAGCCAAGAAGAATCTCACTCCAGGAAAGGCATGGATGACAATTCTAGACAATGGATGAACCAACGAAGATAGACCACACAAAAAAGATAAATCCACACTCAAAAAAATTGTATTCAAAGGCTTCAAAACAAAGCACACACACCACAACTAATAGGCTCAAAACCTTCATAAGACAAGACAAAACTCACAACTAATCTCTTAAGGAGCAAGAGCCACCAAAAAAAAGATTTTTTTTCTTCAATAGGAAAATGCTAGAATAAAAATGAATTAGAACTTGTAATTAGGCCAATCAAGACCTTGATGCTAGCTTGCTCGATTGAAAGTAGAGTAGTTTGCATTCAATAGATTATAAATCGACTTGTTGGAGACATCCATAAATAGAGAACCACATGCCCATTTTAATTGCTTCAGAAAGGAATTAGTATCCAAATTTTTACTAGGAAATAAACATCCATTGGCTTTAGCAATTAGAGAGAAAGTTCTCTTTTGAGAGGGGGGTACCCTATATTTCGAGCTAAGCTCAACCCATGACCCTAGTTGGTTATCAACATAATATCATTGATTAAAATGATGCCTTTATCATTCCAAATTTTTGTTGAGAAAGTTTGAGTTAAAGGAAGGGGCTAATTATTCATAAACACCCCCCACCAGATAGATTTTTTAGTCATCACATAAGAATGATAGTCACCTATAACTCCTTTAGAGGAAAGTAGACACCTTACTTGGAACCATGCCTTCCAGAAAGAAGTAAACACATTTGACCCAAATATTTTCATATTGAAGTCTCCCATAACAACATCACATAAGGGTGTATCCTTCTACTTTTTACCCTTTTTAATAATATATATTTCAATATTATTTCTAAGTAACACTTTCCAAGGTTCATTACCTTTAGAAGATTTGAAAATCTATTTTGAGGCTAGAGTAATGCCATGAGCCCTAATATCTCTTATGTCCAAACTATTCACACTCCTCAATCTGCAAAACCACTCCTATTTAACATAGTTTATCTTATTATGGACTACTCCATTAGACCAAAGGAAGTCCTCATGATGTTGTCATTTGTATTAGTTTGGTAATTTGCAAAAATCCATGAAGATACAAAATAGATATGGTGAGAGGAAAGAGTCTTCTACACAATTTTCACTCTCCTAGCTAGAGAGAGTATGTGATTTCACTATTGAAAGTGCTTCTTTCCAATCTTGGAATATAACCAAATCCACATATCTTTAGTACAAGGTTTGATAGAAAATACAATTCCAAAATATTTTACAATAACATGTTTGGAGCAAATCACTACCAACCTTAGGATAACACCAAATTATACACATTATCATACCATCCCAAAACTATAGACTTTCAAGAAGAAAATTTTTTATCTAGAGGCCAAGATTTTTTTTTTGTAGTTTGTTTATAACGTTATCAAAATTCTCCTTAGTAAACTCAAGGAAAAGTGTTGTATCATTTGAATTTTATGCATTCATTAGTTCCTTATGACTACGAAGAGTTATACATCTATTAGGAGGGCCAAGATCAAAAGCTCTTAAGATGTAAAAGAGAGTTTCAAACCAATGACAAGTAGAGATAGGGCAATGTGGCATCCTTGTCATATTGATATTATACATGGGATAGGCTTTAAGAGATCACTATTTACTTCAATGACTTTAGAAGATTCTTTAAAGTGAACATCAATCCATTTGAAAAAATAGGGAGGATGACCAAAAGCTTGTAACATCCCTCTAATAAATGGACACTCAACTTTATCATATGCCTTTTCAAAGTATAGGAGAGTCATTACAACATTTTGACCATTTATTTATCCCAATGCATGGCTTCCTAGTTAGTAATCAGATTTTTAAGAATATATGCCTTTGATAAACCCTATTTAAGTAATAAATATGAAGTTATTCTATGATCTGACACTTCTTGCTAACAATTTAGAAATTATCTTGTATGATATATTTAGCATAGTAATAGGTCTCCAATTCTTAACCAAAGTCTTATCCCCACTCTTAGGAATTATCTTTATAACTCCTTTGTTAATGTTTTCACCAAGGGACCCCTGATAAAATTTAAAAACATCCTCATATAGGGATAATAATTTCATGCAAATCCATTATGAGTGTTGTTTACGTAATTTGGCAGGTAATCCATATAGTCACTAGGACTTTCCATTGCCAAGGGAACTAGTAGAAGCTTCAATTTATTCTAGTGAGATTTTTTGGTCAAGATCAAAGGCCTCGCTATTAATTTTTTTGGGAATTGGCCTTAAACATTTATTAAGAGCCTCCTAGTTACTATAACATTGTTATGATGAGAATAAACCACCATAGAAATTATAGAATTCCTCTTTAATGGATGAGGAGTCATTAGTTAATTTAACTTGAATCTCATCATTAAGTTCTCTCTTATTTTTAGATCTAATCAAATTAAAGAAATACTTAAATCCCTTATCACCTTCTTTAAGCCATTTCATCTTAGCTCTTACTCTTTGGCCTTGAATCTTATAATGCTACAATTTCCTTAATCGAGTTTGACCTAAGACAACTCCCCTCCAATATATATTCAATCCTCTTAATCTAAAGCTCCTCCTCAATATAATTGAGTCTTCTTTGGATAAAGGACTCTTCCCTAGGTCTATCCATAATTTTTTTTCTTTCTAGTGAGCTGAAACATTCTTTTTGTTAGGATAAACTACGGACAGAAATAAAAACTACATGCAAATATAACCAATAACAGAAAATAATAGAACACACAGAAATGAACACAAGGCACCAAGATTTAACGTGGTTCACCCAATCCCTGGGCTACGTCCACCAAACAGCAAGTCCGATCTTATTACAATCTAGTGATTACAACCTGATTACAATCTGTAATCCCTTACAGCTCAATACTGCCGCAAGAACCAATTTCGTATCACCACACCTGAAAAATACCCAACCCTAAGCCCTTTTTATACAAGTATTAAACCGCTTTAGGGTTATAAAATTTCGGCCATATGTCGGCCATAATATGTCGGCTACTTCCCAAAAAAAAAAAAATTTCACCCCACTATTTATGAAGTATGTACAGTACTTTCTTGATTAGTCACCACAATCTAACAATCTCCCACTTGGGGACTGATCAGGCTCCACACTAAACAACAATCTCCCACTTGGAGACTGATCCTGTAGCAATACCACTACCACATGGGGCTCCCACTGGATCAAACCATCCTGGACTCTACTGTTCTTTTATTCATGTTCAGTCTAAAAGACCAACCGAAGCTAAAGAGGAGTTCAGCTTTTCCCTTGTTACAACCTTTGTCAACATATCTGCTAGATTGTCATTGGTATGTATCTTCTCCAGCTTTAACTGTCCATCCTCCAAAACTGATCGAATGAAATGGTACCGCAACTGTATGTGTTTGGTCTTAGAATGCAGAGCTGAATTCTTAGCAAGATGAATGGCACTCTAACTATCTGTGAACAAATAAGTATCCTTCTGAGGATGTCCCAATTCTTCCAAGAAGAACTAAAGCCATATCATCTCCTTGGCTGCCTCTGTAGCAGCAACATACTCTGCCTCTGTAGTGGATAAAGAATTAATCTTCTGTAACCTAGAAACCCAGCTCACAGCTGCCCCACCAACAGTAAAGACATAACCTGTAGTACTCCGCCTGGTATCAATATCCCCTGCCAAATCTGAGTCAACATAGCCCTGTAAATCAGTAGTAGAGCCCCCAAAGTGTAAACACTTATTGGATGTTCCTCTCAAATATCTGAGAATCCACTTGACAGCATTCCAATGCTCAAATCCTGGATGACTCATATACCTGCTAACGACTCCCACTGCATGTGCAATATCTGGCCTAGTGCATACCATAGCATACATCAAACTGCCTACAGCTGAAGCATAGGGTACCTTGGACATCTTATCCTCCTCTTCCTGTGTCTTGGGACACATCTCCTTAGTCAATTTCAAATGACCAGGTAAAGGTGTGCTGCCAGCTTTAGCATTCTCCATAGAGAAATGTTGCAACACCTTCTCAACATAATCAGCTTGAGATAGCGTCAATGTTCTATTCTTCCTATCTCTGCAAATCTTCATACCAAGGATTTGTTTTGCTGCCCCCAAATCCTTCATAGCAAATGCATGTGCTAATTGGTGTTTCAGCCCCTTAATATGATCCATTGTAGACCCAGCTACAAGCATATCATCAACATATAAACATAAAATAATGTAGCTATCATCATCCAACCTCTTAAAATAAACACAGTAATCTGAATGACACCTATTATATCCATGCTCATGCATAAAACTATCAAATTTCAGGTACCATTCCCGAGGTGCTTGCTTCAAGCCATATAAACTTTTTTTCAATTTGCACACTAAGTTCTCCTTACCTTTGACCTCAAAACCCTGTGGCTGAGCCATATATATTTCTTCATCCAAATCACCATGAAGAAAAGTTGTTTTAACGTCCATCTGCTCTAAATGCAAATCTTCAGTAGCCACAAGACTTAAAATAGTACGAATAGAAGTCATTTTAACAACAGGAGAAAATATCTCATCAAAATCAATTCCCTTTTTCTGTGCAAATCCTTTTACAACTAACCTGGCCTTAAATCTTTTCTTACCTCCTTCCTCTTCTTTCAACCTGTAAACCCATTTATTCTGTAAAGCCTTTTTACCTGCAGGCAACTTGCACAAATTCCATGTCTTATTTTTCAGCAAAGAGTCCATTTCATCTTTCATTGCAGACTCCCACTGAATCTTAGTATCCACCTGCACAGCTTCATCATAACTTTTAGGTTCACCAGCATCAGTAAGTAAAATAGAATACAAAGAGGGAGAAAACCTTTGTGGAGGTCTAATTGGCCTTGTTGACCGTCTAACATTCACTGGTGTGTGTGGTATTTGTTGTTGCAGTTGTTGCACATCATGAGGAATGGCTGGAACATCAGCTTTTGGAGTATCATCCAGCACTACATAATCATCTTCTTTCTTCTCATGTTGCTGCAACAGATCTTTGTACAACACTTTTTCATTGAATATGACATCCCGGCTTCTTATAATTTTATAATTTTCAAAATTCCAAAGCCTATAGCCAAATTCATTAATGTCATATCCAACAAAGACACATTTCTTTGATTTAGCTTCTAGCTTGGTTCTATTTTCAGAGTCTATATGAGCAAAAGCTTCACAACCGAAGGTCTTGAGAAAAGAATAATTCACCTTCTTACCAGTCCATGCTTCCTCTAGAATACCACAACCCAAAGGAGTAGAGGGACATCTATTAATCAAATATACTACAGTATTGACAGCCTCCGCCCACATGTGTAAGGGCAACCTAGCATGCAACCTCATGCTCCTTGCACGCTCCATTATAGTCCTGTTCATGCGTTCAGCCACTCCATTTTCCTGTGGAGTCCTTGGAACAGTTTTTTGTCTACGAATACCATTAGTGGAGCAATAATCTTCAAATTCATGACTGCAATACTCACCACCATTATCAGATCTGAGACATTTTAATTTCTTACCAGTCTCATTTTCAACCAAGCATTTCCATTTCTTAAAAGTTTGAAATACATCAGATTTCTGTCTAAGGAAATAAACCCATACTTTTCTAGTTGCATCATCAATAAATGTAACATAATAATGAGAGCCACCAAGGGAAGATACCTGAGCCAGTCCCCATACATTTGTATGCACAAGCTCTAATTTATCCTTTTTGTTTTCCTTCCTTGTCTTTACAAAACTCACTCTCTTTTGTTTTCCATACACACAACTTTCACAGAAATCCATATTCACACATTTTAGACCTGGTAAAACTTTCCTTGAATGAAGTACTTTCATACCTTTCTCACTCATGTGCCCAAGTCTATTGTGCCACAGCACTGTATCAGAATCTACAGCAGCTATTTGTTCTCCCTGCTCAACTGCAGTAATTATTCCTGAATATTCATTTTTCTCTGAAACAATCAAAGTAGAAGGAACAATATGACCTGTACAAAGATATAAGGTGCCTAGTTTCAGACCTTTTGCTACTACAAGGGAACCTTTTGAAACCTTCCAATTTTTATCATTAAAAGTAACTACACAACCCTCATCACCGAGTTGCCATGCTGAAATTAAATTTCTACTTAGTTTTGGAACATGTCTTACCTCATGTAGTAGCCAATGATTCCCATTCTACAACTTAATCTTAATTTTTCCCTTTCCAACAATCTAACAGGGTTCATTATCCCCCAAATAAACAAGCCCAAAATCCCCTTGGACATAATCAATGAAATAACCTCTATGAGGTGTAGCATGAAAAGGAGCACCAGAATCTAAAACCCATGAATCATCAACACTCTCTAAAGACAGAAGCAAAGCATCCTCTTCGGATTTGTTACTTACCACATTTGCCTCTTTGTCTCCATCTGATTTATCTCCTTCATTTTTCTTTCGAGTCCAACAATCTTTCTTTTTGTGCCCTAGTTTCCCACAGTACCAGCAATCATTTGGTCCTCTCGATTGAGACCTCCTCCCCTTTGACTTTCCTCTTGATTTCCCACGATTTCCAGAGTTACTTCCTCTTTCAGTCATTCTGCCCCTGCTTTGTGCATTTAAAGCACTTCCTGATATAGATCCACCTGAGGATTTTCTACGAGTTTCCTCACTTAAAATAACACTGATCACATCATCATATTTTAGGGTACTAGATCCACGAACAGAATTACTCACCGCCATTACCAAGCCATTCCAGCTTTCAGGCAAAGAACACAAAATCAAGAGAGCCCTAATTTCTTCATCAAAATTGATACCCACAGAAGATAATTGACTAGTAATAGTATTAAACTCATTAAATGATCTACAAAAGATCCACCTTCTGCCATTTTCATATTAAATAAACGCTTCATGAGAAATACCTTATTTGAAGCGAAGGGCTTTTCATACAGTGTCGCTAGGGTTTTCATCAAATCTTCTGTCGTCTTTGCTTTTGTAATATTAAATGCCACCGATGGTGCCAAGCATAACCAAATGCTTTCGAGTGCCTTTCTGTCCAAAAGATCCCATTCAGCCTCTGACATAGTTCCCTGATTCTTGGCTTTTTCTTCCAACGGCTTCCATAAATCCTTCTGATATAAATAGTCTTCCATTTGCATCTTCCATAACTGGAAGTTCTGCCCATTAAACCTGTCAACCCTCAACTTACCCTCATCTGCCATCGCTCCCACTCAACTGTCAGACTCCCACTTAACCGTGAGACTTTCCTGCAGAGGATAACTGAAAGACAACCTTTCTCTGATACCACTTGTTAGGATAAACCACGGACAGAAATAAAAACTACATGCAAATATAACCAATAACAAAAAATAATAGAACACACAGAAATGAACACAAGGCACCAAGATTTAACGTGGTTCACCCAATCCCTGGGCTACGTCCACCAAACTGCAAGTCCGATCTTATTACAATCCAGTGATTACAACCTGATTACAATCTGTAATCCCTTACAGCTCAATACCACCGCAAGAACCAATTTCGTATCACCACACCTGAAAAATACCCAAACCTAAGCCCTTTTTATACAAGTATTAAGCCGCTTTAGGGTTATAACATGTCAGCCATATGTGGGCCATAATATGTCGGCTACCATGTTGGCTACTTCCCAAAAAAAATAATTTATGAAGTATGTACAGTACTTTCCTGATCAGTCACCACAATCTAACACTTTTCCATATGATAGGGAGAGACCCCCATTACTCTCTACGTCTAAGATCCATATTATGGAATTTAGCTAGGCAAGAGACCATCTCGATGGGTTCCCTCTAGTATCATTATATTTTAACAGAGATAAATTTAACTTGAAAGTATTATCCTTCCTAGTCTCAATGGAAGAGGAAGGGCCAAAATCAAAAAACACCATAGCCAAGATGAGAGAGTGAGTTATAATGGTAGAAATGGGGACATAAATAGGGACATGACCTTCTAGAGATAAGAAGGAGAAAAAATAAGACGCAACATAAAAAAAATTCCAATATATAATAAAGTTTGTAATGACCACTTTGATTGTTACATCGTGTGAGCCAAATGTTAGAAAAGAAGCACTTCTTTTCACTAGGGTTAAAAATATTAAATCTCTTTTAAAGTTGTCCCCAAAAAAATGTTCATCACCTTTCCAACAGTGCATACTTCCTCCACTTTTATCTTCAACTTGCTCAATCATGTTAAAGTCCCACAAAAATATTCTCCTTTAGGGAGACCTTGTTAGAAATAGATAATAGTGTGAGAGGGGGAGGGCTGATGCAAGAGCATCCTAGGGTATTTGTCAATCCTAAATGTTGGAGAGATTTTGGCTTGCGGGATGGAGTTCCCGAGAATTTTTTCAGATGATTTAGTGTATTTATTGCATGAGGATTGAGATCGTGATGTGGATCGGTTGTTGGAATTTGTGTGGACCTATTTTGGTCTTGGTTAATTATTCTTGATGTATTTAATAAATGTTGTAAGCCTTTTAAGGCATTTGGTATTTAATTTATGTTGGAGACTGACTTGTGGCTCAACATGTATTTAATGTAAGGTTTTATTTAATTTGTATCAAGTTATTAGGCCAACTTGTGGCTTAGATGGGTATAAATAGGGTATCCTATGGAGTCTTTAATCATTATTCATCCATCTTGGAGAAGAGGATGTGGTAGAGGAGCAAACTTTGAGAAGAGCTGGTAGCTTAGGCTTGGGAAACAAGAAGATTGCTTGGTGGGCTTGCAAGCACTACAAGTTTAGATCTTCCTTGGAGGTTTCTACCACAGTGTGGATCTGGACTAGTTAGTATTTGGGTTGGATCTTGAGGGATCTTGTAGAACTCTTTTTGTAATTGCTATTGTATTTGGCCAAGACCTGGAAGACCTTACAACCAGGTACATTACATGTAATTAGTTATTTTATGAATAAAGTGTTATGAATTGGTATCGGATCTTACATTATTTTTTGTGTTTCCACTGTGTGGTTATTTTCTAGGGGCTAGGACATTTCCTTTGGGGATTTTCCTGCATTGTACTATGTCAGATGGTATTAGAGCCAAGGTTTTCCTGAGCATGTAAATAGATCACTAAAGCTCGGGTAGTTTGCACCAGGACCTTGGGTGATGATTATGTGATTGAAGGTTGATTATTTTTGGAGGATTTGTGAAAATATTAGAAGATGCCTTTGAGACAATTAAACCCTAGGGAGATTGAGTATCTTTGTGATGCCATGTAAGGATCTCAAATAATATTTAAGTAGAATTTAGATCTAAGATGACACTGACAAAGAGTGATATGATGACTAAGATTATAAGTGCTATAGGTGGTGTACCTCAAAATATGGGTATTGAAGATGATTATGATGAAGTTTTTGTAGAATTTGGAGTTTCTAGATCAATTGATGAGGACATAACTGATCATGTGGAGAGAGCTATGGGAAATAGGGTCGGTTAGTTTGCTAGACCTCGATCTTAGTTAAAGTTGAAGCATAATATGGAGGTTGCTAATTTCTCAGGTAATTTGAATCTTGAAAACTTGAATGACTGGATTGGTGAATTGGAAGACTACTTTGAGTCAGAGAATATTGAAGATCCACTTAGAGTGAGGTTGGAAAAGACTAAGCTAAAGTGACATTTTGCTCTTTGGTGGAAGGAATTGCATCGAGATAGAGAAGAGGAAGGTGAAATGAAGATCACTAGATGGAGATTGATGGTGACTAAAATGAAGGCTAATTTCATTCCTGTAGATTATGAACTTGAGTTGTTTAAGAAGTTATAGAATGTAAAGCAGAAAGATATGACTTTGAAAAATTATATAGAGGAGCTTTACAAGTTGACTAATCGATTTGGGTATAGAGAAATATCTAAGGAGAAGGTGGCTAGGTATACCGATGGTTTGAGATTTATTATTCAAGATGAGGTTGGTATGCTAAATATTTCTTTAGTTGAGGATGCTTATTAGTATTCTTTGAGCGTAGAAGATAAGTTGAAGAGGAAAACTTAAGGTAGTTTTTGAGGGAAGGAGAAGCATGACTACTCGACAAAGGCTAAACCGAGTGCAAAAGGTGAACCAAAACCCGTTGATTAGAAGAGAAGGATAGGTAGAGGTGATTTTAAGGGTACTTATTTTAGATGTCATGAAGAAGGACATAGAGCTAATGAATGTCCTAAGGCTAGTGACAAAAGAACTGCTATTGTGAATGAGGCAAAAGATCGTATTGATGAACTTGAGCAAGGAGAGAATTTATGAACTTGACAAGTACTAGTTGGTCAAAGGACACTAGAATCTTGTCAAAGGAGTAATTTGTTTAGGAATCACTGTAATTTTGGTGGTCAAGTCTTCAATGTAATTATGGACGGTGGTAGTTCTAACAACATTATTGCTAAGGGGATGGTTCAAAAACTTGATTTGAGAAGAGTAAGACATCCTTGTCCTTATAGGATTGTTTGGCTGCAAGATGAAAATGCTTTGGAAGTTAGGGAGAAATATCTTGTTGATTTCCAGATTGTGCAATATAAGGATCAAGTGTTGTGTGATATTGTGGACATGAGTAGTTGTCACATATTGCTTGGTAGACCATGGTAGTATGATTATAGAGCTATGCATGATTGTGTCAAGAATTTTTTTAATTTTGAGAATGGTAGCAAGAAGCATTCCCTAATTTCTTTGCAGAATGAAGAACTTGGTAGGTGGAAATTGAGTAGTGGAAGCCAAATTGAGCTGAAGGATTCTGAAAGGGTTAGAGACCAGTGTGGAAAAAAACCTATGGAACATTGAGGATGGATGTGAAGAAGAATAATAAGTGGAACAAGAGTAAGAGTGTACAAGTTGAGGGGTTTGGAGGACATGTATGTGCATAACCAATTTGGGATTTATGTGTTGAATCCCAAAAAATCTTCTTCAAGCTATTGAGAACATCTTTTCACACCTAGGGTGCCTAATGTGGAAGCATCCTAGGGTATTTTGCAATCTTACATGTTGGAGGGATTTTGGCTTGCGAGATAGAGTTCTCGAGTATTTCTTCAGATGATTTGGTACATTTGTTGCATGAGGATTGAGATCATGAAGTAGATTAATTGTTGGAGTTTGTGTGGACCTATTTTGGTCTTCGTTAATTTTTCTTGATGTATTTAATAAGTTTTGTAAGCCTTTTAAGGAATTTGGTATTTAATTTCTATTGGAGGCTGACTTGTGGCTCAACATGTATTTAATGTAAGGGTTTATGTAATTTGTAGCTTACTAAGCTTACTTGTGGTTTAGTTGGGTATAAGTAGGGTGTATTATGGAGTCTTTAGTCATTATTCATCCTTCTTGGAGAAGATGGTGTGGTGGAGGAGTGAACTTTGAGAAGAGCTAGTAGTCGAGGCTTAGGAAACAAGGAGATTGCTTTGTGGGATTACAAGTAGAAGTTTAGATCTTCCTTGAAGGTTTCTACCAGAGTGTGGATGTGGAATAGTTATTATTTAGGTTGGATTTTGAGGCATCATGTAGAACTATTTTTGTAATTGCTATTATATTTGGCCAAAACCTGGAAGGCCTTACAATTGGGCACATTGCATGTAATTAGTTATTTTATGAATAAAGTGTTATGAATTGGTATTAAATCTTGCATTGTTTTTTGTGTTTTCACTGTGTGGTTATTGGTCGGGTGCTATGACATCGCGTTCGAGGATTCATCTACCTTGCGCTACATCAAGGGGGGATGGGGTAGAGGAAAGCGGGGAGGAGGCTATGGGTGAAGGTGTGAAAAAGGTTTACAACACTTTTTTCCTAACTAAATTTTTCAACACCTATCCATATTACAAATGCACAAATGAATAAAACAAAAAGTAAAGTAGACAATACCAAGAAACCCACAACATCATGATTTTTTAACTAGGAAAACCCTAGCCAAGGGAAAATGTTGGTGGGGATGGTACCCACAAGAAATGCACTAATTTGGAAATTCTCTATAAGGAAGATTGACCCTATTTGGATTCTATTACATACATTTAGTACATTGGTCCTTGTTAGAGGAATAAACCTTGCTAGAGGTCTCAATCCTATTAAGAGTTTTATTACAATAGAGCTTAGTGCTCATACTATGATATGTGATCTATATAATGAGTTATAGATACTATACCAAACTTGATTTTATTGATATCTTTATTATCGTATTAGTCCTTCATGTACCTGACATCTAATTATTCCTAAGAAATAATTGATCACATCTAACCATCAAAACATCAATGTACCATCATACATAAAGCTTTCATATCATATGCATATCTTAACTATACTTCACATCTACAAAATGTCCTTATATATCCTTCTAATAATCATGTCCATTAAATTGTGAATATGAAATGTGTTAAACACTTATCCAAAACATATAACCAAAACTTTCTAATTGAGGGTTAACATCTAGGATGTCATCCCTACATTTCCAAGTAATTGAATTATCAAGGTAACTCAATTGCTTAGGCAAAAATTATTGATCTATGTTTTGTACTATGTACTCTATGATAATGATAGTTCATCTTCATATTTTTATACCAAAACATATGCCTACTGATATTATTGTACCATCTTAAAATGGACTTACTTGCATATTAAGACCTTTTAGCACCCTTTTCCGTGATTCCTCTCTTGGATCATGGATGGAGATGTGGTCATTGTCTCCTTTTCACCTCTCCTCTTCTATTTCACTCTTCTTTTTCATCTCTTTCCTCTCGACATGTTCTTCTAGGTGTTATTTTACTACCATTTTGACCATATCAATATGTTATCTTCCTTCCCTATCCTAGCACTTTCTGTGCCCTGTCTGACATATCCTTTGAGACCAGGTCAAACCAAGTTTATTTAATTTGGATTACATTGACCTAGTCCTCTTAGGTCAACCTAGTCCCCAGTGATTATGGTGTTTGGGGCCTGAAAGTTCTTAATTTTTCCAATTATTTAATTCTACTCCTTTGATGGACTGAGTTGTTTTCCCACTTGAAAACTTGTATAAAAGGAGGCTTGGGGTCTTCATTTTCATATTTCATCTCAATAATTTCTCAAGTAATTCAAGCTCTTTCTCTCAAGTGAAGGTTTATTCCTTTTGCATTCAAGGATTTCTAGAGTTCAAGCCTTAAAGAAAACAAGTTTCTTCAGGCATTCAAGGATCCTTTGTTAGTATTTCCTCTCCAAGATCTAATGTATTGTTGGCCATCAAGGGAGGAGATTACATTAAAACATTAATTATATTCTTCATTGATTCACATCTAAATCCATGGATCCATGATGTGGTTATGGTAGATCCATTGCAATTGTAGAGATATCCTACATCCTTCATACTGAATTCAAGATCTACAATATAACACATTTACATACTTTCAGGCAAGGTGAATCCTAACATTTATCTTTTTTTTCCAGTCATTAACATTTATATTTCTCTATTACAGTTAATTCCTTAACCTAAGGCTTGACCAAAGCAAGCCCTCATCAAACCCCAACCCCAAAACCTTTCTTTTTTGTGGTAATTTGCAGGTTGGGAGTGAAAATAATTATAGATATGGAACCTACAATTCACAAGCCTTACTATGTCAACCTAGTCATAGGACATCCTTCCAAGTTGAACTAGTCCTTTAGCCTCATATTTAAGGGATATTTATAGGTTTTTTTCCTTTCATTATTTCAATCTAAGACACACAAATGGAAGTTTAGAAAAGATTTAGATCCAAAAGTTACTGAGCATAAATATATCTTCCTCTACACATTTCATGGTGAGTCTTTTATATTTCATTTCATTTCATATCTTTACCCTAGATTTGATTCTTAATTGGGTTGATTGTATTCACATAATATCTAGATTTATATTTCTTAAGAAATTAGTTCAATTTTACATTCACATTATTCTATTAAGAGCCTAAGAGAGTGTATTTCTTTGTATTGCATTCCTCTTTACAACCCAAGTTTAGCATTAGCACCCTTCTCCCTTAAGGTTCTAGATAATCTAATTGAGATCATAAGTGGAATCACACTTGGAAATTCTCCCTTTCCCTCACACACATATTTGAATGACTTAGTTCCCCATAAAGTGGAGGTCTACATCCTATTAAATTACTTCCAAGTTACCACTAAAGATTTTGCTGAACCTAACCTCGTGCCCCTTTCTTATAAGAGTTAGAATTCTTATTTTTGGCATTTACCCTCTTTTTCATTGACTTCTTGTGAATTTTAGGGTTAGATTTCTTGATCTTCCTTATTTCCCTCTTTGCATTAGGTTCTTTATTGTGCATGTAGAAGCATTTAGAACTCTCTTTCATGGATTTTGAAACATTGAGTATGTACATTTCATGCTTTATTATTCAAATTTTATGGGATCTTCCATACATTTTAATGAAAAAATGATTAGTGGGATCTAGTCTATATGCACCTATCTTTTTCTTATATTGCACAAGTATTTTAAATAATCATCCAAACATTATTCCCTTATCTTTGATATTAAGCTTCACCCTCCTATCAACTTAGGTTTACCATATAGAGATGAGTGGTAGATTGATATTTGCCCTTCTCCTAATATAGGTTTTGATTATATGGATGTATTTCTTGAGGGTAGTCTTATACCTTCTCCTTTTCCCTTAATGGACCTTACTTCAATTCATGATCATTCCTCTTCTGTGTGCTTTATTGATAAATATGAGACTTTCATTGATAACACCGCTATTTTAGATGAACCACTTGACACTAGTATTGATTATTTTCTTCCTCATGAAAGAGTTAACATGATTGATACCTTCTCCTTTCAACATAACAAGCTTCATATTTCTTCTTCTCAAAATATATATCCTTCTCCTAGTGATATTTTAGAGAAAGAGGAAGACATTATAAATAATTTTATCAATGTGACCTTGCCTTCATTTGATGCTCCTAACAAAGATGCATTATTAATGGACATCAATAATCCCTATTCTAAGGATTTCTTAGGAAAAGAGGATAATGGAAGCTTCCTTAATGGTCTCCCCTCTAGTGATGATTCTATGGAAAAGAAAGATATTAATCAAGTTATGTTTCTCAATGTGTTCTCACTCTCAAGGGTTACCCTTTATCAAATAAACCTCTGATCATCCTTAAGGGTTTTCCTCCCATAACTCTTAAAGAGGAATCTAGAGAATCTAAGTATTATCATATGGTGCCTCACATCTATCATATAAGAAATAATCCTAAACATACTACTTCTCTTCCACATTCTCAACCCATTCTTCCTCCTTTGACTTGCCTTTCTCAAAATCTTGTGTTGGATTATGATTGGTATCATAGTTATGTAATACCCCTACCAAGATTTTTCTTTGGGAAATCCGTCAAACATCTTCGACATACCATGAATCCTTGAAAACTACTTATCCACTCTTCCTACTCCATCTCCCAATCAAGACAACATCAATGCCTTTTTACAATGCATGAATAATACATATGTCCCACCTCAAATTATGTTTTACTCATAATGAATTACCTCCTAAAGAGATTCAAGATCACTATGATGCTCTTATGGTCTATATTCATTGAAGTCTAGTTGATAATAGATCTTAGGTTAATATTTTTAGTGTGGTCCATATGCTCAAACAAATTAATATTTATCCTTTACATATCAACCTTCATAGTACTTCTATTCATGGCTTTGATAATATTTCTAAGAAAACATAGGCACCATCAGTCAAATTAGGCCCTAATTGTTCTGAATACTCAAATTTGTGTTATGCATGGACCTCTCAATTACAATCTTCTTTTGGGTAGACCTTGGTTACATGCTATGGATGCTATTCCTTCAAATCTTTATCAAAAAGTCAAGTTTATCTATAATAATATGATGGACATTGTTTATGTTGACATTAAACCAAATAGTTGTCTAAATGTTGAGGAACAAAAAAATCAAGAAACTAATGATGATCCTCCTTCTACGAGTACCCTTCTAGGTGATGATTGGGGAAAATTAGATTCCACACCAACCTTTATTGGAAAATATAGAGTTAAATACTTGTCATTTATGATAGATTACACAACTCTTTTCTTCACCAATTTTTTTCTACTACTCATGATGAATCTAGTGATAAACATCATATACCCTTAGACAATGGGGGACATAGGAACTCTTCTAACACCATTGTTGATCGTAATTTAAGATGTGAGAAACAAAATATTAAATATCATTCTTTGTCCTCATCCTCTTCTTCATAATCTCCTATTCATAAAGAACTTCTTTTACCTAAGCTTCTTCATGCTAAGGTGATTACTAGGACTAAACATAGAAATAAACATAGTAAAAAACTCATGAATCTTCCATTTTGCATGCATCACCATTATCATGACCACTCTACTAATGAATATCAATCTTTCCATTTTAAGATTTAATAACTCATTACTAAAGAGGTTATTCACATATATCTTGACTGTGATCTCTCTTTTTCCTCTAATTTATGTATATAACATTTAAGTCCTTATTGTGCTTCTTCGCGCCATTGTTTGCATTCTTTCTAGGGGATCATTATCATACGTGGTTTTCTTTGTGAGTAGCACAATAGGTTTTTTTAAATTTTTCTTGTTCTTGAACTTGGGGGGAAAGGGAATCATTTATTTCTTTTTTCACTTTCTCAAACATCCACTATTTAATTTGGTTGAGTTTTATATATTTATCATGTCACATCCAATCTTATATAATTAGCAAGTGGGTTTTCATAGTAGATAGATCACTTACCTTGGAAACTCATAATAGTGTATTCTTTTTTTCAAGGATTTCCTTTTTCACTTCTTGCATGGTGTCTCTACGTTCTATCCTTCCATGACCTCATAAGAGTTGTGACATCTTCGGTTTGGACTGTGTGTTGCTTTTGGGTACTACCTTGATGCTGAAATTGCTTTATCCTTCTTCACCACTTCCTTAAGATGCAAAAATAAGAAATTATTTTCCCAGCTTAATGGGGGGAATACATGGTCCCCTTATATTTTTCATATCCTTTTTCTCAGTATATATAGTACAATACCATGACACAAATTTCTATGTCCAACTACTCTCTCTTTATACATGTCTTAGATTGGTTGACTAGCATGCCACACACACTTCTTAGACCATTTGACCTATCCTAGTGTATACATAAAACATTCTCATAATATAGGAGTACTATATCATGAGAGTGTAAAGAAAATTTATGGTATTAACTTTCATGCACACAAACCTAGTAGACCATTCAATCCCCCCTCTTTCTTTTCTTTGTGGGATTGACTATCTAGAACACTAACCCGCTAGACTATTCAATCCTATCCCCTTTTGTGGATTCACAATAAGGAACACAAACCTTATTGGGCAAGTTGATCACACCCCCTTCTCTCTCTTTCTATATTTTCAGTGACATATCTCTTGTGATTTTGGGATTCGATGAAGACTCAAGTTTCTTAGGGGAAAATACAAATTCTAAGTATGGGTTAGAGTACTTTAGCCTTAATGGCTCAGTATGATTTTTGGGTTATCTTCAAATATATGCATCATTCCTAGCTTAATGATTTATTTGTCTCCTAAATTTTGATAAGGTTATCTTTTTCTTTTGATCTACTTTACCATTATTTTGAGGCAACTCATACTCCTGCTAAAGTGGAGTGATGAGGGCATGATCCAAGACCAAAATGAACTCAAAAATAAAAGAGAAATATTATTATTAGAAGTGATATTCTATTACATTTTTTACATTGTGAATATACCCTATACATGCCCTATGGGCTTACAATGTTGTCTAAATCTAGAGAAAATCCTCCTCATAGTACCCTCTCCCAAACTCCACCAAAAGCTATCTTTACAATGCCGGAAATGTCCTTAAGTACCAAACTTAGGTTTAGGGTTAGGAATAAATTCTAGAATATGCCATTTTTCATACACCACCAAAACAAAAGGTTCTATAAAACTCGTCAAAAGTCAGTGAATCTAGAGATGGTAGTCCAACTTTCGGGAGGCATAACTTTTGATCCGAGACTCTAATTGACGAACCATTTACATTTTTGAAAAGCTATCCAAGTGATCTATAGCCCTATGGACTATATTTTTTTTCCCCCCATTTTTTGGGCCCATACAAGGCCATTTAGTGCCTCAAATTTGACTTTGAAGTTCTCTTAGGAGGTCTCTAGGCAACTTAAAACTGCAATAACTTTCAAATTGTGAAGCCTTTTGACCCGATTCTTTTTTTGGAGTGCTTTAAATTACAATTATAATCACCCCTCCAACTTACACCCTCTAAATAATTATAATTATGGCTAAATTACAAAATAACTTATTTTCTACATCGACACATATCCCAAGGTGCTAAAAAACTCTAACCCAGAAAACCAACAGTGGAACTATGAGAGTTGAAATCCTTATTTGACCCAAATAAGTATCTAGAAATGAAAACACTTTAAATTGAAACTAACACGAAGCATATTTTTGGGTGATACAGGATTGCCCTTACACCACCAAATGCCCCTGCATCAGACACCCAGGGTAGATTGAAAAGTGACCCTATCACTTTATAGCTGGTAGAGGAAAACCCAAATGGGAAACCTCCATTGTGGACATCCAAGTTGAGTCTTCTATTGGTCATCCTTTCTAGTTCACCAAGTATTCTTCATACTGCTTATTTTTGGTACTCCAGCCCACATGACTATTCAGAATTTCTTCAGTCTTTTCCTTCATAGAAGTGGGAATTAGACATGGCTCTACCATCATCCCCTCATTTGTACCATCATCATGATATTTTTTTAAGTCTAAAATATTGAAAATAGGAGAAATGTGAATCCCATCTAGAAACTCCACCTCATATGCATTTCCTAAATCATGTTTCTTCAAAATTTTGCAGGGGCCAAATTTCTTCATCTTCAGCTTGTTGAGGTGCCCACTGGAAATCATTCCTTCCTCAAGTATACCATAACCTGATCTCCAACTTGGAAATCCTTATGTCTCCTCTTTTGATCTAGCCTAGCCTTATACTATAGGTTCATCTTGGTAATATGTGCTCGCACCTCCTCATGTAGGTTCTTGACATGTTCAACAAAGTCTTCTGCCTCAGTAGTTGTCCTCTTCCATTGCTCCATCTTCCTTAGTTCTAGTGCAGTCCTTGGACTACTCCCATACACAATTTGGAATGGTGATCTTTTTGGATACAATTATCCAATTTTATGTTGTCTTTGATGTTACACAAATGTCATACAAGTCATATGTTAATGTCTACCGAGCTCAGCTGGTTTGCAAGAAGATTTACAGTGTCTACTGAGCATTCTCAAACTTCACCTTATGCAAATAGTTGCTAACAAGCTCTTAAGGTTAGAGAAGGAAGAATCAGTGTCTACCAAGCTAACTTGGTCATCGAAGAAAAATATAGCAAAAAATAGTTTCTACCGAGCTGGCAAGGTTAGAGAAGGAAATTTAGTTCTTATCGAGTTCACTTGGCAACCAAAGGATTTCATACAATTTGTAGTATTAACCAAGTTTAGATGGTTAACACAGGAGGTTTTTTCTAAAGTAGTGTTTACCAAGCAAGGTTGGCCAGCGAAGGAATTTGTTAATTTATGGTTTAATGCTTAAATTTTTTAAGTATTATTTCCAACTGACTATGGTAATGATTATAAGTGATTATAACTTGTAATTAAGCTGATTTGATAATCAAATTGGTATATATGAAAGGTCAAGTTGCAAATTTTGTATGGTATGGTATGAATTTGATGTGATATGAATGTCAACGTGAACTAATTATTTGAGAGAGCAAATTGTGAAGGATGAGCAAAGATCATTAAGGAGTAGTAAAGCTATATCTTATCAAGGAGGATCTAATGGTGCAAAACAGAGATCTATAATCAGCAAATTCAGTTGCATCTTATTCAGGTCATTTCATTGTTACTTTCTAATCATTGTAACAGTAATTCCAAAATCTCTTAACAGAGTTGATTTAACGACCATTTTTGTAAATCCTCTTACAAGATGACAATTCAGTGAATTGTTCTAAAGACCTCTAACAAGGCCACTCCTAATAGGGTGAATAAATCCTCTAATAGGGTCACACCTAATAGTGTGTTTTGTAACCTTTAACAAGGTTGGATCCTAATAGGGATCACTTCAAAAGAGTGAAAATTAGTAACTAGTTAAAGTGGTGGTTTTTCCCATATTGGGTTTCCACATTAAATTTGGTGTCTCTTGTGTTCATGCATTTTACTTTATGATTGCAAATTATTTCATGCATGTTTTGATCTGATAATAAGTTAAACATTCACTACATTAATCGAGTTACAACATTTTATCAATGTTTACTGAGTGATGATAGTAAGTAATTATTTTGACATCTAAGGGATCTGTGGAACTATTTTTGTGGTAACTGATTCACCCCCTCCCCCTCTTAGTTACTCCATTTACATTTTCAACAATTGGTATCAGAGCTCTTGGTACTTGTAGAAAAAGATTTCAAGGATCTAAGCTAAAGATTAGGATGTCTTATAAGAGGGAAATTCTAAGACTTAACAGGGATAACTTCTTAGCATGGCAAGGGCTGATGAGACTTCATTTGGCTTCCATTGGTGATATAGGACTAAAGTACCTTGATGAAGAATATGTAGAACCTACTGGTACATTATCTATCAATGATATTGCTGAAAAGAAGACTCACAACAACATGATGATGGATATTGCATCTACCTTAAGCTATGAAGAATTTGATGAAATCAAGGACTGCAAATCTGCAAATGAATTGTGGAAAAAGCTAAAGGAAATCTATGGAGGAGATGACAATGTGAGAAGAGCCAAAGCAAAAAGCCTAAGAGGAAAATTTGATCAGATGAGAATGAGGGAAGATGAGAACATTATAAAGTATGTTGAAAGGATCAAAGCAAGTATTAGTGCAATCAAAGCCTCTGGAGGAGAAATCAAAGAGGAGATAGTTGTAAGTAAAGTTCTCAGAACATTACTTCCTTTTTATGCAATAAGAGTGTTTGCAATCCAAGAAAGGAGAGGTGAAGAAAAACATAACATAAATTTGGATGCCATTGTGGGAAGATTGACAACATTTGAACTAGATAATCTTGAAAATTATGTTCCAACCTCAAAGAACATGAAATCAGCATTTGAAGCCAAGCTTTCACTCAAGGAGAAAGGGAAGAAGATCAAGAACATTCAATCAGATAGTGAAGAAGAATCATAAGAAAGTTCTGGTAGTGATCTTGAAATAGTTGAAGCATTGCTTGCAAAGAAATACTCAAGAAGCAAAGGTAAATACAAAGATAAAGTTCCTTTAATTTTCTTCTCATGTGAGGAAATAGGTCATATTGTAGCTAGGTGCCCTAACAAGTAGAACAAGGATGAGAAGAAAGGCCACAACTGCAATGACAAGAAGAACTTCAAAAGTCACAAATCTTTCAAGGACAAAGGTAAGAAGACATGCTTTATGGCTAAAGATTCTAAAGATTCAGATACTAGTGAAGATGAAATTGTTTACATTGTTGTTAAGGATGAATCTGATAATGAAAATGAAGAAGATGATGAGATGGTACTTATCTCTCATGTGAGAAAGAATGATACATGGATTATAGATAGTGGTTTTTCACATCATATGACCAGTGATAAAGAAAAAATTGAAAACTTTGAAGACTATGATGGTGGAAGTGTAAGGTTTGGTAATAATGAACCTTGTTGTATAAAAGGAAAAGGAAGAATTTCTTTATCTAAAGAGCTTGTATGTGATTATGTATATTAGGTTGAAGGACTAAAACACAATTTGTTAAGTGTTGCACAACTAATTAACATTAGTTTGAAGGTGGAATTCATGCATGGCAAAGCAAGACTATTGGATAGCAACAAAAAGCTGATTGGATCAAGCAAACAAACAAAGGTAACTAGTTTTATCTTGAACTTGGTGAATGCTCATGCTTTATTGCTCAAGTTGAAGAAAGTTGGTTATGGCATAAAAGGTTGTGTCATGTAAATTTTGACAATATGGAAAAGATTAGCAAATTCAAGAAAGTTAGAGGCATTCCAAATTTAAAAAAACCTGATATTGGTCTATGCAAGAATTGTCAAATTGGTAAGATGGAAAAGACTAGTTTCAAAAGTAAAAACTATCAGTATGAAGATTTATTGGAAATTGTGCATGTGGACCCATTAGCGTAGAGAGTTATACTGGTGAAAAATTCTTTATTCTCTTTGTTGATGATTATTCTAGAATGATGACTGTCATGTACTTAAGAGAAAAATTAGAAGCATTTGAAAAGTTCAAATTGTATCTAGCAAGAGTGGAGAAATAAATAGGTACAAGATTGAAGTGCTTGAGATTAGACAGAGGTGGCGAATTCATCTCAAATGAATTCAAAAACTTTTGCATTGAAAGAGGAATCAAAAGGTAGGTATCAGCCCCTGGAAATCCTACGCAAAATGGAATATCTGAAAGAAGGAATAGATCCATCATGGATTGTGCAAGGACTTTGATGATTGAAAAGAACATTGCTATCAAATACTAGAAGGAAGCAATCAGCACTGTAGTTCATACCTTAAACTGAGTACAATTGAAGGACTCATTCAAAACCCCTTATGAGTTATGGTATGGCTACAAACCTAATGTAAGCTAATTTAAAGTATTTGGAAGTAAATGTTATATTCTAAAAGAATCTAAAAAAGGAAAATTTGATGCTAAAGGTGATGAAGGAATATTTTTGGGATATACTTCTAAAAGCAAAGCATATAGATGTTTGAATCTATCTACTCACAAAGTTATAGAAAGTGCACATGTGAAAGTTGATAAGTTTGTAGAAAGGACAATAGAAGAAAATGGGAAAGAACCTAAAGATTATAGAAGATTCATTTTTATTGACACAATACCAGATGCATTTGTCAACAAAAGAATAGTACCCACCAAACATAGTGCAACTACCAAGTTGGAAATAGTTCAAACCGATTCGCACGGACCCGAGTCATAAACTAAAGCTACCAAGTCAATAGCTATTGAGTTAGTAGCTATCAAGCTCGAGCAACCTAAAATAGAAGTTGAACCACAAGGAGATATCAATGCAAGTCATTCAAAAGGCAAGGAACCTGTGTTAGCTAAATATGCCAGGAGGCATCACACACTAGATTGGATCATTGGAGACAAATCTGAAGGTACCATGGCAAGAAGTAAGCTTAAAGGTACATGTTTACTTGTTGATTTTGAACCTACAAATGTCAAAGTTGCTTTGAAAAATGAAAGTTGGATTGAAGCTATGAATCAAGAAATAGAGGAAATAGAAAAGGAAAAAACTTAGACTCTTGTACCAAGGCCCAAGGACAAGAATGTGATTGGAACTAAATAGGTATTCAAAAACAAGCTCAATGAAGATGGATAGGCATCAAGAAACAAGGCTAGATTGGTATGTAACGGATATTCTCAGGAAGAAGGTGTAGATTATGGAGAGACTTTTGCTCCAGTTGCAAGGTTAGAGGGTGTTAGAACACTACTTGCATATGTAGCTCATAAAGGATTTAAAGTTTACCAAATGGATGTTAAGTCTGCATTTCTCAATGGTATTCTTGATGAAGAAGTCTACATTGAGCAGCTTGAAGGATTCATTGATCCAGACAAGAAGGATATATTTTGTAAGTTGCACAAAGCAGTATATGGTTTTAAACAAGCCCCTAGAGCATGGTATGAAAGGTTACATAACTATCTTATTCAGATTGGTTTTCAAAGGACTAATGATAACAATAGTTTGTAAATCAAGCAAGGATAGGATAACAAGACTGTTTTGGCAGAAATCTTTGTGGATGATACTTTATTTACAAGGAATGATGATCAATGCAAAGAATTCTTAGTGAAAATGAGTAAAGAATTTGAAATGTCTATGTTTGGAGAAATTAAATTCTTTGTTGGACTTCAAATTCAGCAGAGCAAGAATGGAATATACATCACTCAATCAAAATATATGAAGTGTATACTCAAGAAGTTTGGTATAGAAGATTCTAAACTAGTTGGAACTCCTATGTGTACTAGACTGAAGCTTACAAAGGATGATGATTCAAAAGAGGTAGATCAGACCTTCCATAGATCAATGATTGGAAAATTACAATATGATGTTGATACAAGGCCTGATATTGCCTTAGTAGTTGGTATAGTTGCAAGCCTCTCAGCTAAACCAAGAGAAAATATATGATAGTAGTAAAAAGAATCTTGAGATACTTGAAAGGAATTGAAGATTATGGATTATGGTATAAACTTGGAGGAAATATGGGTTTGAAAGTGTTTACTAATGCAGATTGGGTAGGAAATATTGATGACAGAAAAAGTACAAGTGAATGTGCATTCTTTCTTGGCAAAAGACTAGTATCTTGGACTAATAAATAGCAAAATTGTACATCCCAATCAATAGCAGGGGCAGAATATGTTGCAGCAGCAGTGAACTATTCTAATATTGTTTGGTTCAAACAATTATTGGAAGGCATGAAGGTAGAAATCAAAGAAGCAATTATCATATTCTGTGATAAAACAAGTGCAATTAAAATTTCAAAGAATCCAATGATGCATTCCAAAACAAATCATATTGCTATAAAATACCTCTTTGTTAGAGAATTAGCACAAGACAAGGAAATCATACTAGAATATGTCCATACAAAGGAACAAATTGCTGACATATTCACAAAGACACTACCTAAGGATGCATTCTTGTATCTAAGAGGTAAGTTAGTGGTCATTCCCCTATCTAAAGCTGACTAAGATAAAGCCTTAGTGATGCATCAATAGGAACCAAGTTGAAGATCTATTAGTTGATGTAGTAGAGTAATGGAGGCATTGCATATGAATTAGTACTTGAGGTACATTGAGACTTATTTGAGTTGTGTTGTCAAAGAGAGAGAGTTTATAGTTATATCGTTCTGAAATTTGTAAAGAAGGAGAGTCTACTATTATATGTTGTGTCAGTTAGTAGAAGAGTTTACTGTGAAAGGTAGAGAATTTGCATAGAGGGAGACTTCTACAAATAATTGAAGTTTGAAGTGTAAAATCTTAGAGGGAGAAAACTTTCTATTAGAAAAAGTCTTGTTCTCAAATTTCAGCTTGCTATGACATGTTGTGTTGCCATCAATGCCAAAGAGGGAGACTTTTGGATACAATTATCCAATTGTGTGTTGTCTTTGATGTTACACAAATGTCATACAAGTAATCTATTAATGTCTATCAAGCTTAGTTGGTTTGAAAGAAGATTTACAGTGTCTACCAAGCTAACTTGGTCATTGAAGAAAAATATAGCAAAAAATAATTTCTACCAAGCTAGCAAGGTTAGCAAAGGAAATTCAGTTCTTACGGAGTTCACTTGGAAACCAAAGGATTTCATAGAATTCGTAGTGTTAATTGAGTTCAGATGGTTAACATAGGAAATTGTTTCTAAAGTAGTGTTTACCGAGCAGGGTCGACCAATGAAGGAATTTGTTAATTTATGGCTTAATGCTTAAATGCTTTAAGTATTATTTCCAACCGACTATGGTAATGATTATAAGTGATTGTAACTTGTAATTAAGCTGACCTGATAATTAGATTGGTATATCTAAAATATCAAGTTGCAAATTTTGTATGGTATGGTATGAATTTGATGTGATATGAAATCCAAGGTGAAATGATTGTTTGAGAGAGCGAATTGTGAAGGATGAGTAGAGATCATTGAGGAGTAACAAAGCTATATCTTATCAAGGAGGATCTAATGGTGCAGAATATAGATCTATAATCAGCAATTTTAGTTGTATCTTATTTAGGTCATTTCATTATTACTTTCTAATCATTGTAACAGTGATTCTAAAATCTCTTAATAGAGTTAGTTTAACAGCCATTTTTTTAAATCCTCTTACAAGGTGATAGTTTAGTTGAATTGTTCTAAAGACCTCTAACAAGGCCACTCCTAACAAGGTCACACCTAACAGTGCATTTTATAACCTTTAACAGGGTTTTCTCCTAACAAGGCTCACTTCAAAAGAGTGAAAATCAGTAGCTAGTTATATTGGTGGTTTTTCCCATATTGGGTTTCCACATTAAATCTGGTGTCTCTTTTGTTCATGTATTTTACTTTATGATTAAAAATCATTTCATGCATGCTTAGATATGATAATAAGTTAAACATTCACTACATTAACCGAGTTATAACATTTTATCAATGTTTACCGAGTGACAACAGTAAGGAATTATTTTGACATCTAAGGGATCTATGGAACTTTTTTTTGTTGTAACTAACTCACCCCCTCCCCCTCTTAGTTACTCCATTTACATTTCCAATATATCTACTAGTACTCCTATTCATAGAATTATTGTATCCAAATTTTTCTTGTGGTAGAATCCAATCCTATCCCTTAGGCTTATCTTCTACTAAGCACCTTTACAAATTTCCCATACTTCTATTTACTACTTATGTTTGTCCATCATTCTGTGGATGATGTACAAAACTGAACTTCAATTTTGTCTTCAACTTATTCCACAAAGTCCTCTAGAAATACCTAACAAATTTAGTATCTCTATCAAAGACAACATTTTTTGGGAGACCATGTAGCCTGACCACCTCTCTGAAAAACAAATCTACAATATGTACTACATCATGAGTCTTGTGGCATGAAATCAAATGTGCCATCTTGGAGAACCTATCAACCACCACAAAAATTGAGTCATTACTCCTTTGTGTCCTTGGAAATCCAAGAACAAAATCTATACTTATGTCCTCCCAAGGCTTCGATGGAACATGCAATGGCTGATAGAGTCCAATATTGTGACTAAATCCTTTGGTTGTTTGACATACTTGACAACTTTGCACAAACTTCTTCACATCTTGTGACAATTGAGACCAAAAATAATTTTTTCTAATAATGGAAACGCTATTATCTTGACCAAAGTGTCCTCCCATCCCTCCACTGTGTTTCTTCTTGATCAAGTTTTTCCTCATGGAACTCCTTGGAATACACAATTAACTTCCCTTGAACAACATACCATCCTGAATCATATAATCTAGCCACCTGGTCATGTCTAGAGTAACATGTTCTTTACAAGCCTTCCAAGCCTTCGCAAAGTCTGGATCCTTAGGGTACAAATTCTTGAGTTCATCAAACCTAACCACTTTAACCTACATTACTATCAACAATAACTATCTCCTACTTAATGCATCTACAACCCTATTAGACGTTCCACTTCTATTTTCAATACAAATGTATAGCTTTGCATGAACTCTACCCATTCCAAATGTCCCCAATTCCATTTACCTTGGCTATTTAGGTACTACAATTCTTGGTGATCAATATACAAGACAAATTATTTTAGCAACAAATAATGCCTCCATTTCCTTAAGGCCTAAACTATTGCATAGAACTCCTGATCATAAACATAATACTTCTTTGCATCATTCAATTGTTCAATAAAATAGGAAATAGGCTTATCTTCTTGGCTCAATATAGCCCCAATAGGACTACAACTAGCATCACAATCCACCTAAAAAACTTTATCAAAATTAGGAAGTGCCAACACAGGTTACTCTATCACCACCTTCTTTAGCAATCCAAAACTTCTTGTAGCTCCTATAGTCCACTTGAAGTCTTTTCTACCCCACCTCATTGTTTCAGTTAGGGGTGCACATATAGTACTAAAATACCTAATGAATTTCCTATAAAATCTAGCCAAACCATGGAATGACCTCACCTTAGTGGTAGACCTTGGAGTAGGCCATTTGAAGATGACCTTCACCTTGTTTGGATCCATTTTGAGACCCTCAGTTGATATAGAAAACCACAAATATACTAACTCCCTTTTGACAAAGCTACACTTTTTCAAATTAATAAATGATTTCTCTTCCCTCAGCCTTTCAAGGACACTGGGAATGTGCAAGAAATGTTCATTCAAAGACTTACTAAAAATCAAAATATCATCCATATAGACAATAACAAATTTTTCTAAAAATTTCTTTAGTACCTCATTCATAAGCCTCATGAAGGTTCTTGGTGCATTGGTCAGCCCAAAGGGCATGAATAACCACTCATATAGACCCTTCTTGGTCTTGAATGTAGTCTTCCACTCATCTCCTTATTGTATCTGTATCTAGTGATAGCCACTCTTGAGATGTATCTTTGTGAAGTATTGTGCTCCACTCAAACAATCCATAAGATCATCCATTCTTGGAAAAGGAAACCAATACTTTATGATTATTCTATTTATAGCTCAAGAGTCTATACACATTCTGTACTCTCCATCCTTCTTTGGTGCTAGCACTATAGGTACTACAGATGGACTCAAGCTCTCTCAAATCAAACCTTTCCTCAACAACTCCTAAACTTGTCTGTTTAGCTTCTTAGTCTCAGTAGGAGTCATCCTATGAGCAACCTTGTTAGGAAAACTAGCTCCAAGGACTAAATCTATTTGATGACTAATTTTCCTTACTAGTGGAAACCCTTTTGGAACATTATCAAAGATGAAATCTCCATACTCACTTAATAGACATGAAAATTCAAGTAGGATCTCACTACTACCTTCCTTATCTTTTCTAGGAATTAAAGCATAACACACCTACTAATGTTTCATGCCATCCAAAAAAATTCTTCCATCAACAAGACATACCCTAGCACTATTGCATATCTTTTCACCCTCCTTTATCAAGGGCTTCAATTTGTGGAAAACTCCATCCTTTGTCAAAGAGTATGTATTTGCATGACCATCATGTATAGTGTGCCTATAAAACTGCAACAACCTTCCCAATAATAAATGTCAGACAACCATTGGAATGATGTCACAGAGAGCCTCATCATGGTAAATCCCAATCTTAAACTTTACCAAACATTGCTCACTAACTAGGACCTTATGATCATCATGTACCCAAGCAATCTGATAGGTTTGGGGGTGTTTCTCCCTCTTGAACTTTAGGTTTGAGACCATCTCCTCTGACACCAAGTTTTTAGTGCTTCCACCGTCAACAACCACATCACAACATTTACCTTTGCACTTGCACCAGGTGTGAAACAAAATCCTTCTTTATCCACATGCTTAACTAGAACTTCTCCTCTTTCTGCATCCTTTGAATGTGATAATTGTGCATCATCCACATGAGCAATCCTTGCTTGACCATCAACTCTCCTATCTATCCTTCCTTAGTATTGAGGGAATTCAAAAGCACAATGACCTTCTTCAGTGAAATGAAAATAGGTACCACAAAATCCTCCTCATCCTAAACCTTTTCCACATACTCTACCTCTTCCTCTCTATTCTCCAAAGTTTTGATCATGGAAGCAGTTGAAACCCTCATTCCTCTGGTTTTGGCTAGTGCCCACATCTTCATTTTTATTTTGGTTTTCATTTCAGCCTCTAAATGACCTACCACCACCCCTTCATCCTTGACTACACCCTCTTTTCCTTCCATCAAACTTTTTGGTTTAACTTCTCCTTAATTCAAAAGGAAAATTGGTATGCCTCTTCAATTCTAGTCATTCTAACTAGACTTAACTCCTCCTGAATGTTAGGTTTGAAACCACTAAGGTAATGGGCCACCCTCATAAGGACTCAGTAAAAATCCTCCATTTATTCCTAGATAGATTTTCCTACTTTCTTTAACCCTTGCATCTTCTTAAACAAATCAAGCTCATAATCAACAGGAATGAATTGCTTCTTTAGTTTGTCCACCATGTGATCCCATATTGTGATTTTCTCTTTTCCTCTTCTATTTATTTCCAACAGAATCTCTTGCCACCATATTTTGGCATGACCTTTCATTTTGGCCTTGGCAAACTTAACCTTATCAAGGTCCCCGATATCCTCTCGCTTGTTTATCCAGTCGATCAACTCATCCAGTTTAGATTTCTTGAAAACATGCCAACATCAATTTTAGGTCTTTTTCTAAGCTTGGAAATGACCCTAAAAATATTCTCCTTATCTTGGTTTAAGACTTCTCTATCTCCTTCCCCTTCCTGCCCAATATTTCATTCTTCTTCATTTTCTTCCTCACCTTTGTTGCCTATGAAAATATTCATCCCTCTGTGAATCTTCTCCTGCAATGCCTAGTTTTGTCTCTAGAGGGCTCTAACCTTAGGAGTAACAACATCAGCCCTTCCACCATGTTCCCTTCATAGAGGCATCTTCTTGTATCAAAATCCACAACCACACAGTTCTAGTGCAAACTTCCTCATAGTCGATGCTCTATCTACACACTTAGGAAAACCTACTCTGATACCACTTGATGAGGGCATGATCCAAGACCAAAATGAACTCAAAAGGAAACGGGAAATATTATTATCAGAAGTGATCTACTATTACATTTAGTACACTGAAAATAGACTCAAAGACATGCCCTATGGGCTTACAATGTTGTTCGAATCTGGAAAAAATCCTCCTCATAGTACCCTTTCCCAAACTCCACCAAAAACTACCTTTAATTACTAGAAATGTCCTTAAGTACCAAACTTAGGCTTAGAGTTTGAAATACATTCTAGAATATGCCATTTGACATCCAACACCAGAATAGAAGGTTCTAGAAAACATGTCAGAAGTTGGTGTAAAATTAGAAGAATTCAAAGATGGTAGTCCAACTTTCGGGAGGCATAACTTTTGATTTAGGACTCTGATTGACAAACCATTTATATTTTTGGAAAGTTCCCTAAGACTCTATAGCCCTATGGACAATATTAGCTTGTACCCCATTTTTTGGGCTTGTAAAAGACCATTTAGTGCCTCAAATTTGACTTTGAAGTGCTCTTAGGAGGTCTCCAAACAACTTAAAGCTACAATAACTTTCAAACCTCAAAGCTTGTTGACTTGATTCTTTTTCTAGAGTACTTTAAATTACAAGTATAATCACCCCTCCAACTTACACCCTCTAACACATTATAATTATGGATAAATTTTAAAATAACCTATTTTCTACATTGGCATGTATCTCAAGGTTCTCAAAAACTCTAACTCAGAAAACCAATACTGGAACTATGAGAGTTGGAATCTTTATTTGACCCCAATGGGTATCTAGAAATGAAAACACTTGAAACATAAACTAAAACTAATAATTTTTTGGGTGATATAGGATTTCCCTTACACCATTAGATGCTCCTACATCATGTGGGCTAAATGTATTGTCTTAAAATGGGAGCACTTGTATTTTAAGAGCTTTTAGAAGCCTTTTCCATAGTTCCTCTCTTGGACCATGGATGAACCTATGCTCAATGACTCTTTTTCTCCTCTCCTCTTCCATTTCACTCTTCTTTTTCATCTATCTCCTTCCAACATGGTCTTCTATGTGTTATTTTTCTACTCTTTTAAACATATAAGTCTATTGTTATCCTACCCTCTACTGACACTTTCTCAGGCTTGTATGACCTATCTGATGGACAAGATTGATCCAAGTTGACCTAGTATAGACTAGGTAAACCTAATTCAACCTACTCTAGACTAGGTCAACCTAGGTCAACTTAGTCCTCCCAAGTTAGGTTGACCTAGTCCTTGGTGATTATAAGATTTGGGTCCCGAAAGTCCTCGAGTTTACCAATTATTTAATTCTTCTCCCCTATTGGCCTAAGTTGTTTTACCACTCAAAAAATAGTATAAAAGGATTCTTGGTTGCTTCATTTTCATATCTCATCTCAATAATTTCTCAAGTAACTCAAGATCTTTATCTCAAGTGAATCTTTTACCTTTTGCATTCAAAGAGTTCTAGCACTTAAGTGCTTAAAAGGAAGCAAGTTTCTTCAAGCATTCAAGGATATTTTTTTAGCATTTCCTCTTCAAGATCTAGCATATTTTGGCCATCAAGGGAGGATATCTACATTGAACCATTCATTATCTTCTTCATTGATGCACATTTACATCCATGGATGCATGATGTGTTTATGGTAGATCCATTGCAATTGTAGAAATATTGTACATCCTTCATATTGAATTCAAGATCTACAATACAACACATTTAGATAAATTCAAACAAGGTGAATAGGAATTTTTTTTTTCTTGTCATTAAAATCTACATTTATCAATAAATATTAATTCCTTAACCTAGGGCTTGACCAAGGCAAGCCCTCACCAAACCCCAATGCCTAAACCTTTCTTTTATGTGGTGATTTACAGGTTGGGAGCAAAATAAATTATAGACCTGGAACCTACAATTCACAAGATTTTAGGATTTTCTAGTTTTGGAGTGGTGTGCTATGTCAATCTAGTTGTAGGATGTCCTTCTATTTGACCTAGTCCTTTAGTCTTGGACTTCAAGGAGATTTCTAGGTATTTTTTGCTTTTGTCATTTCATTTCAAGATGCCCAAGTAGAAGTCCAAAAAATATTCAAATATGAATGTTATTGAGCATAAATACTTCTTCCTCTATACATTTCAAGGTGAGTGTTTTACATTTCATTTCATTTAATATCTTTACCCTAGATGTGCATCTTAATTGAGCTGATTGTATTCACATAACATCTAGATTTATATTTCTTAAGAAATTAGTTCAATTTCACATTCACATTATCTTATTAAGGGCCTAAGAGAGTGTATTTATTTTTATTTCATTCCTCTTTACAACTTGAATTTAGCATTAGAACTCTTCTCCTTTTGGGTCCTAGCTAATCTACCATGGATCATAAGAGGAATCATACTTGGAAATTCTCCTCTTTCCCTGACTCACATATTTGAATGGCTCAGTACCCTGTAAAGTGGAGGTCTATATCATATTAAAGTGCTTCCATTTTACCATTGAACAATAATATCACTAGAAAACATAATTAAATCTCCTAGAAACTCTATTATATCATAATATAAAAATTGTACCTCTACTGACAACATTCTTGTATTATACTTAGGCAATTTTCATTTCCCAAAAAAAATAAAAAATATTATTAAGTCTATGCAACCCTACTTACATGTAGTATTTCCATAAATGACAACATCTATGACTCCATATCTACTTACTTTCCACAAGTTCCCTTTTTGGCATTGATAGCGACACTTGGTGAAGAACTGACTAAGTGTCAAAATTGCCAAAACTTCAAAATTTCCCAAAACAACATCCTTAATCCTTTTTTCCAAATTATACTATACTCCCCCTTTCTTTATATTACACTTTCCCTTCTACTATCTTCATACATATTTTTCACTGATATAACTCCCCCTTTGATATCAATGGAAAAGGTTAGTAAACTATGTAGAAGTCAAAAACTTATTACTCCAAAAATTATTCATACTAACCTTAGGATATCTAAAAAATTCCTCCTCAATGTCTCAAACTTAGTGTTCCAATTTTTTTTCATATTCTTAGCTATTTTCATAATGCCACAAACAACATATGCTATAATTTATGCTCCATGCAAATCATTTGACCTGAAAACTTCATAAGTCTTTTTAGAAGACTCCAATAATTCTCGTTGATTTTGCATCATCTCAAGCTTTGTTGTTGGTAGACTTTAAAAGAATGAAAATATTTTTAATACTATATGCATTTCTCTATGAAAAACATTGATCACATCAAAGGTTTTACTTACTACCCCATCCATGTCAACTGCACTTAGCCCTTTCTTAGAAAATTTATCACCTAATTTCTATAGAATTTACTCATCATCTTCAATGCATTTAGTGACATCTCCAAGATATTTGATAGATTCTATGCAAGAAATCTATGCTTTCTTTGCTTCATTGACACATTCCTTTATATCCTTAATTCGTTCATCAATCACTAGGACCAATTAGCAATATTTGCACATACCTTATGAAATCATTCACTTTCATATTTTTTTCTACCTTTGCCTTGGTAGATTGCACAAGTTAGGAATGGTCAACATTAAATCTTCTATAACACCAATTAAATTTTCAACAGCATTATTACCTTCAATTTTTTTTTGTGATGGCATTATCTTTGGTAGTCTGCCTAATGATTGTTCCCATACTCAGACATGTTTCTCAAATCTTTCATTTTCCTTTGCAAATTTTATTAACAATATAATCATTAATGCATCTTCATCTAGATCTTCCTTAAACTTTCTCAAAATATCTCGACTTCAGTGACTTTTCAATGATGATTTGAGTGATGAAGTGAGAGTAACTGGTGTAGCATGAATTACCTTCTCTCTTACCTCTAATATATATTTGATGTTACCTTATATGATTGTGATCTATTCTGAAGGTGTAGTAGACTAAATATTATCTTGTGTACCAACATCTACTATAAGAAATGAAGCTTTACCTTAATTTTTCATAGATTTAACCTATGGCTCATTGATGACTTCATCTTTTTTCATCTTTCTCCTTTTCCTAATCATCTTCATCCTCATAATCATTAATATTCTCTATATGATTAATAGCCCCTGCCATGATATTGTGAATATCTTCAATATTCATCACATTATCCATGAAATTATCTTGATCTTTCTCTTTTTCCTCAAGTGTTTCATTAAGTGTAACAAGGATACTAATCACATAAAATTCTAGTTGTTTCATTGTACTATAGTGCTAACATGACAAGTTTTCTTAGTAGGTTTGACTGATTGTTCTGTTATAGATATACCAATTGATATCCATGAAGACTCAATCACATGATTTGTGCTTGTATAGGGTTCACTTAGAACCTCATCCAATTCCTTTTTAGTATCTTTTGTAATCTCATAAAATAGTCTTACCATTGTCTTAATTACCATTCCCATCTTAGGTTTAGCTTTGTCCAAAATCCTCTTCATTTCATCAACTGTGATAAGTGTACAAAGCTTACAGAACTTGGTTTCTTTGATTTTCTTCTCTTCTTCCAAAGCACATTATTTTCTTACCTCTAGTTTATCATAGATAGGGTTTGGAATCCTACCCTTAAATTCTAGAATATTGATTTTTAAATTCAATAAGTACTTAACAATAAAATTTTCAATTATGGTCTAGTCATATTCAACATATTATTGGAAATATAGATGGAGTAACTGAGAGAGGGGGTGAATCAGTTACCACAAAAAACAAATCCACAGATTCCTTAGATGTCTGATAAATCCACTTGCTATTGTTCATTAGTAAACATTCATAAAATGTTGTAACTCGATAAATGCAATGAATGTTATCTTTAATAGATCTTAAACATGCATAGAAATAACATGTAACCATAAAAGAAATATCATGAACATAAGAGACATTAGATTTAACATGGAAACCCAATATGGAAAAAACCACCAATGTAACTAGCTATTGATTTTCACTCTTCTGAAGTGAGCCCTACTAGGAGCCAACCTTGTTAAAGGTTACAAAACACATTGTTAGGTGTGATCCCATTAGAGGATTTAATCACCCTATTAGGAGCGGTCTTGTTAGAGATATTTAGAACAATTCCATAGAATGGTCACCTTGTTAGAGGATTTACAAAATGGCTATTAAACCAACTCTATTAAGAGATTTTGGAATCACTTCTACAATGATTAGAAAGTAACAATGAAATGACTTGAATGAAATGTGGCTGAAATTGTAGATTACAGATCTTTGTTCTACTCCACTAGATCTTCTTGATCAAATATGGCTTTGGTGCTCCTCAAGGATATCTAACCATCCTCCAAAATTATCTCTCACAAACAATCAATCCACTTGCATGCTTGCTCATTCATTCATTTACTTTCACATTCACTCTTACACTTAGAATTCTCAACTTGACCCTTTATATATATCGTTCAAATTATCAAGTTGGCTCATTCACAAGTTACAATCACCAATAATCATTACCACAGTTGGCTAGAAATAATACTTTAAAAAATTAAGCTTTATTTCACAAATTAACAAATTCCTTCATTGGCCAACCCTGCTCAGTAAACATTGTTCCAAAGTTTTTTTCTTGTGTTAACCATCAGAAGCTCGGTTAACACTGTGAACCCTGCAAAAATCCTTTGGCAACTGAGTGAACTCGGTGAACACTAACTTTCCCTTGCTAACCTTGAGAGCTCGGTTAACACTAACTTCTACCACAAAATCCTTCAACACCCAAGTGAACTCAATAGACACTATCTATGCAAGGTAATGTCCAAGAATGCTCAGTGGAAACTAAAAATCATCTTGCAAACCAACTGAGCTCGATAGACACTGACAGATAATTAGTATGACATTTGTGTAACATCAAAGACAACACACAATTGGATAATTGTATCCAACACATACCTTATATAGAAATTTTCATTTTGATATAGTTTTCCTTCATTCCCTATCTTTTTTGTTATTTCTTAATAGTAGGCTTCCATTTATTCCTTTCTTCCTTAATATTTACCTCTGCAACATCTGGAGTTACTGGTGTCTTAGTTTCTTCCTCTGACTTGTGAACTTTCTTACCTTTATTTTTCTTTTTCTTAGCTATGACCTTGAATTTCCTAGGGCTTGGTCATTGGGCCTTTGCATTCTTCCTTTTAGATCTTGTAGATACATGCTTTACTCATTTATCTATCTTGGTTGTGGGAGGAGTCCTTGTTGATCTCTTTGTGGCCTTGTGAGGTTCAGGTGTAGCCTCAACTTCTATTATTTGAATATTAGGTTTATCTAGGACCTCTACTATCTTTTTATTAGTGTTCTTGATAGTTTATGTTTTTGTGTTCTCTAGTTTGAATTTTGAGGGAACTTTGCTTGCCATTCTTCTTTACTTATGATGTAGGAGTATCCTAGGGTAGTCAGAAATCATGTATGTAAGATTGTCGAGCTCAAATTTGTGGACTTATGGTTTGTACAATTTGAGGTTTATTTGAAGCACATTAGGAAACCTTGTCCTCAGTGCATAGAGTGATAGGAGTAATCATATTGAAGTTAGATTTGTTTGTTTGGCTGTTGGTAATGTTCTTGATTTCCCGAATAGACTTTGGAAATAATTTCCATGAGATTAGAACTGAAGGAGTTGACTCATGTAATTTTGGATTTGTATCATTGGATGGCATGTGGACCTATTCCTAAGGGTGTGTACTTTTATGTTTTCAGATGAGTTAATTATGATTTGCAAACTTGGGGTCTCTATTAAGTGTTTAGTTGTTTCATGTATTTAGTGCTTGTTGAGAAGATGAATTATGGCTTGAGGGTGTATTTAATATGAGAGTGATTATTTAATGTAACTTGCTAGGTTGACCTATGACTTGTTTTAGTATAAGTAGAGGGTCTTATGGAGTCTAGAGTCATATTCATTCAGCATGGAGTAGTTGAGAGGACCAAAGTAGAAGAGCTAGTATCTAATTGTGGGCTTGGGAAAATGAGGTCACTTGGTGCCATGCGAGTGCAAGTTTAGATTCCTCTTGGAATTTTCTATGAGGTTGTGGATCTAGGATAGCTAGAGTTTGTAGCTTGCAAGGTCTTGTAGAACTATTATTGTAATTGCTGGAGTATTTGGCCATAACCTGGAAGACCTTACAGCCGAGCATGTTGGATATAAATCTTATGATTTAATTATGAGAAGTGGCATTATTTGGATCAAAATCTCTGTGTTATTATTTATTTAAACTCTTGTGTTGTTATTTTCTAGGGGCTAGGACACCTCCTTTGGGGATTTTCCTATCTTACACTGCATCAAGGGGTATCAAAGATGGTTGATCTTGTGGATTTGTTTCTTTGGGTTTGTAAAAATCTTGGAAGATGCCTCCAAGAATATTGGACCCTAGCAAAATTGTGGATCTCTGTGATGCCATGGAGACTATGATTTCAAAGAAGGTTAAAGCATATTTTAGATCTGTGATGGAGCTAATGAAGAATGATATGGTCATTGAGATCATGAGAGATATAGCCGATGTATCGAGGAATGTGGGTACTAAATATTGTTATGAGGAAGCTACTAGATCTAGTGGTGAAGACATACCTGATCTAGATGGTTAATGCTTGATACCTATTAATGCACATAACCTTCTCTATTTTATATAGGCCTCTCCTTATGATTTATATGGTTAATGCTTGATACAAATTTTCACGCATGCACAAGTATAGTAATTTTTTAAAGCATTAACATGTTGATGTTCTGGTGCAATGAAAACTCTATCTTTTAACAAGTGGTATTAGAGCTTGGTCACAAGTTTGAATCTCCTCGGGTAACTATTGTGGTGTTCACAACACACGCCCCATTCCTCACTAGGAATGGGGACCCCCTACTTTTTTTTTGACTACCAGACTCACAGTTCAAGAGTCAAAAGAAGAAAATTTGGTTAAAAGTTAGATTCCTAGAGTCAAAAAAAAAAAAATTTAATTTTTTTTTTCCTTTTCTCACCCTCACGCGCATGCGCCAAGGCGCGGTGCACATTTTTCTTGGTGCACATGAGGAGGGAGGGGTTATAAAACCCTTGCCCCCCCTCTTTCCCTCATTTTTTTTTCAAGTCACCAAGAGGGGGCAAGGTGAACTCCCCCCCCGCCTCTCTTTTTTCCATGGTGTTGCGTGCTAGCCATGTCGTGTGTTAGCTGTGCTGCGCATTAGCCATGCTAGCCATGCAGGCCATGCCATGCACTGGGGCAGCATGCTCGGCATCACCATGCACCTCCACACATGGGCCTTGGAACTATGTGCCTTGATGCAAATGCGTGCCCTCATTTTTAAATCTTTTTAAAAAACAATATATATATATATATATAATTTTAAAAAATTTAAAAATTTAAAAATTTAAAAAACTTTTTTTCTTAAAATTCAAATAAAAAATAAATAGATCCCTAAAGGGAGACTTTTTTTTTACTTATGTTTTTTCTTGTATGCTATCTTTGTGACTAATAAACCTTTTTTCCTCTCAATGCGTAGGCAACATGATCAGATGGTGTCCACATCTAGAGAAGCACCCAAAATTGTAGTTTTGAAGTTCCAAGGTGTACCCTCAGAATCAAGGCTACACAATGATTACATTAAGATCAAAGATATTGAACTCAAACACACGGATTTGGGAGAGTTCCTGAGAGCTTGCAACAATTTGACAGAGAGGTCAACCATGATGTCCACACTGATTCATCCTAGTTTAGTGAATGCAGCATCACATCCGGGGACCGTATAGTTAGCTAAATTAATCATGACCCTATCTCAGCATTTTGTTCCTAATGAAAGGGTAGTTAAGAGTGTCACTAGAGAAGTTGTGTTGGATATACAACATGATAAAATTTAGAGGGTCTTCCATCTTCCTAGAGCTGATCAGTTCATCTAACTCTCCTATGATGCAATTGAAAGATGGTATAGCGAGCATCACCAAGAGGCCATTGATATCATACATTCTTCATACCTCATTGAGATGCCTCCTTGGGGAAAGAAAATAAAAAAAGTAGATATGACTTAGGGATACATGAAGGATGACATCAAATACTTTATTGTTCACCTGAGTAGAGTCATGGGCTTACCTACAATGGGTCATCTCACTCCATTCATGTTCAACTTCATGGAGACCATCAAGCGTGCAAAGATACCACTGGATTGGGCCACCACACTAAGTGGAAACTTGTGTAAGTATTTGAGGATGGTAAAGGACAAGAAGAAGCTTTATATGACTTCTTATATGGTGTACCTACTTGTAGCAAAAGCAATGAACTATCCCAAGTTATATAGGAAAGGCATTATGTAGGACCCCAATGCTTGGCCATACATAATCTACCCTTAGTTGGTGAAGAAGAAGCTTTTAGTGCACAACAAGGAAAATAGAATTTTGAATTATGCATTTATCTTTGTGATCATTTGGTTCATTGAGGGAAACTATGGGAAGAGGTTATCTAATAAAGCCAAAGCACAGCTCATAGCTCTTAGAGCCTACTTCATCCAGTTCAAGACATTCACGTATATTCGGGTAGGAGGTGCATCCATAAATCCTAAGAAGCTCCCAAGATATCCAAGTGACAAGATAGTTCTATTGTAGATTTCCTAGTAGATTAAGTCAACCTATGAGAGGATCAAGAGACAATGGAGACCTTGTTGGACACGGCCATTGGTCATAGGAGCATATCTACTGAAGAGGAAATAAGATATTTTGACCTTTGAGAGGGAATGGGAGAACTATCCCCTTGAAGAGTACAAATCTCCTTGGCCATACTTTGATAATGTTGGCAAAGTGGAAAGACTCGCACGAAAGGACTTCTATCATGATGATGCTATTAAAGATCATTGGATGAACACCACAAGCGACTATGATGTTCGCATCAGGGACTATTGTAGGATGACTTTGTATCTAGCAAAAAAGGTTCTCCATTTGACCATCCTTGATGAGATAAGGCTACAAGACTCTAAGGAATTATTGGATCCCCTATTCAATGTAGATAAAGTTGGTGAAAGACTCATTCTAAATGAAAAGGTTGATAAAGAAGAAGGAGATGATATTAATCATCAAGCGAAACATGTCATTAGAATGACAAAGAGTTGGATTAAGAAACCTTTTCCAGTTGATCCAATTCTAGATACAGTGATCTTTCATGCACATGCTCACCCAGAAAGGGGTAAAAAAAGGAACCTCACAATTCCTACCTTTGCCCTCCAATCTCCTATCAAGCTAGAGACAGTCTACTAGCTTGATCGCCCAGTTGGATATCATCACCCTCCTCAAACAAAAGGAAGGAACAAAAGGAAGAGGGCCTCTCCTCAGAGAATTCAAATAGAACAAGCTACACAACATGTGTCTCCCCAGTAGCAGGAACCGAGCCCATAAGAGTCCCAAGAAATTGGAGTTACTCAAATCCAAGATGAACCATAGTTGCCTCCTGTTATGCCAAGCCAATCAGAAGAGGAAGAGATTCTACTGTCGCCATTCCTCCTGTACAAGAAGAGCCAGCTTTTCCTTCTATTCCAAAGAGACATAAGATGATCAAGATTAAGATGAAGAAGAGGAAAAGGATCAGTAGAAGATTAGTGCCTAATCCATCTATTCTTGAAACCATTCCAAAGGAAGAAACAGATGAGGAAGAAACAAAATCAAAGGAGGAGGAGGAGGAACAAGTTCCCCTACAAGGAAGAACTCGGCTAGCAAAAGCAGTAGAGTTGGAAAGAAGAAAGAGTGCCATGGGTATCTTGCCATCCACCCAAACTAAACTATTAGAACTCTCTTCTTTGGGAGATGAAGTATAACATTGGGTGAATCAGCAAAGGGAAGGAGGTGATGATGATGTTTTGTCCATGAATAATTTTGATTTCATGCCCATTGGTGCATAGTTGGTTTGAGATAAGCTTAGAGACACCCCCACAGGTGAACTCTAACAAGAGGACTAGTCGCAAATGCTATCATAAACATAGGGTCTTGATCTCACTCCTCCATCTCCACCACAAATAGTGGTAGATAAAGGTTCAGTGACTCCCCCACCTCCGAGTTTAGAAGAGGAATAGGTCCAAAAGGAACCGTCATCATAGGAGCAACCCAAATAGAGGGATACTTATGAAGCATTAGAGGATGGACATATAGTAGAATATGCACAACAACCTTTCCAAGATACTAAGGAGCAGGCTACAGGATCTACAGAGACTGAAGCTACACAAGGAGAGCCTTCATAATAGGAGATGACTCCTAGTAGGAATTATAAAGGCAAGGAGGTAGTTGAACACACCCCTTTGTCATCAAGAGTCAGGGTTGTAGATAAACACATCCCAAGATGGTTCTGAAAGGAGATAATGAGAAGTGCTAAGAATCACTTTCATGATTAAAAGGATGACATTTGTGATATTGTAAAGATCTTGAACAAACCTAAGTCTCTGTTACATGATGCAATTCCATATGCATCTATCAGTACCATACGGAACCAAGACTTATTTGCACAAGTAGCTCACCCTCCTAAAGGTACATATGAAAAAGCTATTAGTCTTAAGGATTATAAAGTGAAAGATGTTATTTTGGGAAGGCCTATATGGGATTCATCCTGACAAATGATGACCATGGGAGTCAAAGAAGTTCTCTAACATATAGAGCAAGATGAGATTGAACTTCGTAGGTTTCAAAGACAAGTTGAGATCTTAAAGGGATATCTAGCTGAGGTAGTTGGTCCTCTTGATCTTGAACACCCTGAGCATACTCTGAATACCATTCTTAGAGAAGGGGAAGGTGTACGGCTCAGTCAATTTTTGAAAGCTTGTTAGGAATGGTGAGAAAGCCTTGAAGATAGAGGTGTCACAATAATCATAGGGAATTTGAAGTCACTACATGCTATGTAGGAGAATGTGAATAAGATTGTGGCAACTTTGAGGTAGGACTTCAGTATCATGGATGAGGTACGAGCATGGAGAAAGGGTTTGCAAAATCTACAATCCATAAAGGGACAAAGGTACCACACATTGATTGATGTGTATATAGGAGAAGAGTTAGACATGATCAATGATTGGATAGAAAAGATAGCGGATAAAAATAAAGTGATGGAAACATTACATGAGGAGATCCATTAGCTCAAGGACCAAGCCTGAGAGAAAATTTTGGAAGCAGAAAAGTTGTATAGTGATGCATGCTTGGATAGTTTTGAAGATAAAGAACTAGAGAAACTATTGCCAATTGAGGTGGTAGTAGAGAATTTCAAGAAAACTTTAGAGGAAGCATCCAATGATGAAGATATCAAACAAGCCTTCAATACAGAAGAAGCACTATTAGAGTTGGACACCAAACTCAAAGATTTTGCAAAGACTCAAATTGAGGCGGACAACTATAGATGGAAGGTTAAAGAAAAATATGAGGCTTTAGATCTTCTAGATGCGGCTAAAACTACTAAGATGATAGATAAATTCAAGGGAAAACATCCAAACATAGCTTTGGGATGAAGAAGGAAAAAACCCAGATGCCAAAATTTTAATTTTGACACTTTGTAAAATTTTGAGTTTTTGGCCCAATCGAGCTTTGCAAGTCCGCAGGTCTGCATTTTCATGCAGCTCCACAGGTCTACAGCTCCACATTCTCATGTAAGTTCACAACTCCATAAGTATGTAGGTTTGCAACTCCACAATTTACCGACAGTTAACTATCATTTCCATAAATAGCACTTTCCATGGATCAAGAATGCATTCTGATAGTAGTTTAACTTCAACACATGCCTAGTGAAGGACCAGCTTCTATATTTGGCACTTCTATGCATGTCCACTTTTCCTGATAGCTTCCTACTACTTTTTCTCTCATTTTTTTCTCTATTTTGACATGTAAAGTGCTCATGCATCCAATAAATGAATAAAACATGGATGGAGTCCCTCCAATCACCAAATTAATTGTTAGTTTGTATATATTTAGTTTGTTTTATTAGTTAAAAGCATATTATTGCATGAAGAATATCTCTCACTCTCAACACAAATTGAGGAGATGATTTCTTATAAATACTCCATTGTAAAATGTTGCAAAAGCTATCAGTATTATGCAATAAGATTATTCTTTTGGTGCTTGCATTTGGAGTGTAGTGATTCTTTCCTAAATGTGTCATTGTTTTGTGGATTTTATTCATGAGATTGTGATTGAGCAAAAGGTTTATTGCATTGTTTCTAGTTGTGCGATCTTTTAGTTCTAGTGTTTTCTATAGATTTACTAATTCTACTGACATAACAAGCTTGAGAAGAGATCACCAAATTGTGTCTGCATAGCTTTTTGTCTCACATGAGCATACTTTCTGTGGCCTTGTGATTTGATGAAGAGTGAAACATCATTTGGTTACTAAATTTTCCCATCAACGATTGCATTAGTGGATTCTAGGAAGTGTTGCTCCTAATTTCATTGGTTTCCTACCAATTTATTTGAAAGCTTAACTCGTAGCATGCTGTGTTCTATAGCTTATGCCCCTTTAGGATTTCAATTTCACATTTTTTCAGTTTCAAGTTATTTTCTTTCAGTTAACCTTTCAAATAAATTGGTAGGAAATCATATTAGTTGCAAATCATATTAGTTGCATTGTTAGATTTACATTTAAAAAAAAAATACAAAAATATTGTTCTTTTGGTGTGTTATTTTGAGATAGCGAATAGATTTACTTCATTCCATGACAAGAGAATAATTAGAACCAGCAAAGGCCTCCTCATGAATATTCACATTTATCTTCAATTGAGCGGATTATGGTACGTCGCAAGACAAACAAGGAACCTTGGAGTTGATCCTTAAAAAGATTAGCTTTTCAAGAGAGGAATTATGCAATGGATTCCTATCATTGACCTCATGTATAAAAACCACCCAATAGAAGTGGTGCTAGAAAGAGGGCAACACATTTTATACTCCCAAAAAAGAAGGAAATTTGACAAAGTTTCAGAATTTTGCACTCATGCAAATAATCTGTGCTTCATACAAGTTTACAAAATACTTTTGAAATTTTCAAAAATTCAGGTGCATAGCTATGCAGGTTCATAGGTACGCAAATCCACAGGTCTGTAAAACTCTATGGTGCACAAAATTTAGAGAGGAGAGAAAGTGTACTTCTATAGAGGTGCACTTTTTTTTCTAGAATTGACACAAACTGGAAGATATTGATCCAAAATCCCAATTCCAACAAGCATTAAGGTCTTCACCAAGTACCCAAGAATTTCTCGAGCTTACTCACTTTTGTAAGCCACACAGTGATAGAGCAATACCTCAAATTCAACCACTTCCATTCAACATTTTGTCATCTTCTTCTGCTCTGCAACCCATTCAACCACCAGGTGGACCTCCACATACTCCAATAGTTCCACCACCATTCTAGCCACCTTTAGGTCCACAAAATCCTCCAATGGCCTTTTTTCCACATGCAGTGGACTCACCCATTAACTTGAGAGGTGCATTTCATGACCTCCCTAAGAACCCTAAAAAAATTTGAACAAGGTTCATCTATGGAGAAACTTGAATTGCCAAAGATCATGTCAAAGTCTTCAAGGAAATTTGCAACCGAAAATAGATTGCTAATGAGGATGTGATTCTTCGTTTATTTCCCTAATCTTTGGGAGAAATTGCCTTCAATTGGTATGTAAATTAGCCACCAGGATGTATTGGAGATTGGGATACTTTTGAAAAATGTTCTTGGAACAATTCAAAACTTTCATCAGCCTAGATGTGTTACATCAACAGTTCATATCAATAAAAAGGGACCCAATTGAGACAATTTTGCACTTCAACCATCGCTTTCATATGGCATACTGCAAGTTGGAAATGCCATACTCTATACCAGTTGGAGGTTCCATTTAGATTTATTTGAATGTTATGGATGCCCTTAACATGATCTTTATGAGAAGACTCCCTCCAACTAATATCAATACATTAGACAAAGTCTTTGCAGAAGCGATCATGTTCATGAAGCAAGCTAATCCCAATGGAGGAGGCATGATGCGTCCAACACAAGTAGTCACTACGATGCTGACATACCCTGAAGGAGCACCCACCATGCCTAGCCAGTTCATACCTATGAATCCAATTCCACTATTGCAGGAACGCACTCCACAAAGTCATGTGATAACATATCCAAGATATGAGCCTCCAAAAACCACTTTGTTTGAATAAAAAGCAATGGTTCCTATGGAAATGAATAAGAACCTTCTTTTGGAAGTTGGTCAAATGAAGAAGACTATGTCACAATTGAATAGTGAGTTGATACGTCTTAGATTTTCACAAGGACAAAATAACAACTTCAAAAGAAACAATGTTGGTCCCTACAACAACAATTTTGGTCAGAACTACAACAAGAACTTCAATAATAATAACAATAACAACAATGCGGGAAACAATAGTAGAGGGAATAAATTCAATCCTCCTAATCACAAAAATGGCTTCCAAAGACAAAATTGACAATGGAACACTTGTCCCAATAATGGAAGCATTCTTGCTGATAACAACAACAACAATGTGCAGTATGATGATATCAATCAGTATGATGATAGCCTAAATGTGCCTAACAATGATGGTTCATACTACAATGGTAATCTGGACGTGAATCAAAACTCATAGGTAAATGACAATCCTCCTCCTATTCAATTCAATGCTATGCTACTAGAATCTTGCGATTCTACATAGAATGCTAAACTGGAACAACCAAAAAATGAGGAATTCCCATTCCCATTTAGCCAAGAACCAGATCTTCAACATGATGAGATGTTTGCCTTTTGAAATGACAATCGAAATACATACAATCTCAAAAATAGGAAGGACCCCTTGATGGATGGAATTCTTCCAAATTTGCAACCAACTCCACCCAATCCAAGAGCAAGTAACAACTTGCCACTAGTAAAACCAGTATATGGAGGGCAATAGAATCAAAATCAAGTAAATGTACCAACAATACTAAAGAATCCCACTTGGTCCACAGAAAAATACAATGCGATAGAGGATTTGAAGAGGACTAAGGCCAATATGTCTATGTTTGACATGCTATAGAATTGTTCCCAATAGTGAGAAGCTCTCACAAAGACATTGGATCATACAAAGGTCTCCCCTAATATGAATATTGTCCCTCAAAAGACAGTGTCTCAATAAGTGAATGTAGCAGAAGTGATGCCCACTATGTTCAAGGATAAAGTAGAGGTACCCCACTTCTTGCTAAGCATTAGAATATATGGGAAGAATCTTCACAATTTCCTTATTGATTCAAGAGCTTCATGTAATGTCATGCCATTATCAATAGCTCAAAGGCTCAAAGTTAGTCCTCAACCCTCTAATTGAATAGTGATACAATTGGATAAAACTGAGGTAAAAGTTATTGGTGTATTGAAAGATGTGCGGATATAGTTAATAGTTGACCCTCAGATTTAGGATATTATTGATATAAATTTGGTAGATATTCCAGAAATATATGGATTTCTTTTGAGTAGAGAATGGACAAAATTTCTAAGAGAATGGTTTTCTACAGACTTCACCCAACTATGGTTGCCATGGAGAGGAGTGAACAATCAAATCAAAATTGATGTTGAACCCAAATTGAAAATGCTGATCATAGAATACAATGCCCTGAATGAGATAGAATTCTTACAATCAGAGTTGGGTTCATACAAAGTACTGGTATTGGATATAGTTCTGACCAATACATATCAAGATCAGAATGAAGAACCCAAGGTGCCAATACCCAAAAGTGAAATAGTGACAGAATTCATAGATATCATGGTGACAAATCTACAATGCTTAGGAGAGGAAGCTAATCCTAGTATTCTCCTCCTTCCAGGATTTTGTCGATTACATAAAGTTAGTCACTCAAAATTCAAATGCTCAGTATGTTAAGAGGCTATTGCAAGGGTATTAACAAAAATAATGGAAAACAAGGATAAAAGGACCTCAATAGATGAACTCATAGAAATTCAAAATTCTATAAACTCATTCGACCCTTTTGAAAAGACTAAGGAGGAAAGTGAAGATTTAAATGCATCATATAGTGATACCTCTTCAGATGGTGGAGGTTTGTCTTCTCCTCCTCCAAGAATGATCAAAGTCCAAAGAAGGAGACAATACATGAAAGGTAAAGGATGGAATTCAGTAGTCATTCACCCCAAACCTAAAGTCAAAGAAATCAAAGAACTAATAGGGGAAATTCAAGATCAAAAAGAAAAATATACACTTCCTCTATCCATCAATTATGAAAGAGAATCATCAAGTCCTACACAAGAAAAGTTATAATGGGTTCCCAAGAGATAGTCATTCAAGGCTCAAGTAAAACAAAATTTAAGGATGTATAAGAATAAAGTTAGAAAACCCAAGGAAAATGTAGTTTGGACACTTTGCTTTGATGGTTCTAGAGTCAAATCAAGAGCTAGTGTAGGTATCAAATTAATCAACCCAAAAGGTAGGTCTTTCTATGCCACATATGGATTGTAGTTTAGATGTACTAACAATGGTGTAGAATATGAAGCCTTGATTTATGGACTTCTTTTCGGACTAGAGAAAGGAGTCATAGCTCTCATAATTGAAGGGGATTCTCAATTGGTCATATGACAAGTAAAATCCATATACTCTTGCAATGAAAAAGATTAATCACTTACAGGAAAAGGGTATGGGATATAATGGATGAATTTGAAGCTTTGAACATTAAATCCATTCCAAGAAGAAGGAATGTGGTAGCAGATGCCCTTGCCATTTCATCAAGTGCTTTGCAACTAGTTGAAAGAACCAAGTTAAAAAGATTCTCAGTCGAATTCATTGCTATTCCTTCCATACCTGATAATATTACCAACTTTCAAGTCTTCTAGGATGATCAACATATACTCGAGTTTATCATGTGCAGTCATCATTTTAAAGGACAAGAGATTGATATACGTTGGATGACAAGCCTTAAGATGATGAGCTTGAGGATGAAGATGGAATTCTTAATTTGAAAACCAACACTATTCCCAAAGGAATGATTGAACTTGAACATATCTTTTATCATGACGAATCAACACTCAATAGAAGGGAAACTCAAGAAAAAAGGAATAGAAGAATGTGATTCATACAATTTGGGTATTGATGAAGAACCAAAAATGGTGTAGATAGGGAAAGTGTGCAGTCAACAGGAAGAGAAGACATGCTCAAGTTGCTCACTGAGTATAAGGATGTTATTTCTTGGAGCTATGAAGAGTTGAAGACTTATGATCTTGAGATTATCACACATGACATCCCATTGAAACCTAATGCTAAGCCATTCTAACAAAGACAAAGACCAGTAAATCCTATCATTGAACCACTGATCATGAAAGAAGTGAAGAAGCTACTGGATGCTAGGATCATATTTCCTATCTGCCATTCCACATGGGTGGAAAATTTAGTTCCTATGCAGAAGAAAAATGGAGAGATTCATCTTTGTGTTGACTTTTGCAACCTGAATGTAGCATCTTAGAAAGACAACTATCCTTTACCCTCACTAGATGAGGTTTTGCAGATTATTAATGGTTTGAAGATGATGTCCTTCTTGGATGGTTACTCAGGGTATAACCAAGTGATGGTTGATGAAGAAGATTAATTAAAGACTACTTTTACAACTAAGTGGGCAACTTTTGCTTACAGAAGAATTCCCTTTGGATTGATTAATGTAGGAACTACATTTCAACAAGTGATAGATGAAGCCTTCAAAGGATTTATAAATAGATGTATAGTCATCTAAATGGATGACTTGACTATCTTTTCAAAAGATCAAAGTACCCACATTTTTTTTTATCTAAGAAAGGTATTCAACAAATGTTGTAATATGGCATATCTCTCAATCTTAAGAAATGTTCATTTGGCGTTACCAAAGGAAAGCTCCTAGGACATGTCATTTCTAAAGCCAAAATCTCCATTGATCCAGATAGAGTTGAATCTATTATGAAGTTAGCACCTCCACATCGTCGAAAGGAATTGAAATCTTTCTTTGGGAACATAAAATTTGTGTGAAAATTCATAAATGGGTTTGCAGAGATGGTCCATCCCCTTAATGATTTACTCAAAAAGGGGGCTAAGACAAAATGGGTGCTTGTATGGAAATAGTGTCTTGGTCTTCATTGTTTTCAATATTTGATAACTGTTCCAATAGTGGTTTTGATTTTTCTGGTGTTGGCAAGCTGAAAGCATCTAAAAAGATGTCTTTAATTTCTTACAATGCCTGCCTCTATCTATACTCCTTCCTAAGTATTTCCTAATTTTTCTTCTTCTCTAAGGCTTGTTGTATAATGCATATCTATCCTAATGTTATGGTTGCATAATCATACTTAGGTATCACCATCTCTTCATCTAAAGTTACATCTCCATAGTGAATTAAATTAGCAACCTTAGAAGAACTTGAGCTTGGTGCTGAGATCTATAGGGGTATAACTTCAATGCTTGACTTTTGAAGGACTTTTGTAGGAGTGCCAGATGTTGCTAGAGTTACCAATGCTTGAATGGCCTCTTGCTCCTTCTCCTTTGGTGTTTCCTTACTCTCTTTAGATATAATTTGATCAACCAAAATGATTTGACTTACACCTTGTGTTTGTGCATCAGGTTTATCATTTGTTGTTTCTTTCTCTTGTATTGCAGTTTGTCTCTATTCAACTATATCAATTCTAATAGTTGTTTCAACCTTTGTGAATGAGTCTACTAATGTTTGAATAAAAGGTTGAGAGCTAGTAGCTAAAGGGATGGTAGAAGGTTGTTCTTGTGTAGTTACCTTGTCCCTTGTAATGTCAACTACTTCCTTCTAAAGTTCATCAACACTGACCAATATTGGATTTTCACATAATCTAGCTTGTAGTGTGGATTGGTCAAGAATCTTCTTCAGGTCTTCTATAGTCAAAGGATTAATGTTCTAAGATAAATTATCAAGAACATCCTTAACAGTTATAGTTTCTCCAAGCATACTTGTGTCATGTGGAGGGCTCATACTTGGCATTTGTGTGTCTTGCACACTCTGTTCTTCTTGCTACTTTTCAGCTATAGCCATGCCATCTATTTTTTTTGTGTCTCCTCCATAATACTATTATCCTTTTCTATTTCTTCCTCCTTGTCCTTATCTTCATCTCCATTGTTTCTACCTTCAAATGGATCTTCCTCTCCTTGTTTTATAGTTATCAATCCATAGATCAATTTCCACATTTGAGTGGATTTCTTGACAACATCTTCAATACTATTCTGAAGAATGCTAAATGCCTTGTATTTTGGTGCAAATTTTCCACCATACTTCTTATTTTCTTTGACAATCTATCCTTTTGTTAGCTCTAGCATTACTTGGGCTAATGTGGATTCTTTAATTTTTTTTTCTTTAGGTTTAAATAGTAATGCCACTTATTTTCAATAATAGTATACAATTCCTTTGGTACAGTATTATCTAATTCAAGTGGAGTTTCCTAAATTTAGACATCATTGCATATATTAACTCTTCAACTAGATTCTTTTCTTCTCTACTAAGTTTATCAAAATCAATAATCTTCAAACTAGTTAGATCTGCATTATTTCTAATGTTTTCACTAATATTTTCAAGAACAAACTTTGGTTAATGACTTACCACTCTAAATTGACATCTATCCTCTAATTTTGTTCTCTCATCATTAGTTTTTGGTTGTGTAATGTATTTTCTTCTTTGTTTTTTCTGTACTGGGCCTTTATGTCCTATAGCCTTAGCATTTTCTTTGGCTTGCTCCTTGGCCTTTTGTGTAGTGGCCCTTGTGCTTGCCCTAGTTTTTGGTGTTGTTGGATTTGTTGGGCTTGGCTTGGCAATCTTCTTTTCCTTTGTTTTTTCCATAGGCTATGCCTTGGCCTTTCTCTTCTTTGGTTATGTTTGTACAATGCTTCTTCAGTTTCCTCTTCCTCAATACCTTCTTCTTCTTCATCCCTATCTTCTCCCATTCCTTGGGTTAATGCAAGAGGTTCTTGGGCTTGTTCCTATTCTTCCTCTTCATCCTCTTCATCATCTTCTTCTTCCTCTTCACCTGTGCCTTCTCCAAATTTGACCTTTAATTTCCTCACCAATTTGTCTTTCTTCTTCAGTGTGGAAGTTCTCTTTAACTCCATATCAACTTTGGATTTCATAACATCATAGTTTCCCAATATCTTTGCACTTTAATCAACTTTTGCAACTAGAAGTATTGTGCTGGTAGCTGAGGTTGCATCAAAATTAATCTCATATCCTAAGGGTCTTAGCCATCTTACCCTAGGTGTAGCAACCTATATGTATGTAAAATCAATATCTACAAGAAAGCATATATCATTGTAGTATTTTTCAACTAAAGAAATAGGTATCCTCATCCTCTGCTTCATAGACTTCTTAAATTCTTAAAAATAGTTGGTCATGACTATTTCAAAGTTCTCACCCATATGTTCAATGTATTCATTGATTTGTATAGCCACTAATCTATTGGTCTTCCAACCAACTATACCAAAAGATGGAAATGTATTTTGAACATAGAAAAATATGCACACAAGTATTGATCCAAAATTACATTATGCACTCTTGGTTTTTCTAACTGCTCCAAGATTTTCTATCAACTATTGTAATTAAAGGTCAGCAAGATCATAGGTATGATCTTTCTTTACAATTTTATATCCAACAGCTACTGCAATGCAGGGTACACTATTTAATCTACTTGATTGATAAAATTTATGAGAAATTACCCTAATTGCAAAGTCAAGTAGTGGATCTGTGATGGTGTCTATAGTCATTCCTCTTTTGTTCCATTTGGCTCCTATGTTTTCCTCAATAACCTCTTTGGAGTCACTTCATAGGGTCATGGGCTGATCTAGGGTTTGATATCTAGTTACCTTATGACATTTTCTCTTTGAGATTTTGTTTAGTCTTCCCTCCAACCACAAATATCCATCGTGTATTCTTCTCAACACTATCTTGATCCATTCTATTTTGAACATCGTGGGGAAGTCTACGACATGGGTCAGACCCTTCCTATCAATAATCTTAAATTCTTCCTTCAAAATACAATTTTCACACAACCTATCATAGGCTTGCCTTATTTCCATATCACCTATATCTCCTACCTTGTAGTTGTAACATTTTATAACATCTTGGACCATTATGACCTTAGTTGGAATCATAGATAATGTGCCTGACAGGTTTTGTTTATAAGCTATGTTTGGGATAGGTTTAAAATTTGGTTGTTTGACCTCATTACTTACTAGTTAGACATCTAAAACCTATTTTTCTTTCACATTCTTTGAGCTGGAAGCCATTTCGTCAAACTAGGGTTAAAAAAAATTATACCGCATAACTCAGCTAATGAAGAATACCTTGGTGATTCAAAGAACTAGAATGTAATCATTGGTATTATCATTTTTGATGACTTGAATAGATTTTTGAATCTCCTTCTTGCTCTACTTTCTCTTACTTGAATTCGTTATGATGAAAAAATGAGTGAAAAATGACCTTATACCCTTCAAAGCTTCACATTTAATGCTTAATTCTTGTATAGCTATAAACTCAGCATCTACCTAATTTATGTTTCACTCAGCAACTACTACAAACTCGGCTCTAACTAACTTTGACTGGAAGCTCAACACTCACTAGTATCTTACTAGACATCTATTGAAATATTTTCATGCTTGGCAACAACATGAGAATTTGAAGATTTAACCTTGAAACATCTTGCATCTTTATTCATGATAATCTATCCTTTTTAGTGCTATTTTCTTTTGGAACTGATGTGAGATATAGTACTTTGAGTATCAATCCCACATACCTCTTTTCACTTAGTTTGATGAGGTGTGACCACTTGACCTATTAGGTGAACTGATCCCTGTACTTGATGTACTGCAATCCTCTCTCTTTTTCAATGTTTTGTTCATCTCTCCTCTATTATGTTTAACATCTACCTTGCTTTTCCCTTTGTCAAACTTAGAATTGGGTGCCTTTAATCTTGTTAGACAATGCTTGTTGATATGGCCAATCTTCAAACAACTAAAGCATGTAGTTTGAATCAAAGTTATCACTGAAGTGTGTTCCAATGCAATTCTTAGGGATATGTCCATACTCTTGGCAATAATGATAGCTTTGTGTTGTGTTGTAATCCCAATTATAGAAGTTTCCATGACTTCTTACTTTTTTTGACTTGTCTGTTGATGACATGGATTTGGATCTACATTTAAAGGCTCTATGTCCATATTTCTAACAATTTTAGTAGTAAGTTCCTTCAAATCTTGGTGCATGCATGGTTCTAGTTCAGAACTCATGTGCTTGATGATGTTTCTTTTTGCACTTATGATAGGGACCCATGTTCTTAGGTTTGACATTCTAATTTGCATTCTTGCTCCTGCACACATTAGCAGTATGTCCTTTCTTACCACAATAATGATAGGTGGGTTTGGAGTTCTTACTTTTATTATTCCTTTCTTTAGAAACTTTGGATGATTCTCCTTCTTTAGTGCTTGTGTAGCCCAGTCCCGATGTATCATTGTTGGATCTACAAGATTTTAGTAATTGCTCAAAGTATTTGATGGCTTCATTTAGCTTGTTGAAACTTTCAACAATCTCTCTTTCTCTTCTTAGGTCATTTTTTAGTTGTTCATTATGCAACTTCAATGTAGTTATCTCAATATCTTTGACATTCAACTCATGATGAGAATTCATCATCTAGCTTAGGGTATCCAATTGCATGTTGGATATTCTGGTAAGCTCAATTGACTTCTCTTCTAGTTTATTTGTTAAAGTTCTCTTGTCTTCTTCAATCATGGCCTTGTCTTCTATTTATCTCTTCTTTTGTTCAATCACTTCACATAGCATTATGACTTGGGATTCTTGCTCTATCTTGAGATTTCTAATTTCTTCAGCTTGTACTCTGTTATTTTCCATCAGATCTACAATTGTTGCATCAAATTCATTGGAGTCTTGACTTGCAAATAGCTTGGTGGTGTCAATCTCTTTGTATTATGTGTCATTCTATGCAATGGCTATCTCTTTCCTTCTCTTTAAGGATTTCCTTAACTCCTCTCTGGCCTCATCCAGTGAATGTAGAATAAGTTGGATCTCAATTCATTGGTTCTCAATAATCTTTCCCAATTTATAGACTTCTATTTCAAGATCTTTTCTCTAAGCTATAAAGCTTCTCCTTTTGAGAACTAGGCTCTGATACCAATTGTTGGAATTAGAAATGGGAAACATATGCTTCTGGTGGGGGTGGGGGTGGTTGTGAATCAAAAGTTCAAACTTCACTAGTTAAAATTTTCATTATTCATTAGATGCATATATAAACTAAAATAGCATGTTAATAAAAATTCATCTAAAACATGTAATAGAAGGTAAAATTGGGGTGGGGATGACACCAACAAATCTTTACTCCTGAAGCAATAAAGTGTAGCCAATTAAGGTTACAATAAGTTGACCATGAAACATGATCTGCCATGTGAAAGGCCTGCCCTGTTAAAGGCTTACAAATATTGTTAAGTCCTACCTTGTTAGAGGATTTTAAGACCCTTTTAGAAGTGTTCTTGGTTAAAGGACTTTAGAACATTCACTTAGAATGTCACCCTATTAAAGGATTTGATAATGACTATTAAATCAACCTTAGTCCAAAATGTTTTACCCTAACTGATACAATTGTTAGAGAGTAATAGTAAATCTTTTGATCTGATATAACTTACAAATTTATCTTGCATATTTCAAATCACAATTTAGTCTTTCTTGATCCTCTTTGATATGATATAACAATGTTGTATCCTTGATCCTCTGCTCTACTCTTAATTGACTTTGCAATTCTTTTACACTACCAAGTCACCTTGAATGCTCTCTGAACAATTCAGTCACCCATTGATATCTTGCTTCTATCACTACTCTCTCTTCATATATAATGTTTGGGGCATCATCTTCCTTACAAAGACTTTGGTGGCTTAGGGTTAGGTATGAATATATAGCTAAGATTCATCCATTTTGCCACTTAACTCTTCCTATTTTTTGATTGGCTACATGTGATTGCTTAGCTAATACAAATAGATTAATTCTTATCTTTAAAAGCTTGAGATCTATTCATAAGTTGGCATAAAAATGGTATACATAGTTTTTTGTGCTATCACAAACAACTATGTCCAATCTATGATACTCAACACTTGAAGTTATTAATTCTTGACACATACTATAACTTTTCTTCTAGCTCAGCAGTTGAACTATTTGGCATCAACTATCTTGCTCGACACTTGAATCACTTGGCATGGTCTATCTACTCGGCACTTGAGTGACTTGGCACATGAGTGACTCGACACTCATTACAATTCGGCATAGTCTATATTTATATGTTGTACTCAGTATGAACTGGAGTTAATGATTAAGTTTGTTGATACTCAATTGTCAAAACCAATCTAAGATCAACACATCTAGGTTGAGACCTTATAAGATGGACAAAAAAATAGATAGCATAAATAGAGGGTAAGGGAGAAGATAATTTTTACCTCTTAGATTTTGATTTCATGCCCATAGGAACCAAGATGGTGGGAGAAAAAATAAGGGACACTCCTAGGAATGAGCCATTAGGAGAGGATTGAAATTAGTTACCTCCTCTACCTCAAGGACCTATCAGTATTTCTCCACCACCAGCATACGACATGGAAGTGATAATGGATAAAGGATCAGTAACTTCATCTCCTTCGACAACCCAAGTAGAAACAAAAATTTAGAATATAAAGGAAGGAGAATATGTACAATTGCATGTTGATGAAGTATCTAAGAAAGGACAGATAACAGAAGAAAAACAAAAAGGTCCTCCAAATATAGAGGCTAGGTCCTTAGCCCAACATAACATAGAAACTCCCTCCAAAGAGGAGTAATAAGGGAAAGGAGTTTTATTCAGAACCAACTTCTTCAGTAAAATACATGTCGCCAATGGGGACAACGCCATTATAACTGAAGAAGGAGGTCATGTTTAGGAAAAAGAAGAAGATGGAACTAATTAAAGAGGAGGGAATGACTAAACTGATAAAAGAGATAAAGAAGCTTGAGCCACCTAAACATGATGCTAGAAAACTTGTCTTCATTATGAAGGATCATGATCAAGATAGGTTCTAGCACATATTTGTTAGGAATAAGGTGTCTCAACCTTGAATAATTCCTATTCTTATTTTTTTTTTGTAAAATGTATTTCTTGTAAATAATGTTGATGTGTTGACATCTTGAATTATTTATAAGGAGATCATGACTAAAATGGTTATTAAGGATTCCTATGACACGTAAGAGCTATGTTAGGAAGATTCAATGATAGGTGAAGATATGTGGCAACTAAGATATTTGAGTACTGTACACTCTACCCCAATAGTGGGGTTCGAGGCATCGGCCCAAAATTTTTTTTAGGGTTCCTATTTTCTTGGAGAATGGTAAAACCCTAATACAATTTACCTTTGGGAGTAGCCCTAAAGTGAAGCGCATGTTATAAGCATTTTAGGGTTGCAAAGAGAGATGATGCGTGAAAGGTGTATTGTTGGTACCGCGAGTTGCTATTGGAGTCTTCGGTTGTCGATGTTGAACTTGCATTGCAAGTGTATTGTAACCTTGTGTTAAAGATAATACATTGTGCAGGTTCTGAAGGGGTGGGGTTGTTTTACCAAAAGGTTTTTCCCCACTGGCAAATCTTTGTGTTATGTGTTTCTTTCTTTGTCCATTTTTTGTATGCATGGTTGGCTGCAATATTGTTGTTTACATGATATTGAATCTGTAAGTGTAGAATATTTTAATAGGATTTGAATCATACTTTCCTTATGAGATTAGTGTAGGAAGCTATTTTCGCACTTGAGTTTCCTTACAATATTGTCATTCCCCCTCCTCATGCCAAAACTGAAGAAATGACTCCAAAAGACTATCAAATGAAGGAGATCATATTGGAAAAGCCCACAATGGATACAAAAAAGGTCTTCATTACTACATGCCTCAGGTGAGTCTTCAAACACATGGATAGAGATAAGTCAAAGTTAATCATATTACAGAAGTAGAATGAGCTATTGAGAGGATACCTAAACAATGTGGTCATACCTATATGTTGGATACAATTGATTAATTATGTGTTGTCTTTGATGTTACACAAATGCCATATTAGTTGATAGTCAGTGCATGCCAAGTTCACTTGGTCAGTAAAGAGAGTTTTCCTTATTTTCTAGGCATTCCTATGCAAAAAATAGTGTCTACATAGTTCACTTGGGCATCAAAGGAATTCATGCAGACAAAGAGTGTTAGCTAAGCTCACTCAGTTAATGAAGGAAAGTTGGATGGCATTAGTGATGATCGAGTTCACTCGGTTACCAAAGGATTTTTGCAAGTTCATAGTGTTAACCGAGCCTCTGTTGGTTAATGCAAGAAATCACTTCTAAGTTAGTTTCTACTGAGTTGGGTTGGCTAACGAAGGATTTTCATATTTTGGCATGTGAAGCTTAATTGTTTTATTTATTGATTCTAGCTGACTATGGTGATTAATATTAGTTATTCTAATTTGTATTTGAGTCAACTTGACAATCTAAAAGGTATAAGTAAAAGGTCAAGTTGTGATCACAAAGTGTGCAAGTTGTAATAAATTAATTGCAAGGAATGAAGAGAGGAAGAAAATTTGAAGGATATGCTAAATATCCTTATAGAGTAGAAAAGCTATATCAGATCAAGAAGGATTTAGTACAAGCCAAAACAAAGATCTGTAAACAACAATTTAGTTGCATCTCAATCATGTCATTTCATTGTTACTCTCTAACTATTGTAATAGTGATCTAAAATCTAATAACAGAGTTGGTCTAATAACCATTTGTAAATCCTCTAACAAGATGGAAATTCCATTGAATTGTTTCAAGACCTCTTACAAGGCCACTCCTAATAGGGTGATTAAATCCTTTAATAAGGTCACACCTAATAGTGTATTTTGTAACCTTTAACAGGGTTGGCTCCTAACAGGGCTCACTTCAAAAGAGTGAAAAATAGTAACTAGTTACCATTGGTGGTTTTTCTCAAATTGGGTTTCTACGTTAATCCTGGTTTCATATGTGTTCATGTTATTTCTTTCATTCTTGCAACTAATATTAAGTTATCACTAACATTATCTTAAGATTTGCAAAGTTAACATATTCTTCATTTACCGAGTTATAGTATTTTATGTATATTTACCAAGTATCAGTAGTATTTAGTTTTTAGATTATAATTTCTACTAATATCTAAGGGATCTAAGATTTATTTTAGTAGTAACTGATTCACCCCTCCCCTCTTAGTTACTCCTCTTATATTTCCAACAATTGGTATTAGAGTTTTTGGTGCTTGCAAAGAAGGTTTCAAGGACCTAAGCTAAAGATCAGAATGTCTTACAAAAAAGAGATTCCAAAGCTAAATAGAGACAACTTTGCAACATGGCAATGACATATGAGACTTTATCTAGCTACCATCAGTGATTCAAATTGTAAATATCTTGATGAAGAATACAAAACTCTCACTGGAATATTATCGGTTGAAGATATTGCTGAGAAAAAGAACCATAACATCATGATGATTGATATTGCATCTGCCCTTAGTTATGCTAAGTTTGATTAGATAAAAGACTATAAAACTACTTATGAAATGTGGATCAAACTAAAGGAATCCAAAGTAGAAAGCCTTAGAAGACAATTTTATCAAATGGGAATGAGAGAAGATGAAAATGTTGCAAAATATGTGGAAAGAATCAATGCCAGTGTAAGTGCAATGAGAGCATCTAGAGGAGACATCAAAGAGGAAACTGTTGTAAGTAAAATACTCAAAACTCTTGTTCCCATATATGCAATCAAAGTGTCTACTATTCAATAAAAGAGATGTGATCCAAATAACAAGATAGGCTTGGATGCCATAGTAGGAAGACTGATAGCTTTTGAACTAGACAACTTTGACAACTATGTTCATGCTTCAAAGAATATTTGGTATGCATTTGAAGCTAAAATCTTACTCAAAGAAAGGGGCAAGAAAATAAAGGAAAATCAATTAGAAAGTGAGGAGGAAACTAAAGAAAGTTTTGACAAGAATCTTGAAATTGTTGAAGCCCTACTTGCAAAGAAATATTCCAAGAGAAGGGGAAAGTATAAAGGTAAAATCCCTCTAATTTGTTTTCCTTGTGAAGAAATTGGTGATATTGTTTCTAAGTGTCCAAAAAAAGAAATCAAGGATGAGAAGAAAAGCCACAACTACAAAAGCAAGAAGGATTTCAAAAGTCATAATTCCTACAAAGACAAAGGTAAGAAAACTTATTTTATGGCTAAATATTCTGATGATAGTGAAGATGAAATAGTGTATATTACTATAAAAAATGAATCTAATGATGAAGGAGATAAGATGGCACTTATATCTCATGTTAGTAAAAATGATACATGGATCATAGAGAGTGGATGTTTACACCATATGACTAGAGATAAAACAAAGTTTGAGCATTTTGAACACTATGATGGAGGCAGTGTAAGATTTGGTAACAATGAACCTTGTTACATAAAAGGAAAAGGTTGTATCTCATTAACCAATGAAATTATTTATGATAATGCCTATTTGGTTGAAGGACTAAAACATAATCTACTGAGTGTTGCACAAATGAAAAACATTGGATTCAAGGTCGAGTTCATGAATGGCAAAGAAAGACTACTAGATGACAAAAGAAATCTAATTGGATCAGGCAAGCAAACAAAAGGTAACTTATTTTATCTTGATCTTGGTGATCGTTCATGTTTTATTGCTTGAGTAGAATAAAGTTGGTTATGGCACAAAAGATTATGTCATGTAAACTTTGATAATATGGTCAAGATAAGAAAACTTAGAAGAGTAAGAGGTATCCCTAGTTTGAAGAAACCTGATGTTGGATTGTGCAAAAATTGCCAAATTGGCAAAATGGAAAGGAATGGTTTTAAGAGAAAAAACTATCAGTCAAAAGGTGTCTTGAAAATTGTGCATACTGACTTATGTCGACCCATTGGAATAGAAATTTATAGTTGAAAAAAATTCTTCATTCTTTTTGTTGATGACTATTCTAGAATGATGATTGTGATATATCTAAAAGAAAAATCAGAAGCCCTTGAGAAATTCAAATGGTATCTGGCAAGAGTAGAAAAATAAACTAGAAATAGATTTAAATTCTTAAGATCAGACAGAGGTGGTGAATTCATCTCAAATGAATTCAATAATTTCTACATTGAAAGAGGAATCAAAAGACAAGTATCAACCCTTGGTACACTTGAGTAGAATGGAATAGCTGAATGAAAAAATAGATTCATCATGGATTGTGCCAAAACTCTAATGATTGAAAAGAATGTTGCTAAAGAGGAATCAAAAGACAAGTATCAACCCTTGGTACACCTCAATAGAATGGAATATCTGAAAGAAGAAATAGATTCATCATGGATTGTGCCAAAACTCTAATGATTGAAAAGAATGTTGCTATCAAATACTGAAAAGAAGCTATCAGAATTGCAGTTCATACTTTGAACCAAATTTAGTTGAAGAAGGACTCAAACAAAACTCCCTATGAACTATGGTATGGCTACAAACCTAATGTAAGTTACTTGAAAGTATTTGGTGGCAAATGTTATATCTTGAACGAATCTAGAAAATGGTAAATTTTATGTAAAAGGTGATGAAGGTATATTTATAGGATATTCTTGTAGAAGTAAAGCATACAAATGTTTGAATTTGTCTACTCATAAGATAATAGAAAGTACACATGTGAGAATTGATGATTTTATAGAAAAGAGTGAAGAATAAAGCAAAAAGGAGCTTGAGGATTATAGAAGATTTGTCTACTATGAACTTGATACATTGCCAAACATATTTGACAGAAAGGAAACTTCATCTCATGAGTTTTGAAAATCTCCAATGATTATTGAGTTGCACCGAGTCAGAAGGACCCAAGTCACATTCAGAGGCTATCGAGCTAGTTCAAACCGAGTCTAAAGAACCCAAGCCACAAATAGAAGGACCTAAGCTTGAAGTTGAGATTCAAAATGAAGATAATGGAATTTATCCAAAAGTCAAAGAACCTATATTGGCCAAATATGTCAGAAGGCATCATGCACCTGATCAAATCATTGGAGACATATCAATGACAAGAAGAAAATTAAAAGGTACATGTTTACTTGCTAAATTTGAACCTAGAAGTTTTAAGGATGCTCTTGAAAATGAAAGTTGGATTGAAGCTATGAATGAAGAGATAGAATAGATAGAAAAGAACAAAACTTGGACTCTTGTTCCTAGGCCTAAGGATAAAAATGTGATTGGTACAAAATGGGTATTTAGAAATAAGCTAAATGAAGATGGAAAAGTGTAAAGAAACAAAGAAAGACTGGTATGTAAAGGCTATTCTCAAGAAGAAGTTATTGATTATGGTGAAACCTTTTCCCCTATTGCAAGACTAGAAGGTGTTGGGACTCTACTTGCATATGTAGCTCATAGAGGATTCAAAGTATATCAGATGGATGTTAAATCTACATTCTTGAATGGAATTCTTGATGAGGAAGTCTACATTAAATAGCAAGAAGGTTTTGTAGATCCTAATAAATGAGACATTGTCTAAAAATTACACAAAGTACTATATGGTCTCAAACAAGCTCTTAGAACCTAGTATGAAAGACTACATAACTATTTGATTCATATTGGTTTTCAAAAAACAAATGATAAGAATAGTCTATATATTTAGGAAGGACCAAGTAAGAAGATTGTGTTGGAAAAAATATTTGTTGATGATACTTTATTTACAGGAAATGATGACTTATGCAAAGCATTTTCAGAAGAAAAGAGTAAAGAATTTGAGATATCCATGTTTGGTGAGACAAAATGCTTTGTTTCTGGATTGCAGATTCAATAGAACAAAAATGGTATCTACATCACTTAATCTAAGTATATCAAGGAGATACTAAAGAAGTTTGGAATGGAAGATTCAAGACCAGTTAGAACTCTCATGTGTAATGGACATAGGCTTACCAAAAATGATGACTACAAACAAGTAGATTAAACCTTATACAAATTAATGATTTGGAAATTACAATATGTAGTACATACAAGGCTTGAAATTGCCTTACTAGTTGGGATAGTGGCAAGATTCTCAACAAAACCCAGAAAAAACCACATGATGACAATCAAAAGAATCATGAGATATCTAAAAGGAACTAAAGATTATGGCTTATGATACAAACTTGGAGGCAATCTGGACTTAAAGGTATTTATTGATGCTGATTGGGCAAGAAGTCTTGATGACGGAAAAAACACTAATGGTGTAGCATTATTTATTGGTAAAAGACTAGTATCTTGGACAAGCAAGAAGAAAAATTGCACATCTCAATCCATAGTTGAAGTAGAGTATGTGGCAGTAGTAGTAAACTGTTCTAACATTGTTTGGTTCAAACAATTTTTGGAAGGAATGACAGTTGAAATCAAAGAGCTAGTAGTCATATATTGTGATAACACCAGTGCAATCAACATATCAAAGAATCTAGTAATGCATTCCAAAAAAAAGTACATTGCTATAAAATATCACTTTCTAAGAGAATTAGTACAGGATAGAGAAATCAAATTGAAATATGTGAATACAAAAGAATAGATTATAGACATATTCACCAAACCATTACCTAAGGATGCATTCTTGTATCTAAGAGTAAGCTAGGGGTCATTCTCCTATCTGAAGGTCACTAAATAAAGACTAGTGATGCATCAACTAGTGAAACTTGAAAATCAATCAGTTGATGTAGAATCAACAAAGGCATATTGTAGATGAATCAGTACTCAAAGAATATAGACACTAATTAGAACAATTATCTTTGGCATGTGTTGTCAAAGAGGGAGAAGTTTACCATCATATCTCTTAGAAATTTTGTCATTCCAAGAGGGAGAAGTTAAGAATTTCTACCACAGAGGGAGAAGTGCTATAAAGGAACATCAAAAGAGACTAAACTTGGTAGAAGATTGTTGCAAACTGAAGTTTACTGACAGAGGGAGTCTTGTTCTCAAAGTTTCATTGTGCTATGACATGTTGTGTTGCCATCAATGCCAAAGAGGGAATTTGTTGGATATAATTGATTAATTATGTGTTGTCTTTGATGTTACACAAATTTTATATCAGTTAATAGTCAGTGCATACCGAGCTCACTTGGTTAGTAAAGACACTTTTCCTTGTCTGTCAAGCATTCTTATAAAGAAAACAATGTCTATCAAGTTCACTTAGGGTTCAAAAGAATTCATACAGAGAAAGAGTGTTAACTAAGCTCACTCAATTAACAAAAGAAAGTTGGATGGTATCAATAGTGACCGAGTTCACTCGATTACCAAAGGATTTTTGCAAGTTCGCAGTATTAACCCAACCTTTGTTGGTTAATATAGGAAATCACTTCTTAGTTAGTTTCTACCAAGATGGGTTGGCTAATGAAGGATTTTCTTATTTTGGTATGTAAAGCTTAATTGTTTTATTTATTGATTCTAGTTGACTATGGTGATGAATATTAGTTATTCTAATTTGTATTTGAGTCAACTTGACAATCTAGAAGGTATAAGTAAAAGGTCAAGTTGTGATCTCAAAGTGTTCAGGTTGTAATGAATGAATTTCAAGGAATGAAGAGAGGAAGAGAATTTGAAGGATGAGCAGAATATCCTTATGAAGTAGAAAAGTTATATCAGATTAAGAAGGATTTAATACAAGCTAGAATAGAGATCTATAATCAGCAATTCAATTGCATCTCAATTAGGTCATTTCATTGTTACTCTCTAATAATAGTAGCAGTGATCTAAAATCTCTTAACAGTATTGGTCTAACAACCATTTATAAATGATCTAGCAAGGCAACAATTTGATTGAATTGTTTCAAGACCTCTTACAAGGCCACTCCTAACAGGGTGATTAAATCCTTTAATAGGGTCACACCTAAAAATGTGTTTTGTAACCTTTAATAGGGTTGGCTCCTAATAGGGCCCACTTCTGAAGAGTAAAAAATAGTAACTATTTACCATTGGTGCTTTTTCCCAAATTGGGTTTCCATGTTAATCCTGGTATCATATGTGTTCACATTATTGCTTTCATGCTTGAAACTAACATTAAGTTATCACTAAAACTATCTTAAGATCTAAAAAGTTAACACATTTTGCATTTACCGAGTTACAATATTTTATGTATGTTTACTGAGCATCAATAGTATTCAATTTTTAGATTATAATTTGTACTGACATCTAAGGGATCTAGGATTTATTTTAGTAGTAATTGATTCACCCCTCCCCTCTTAGTTACTCCTCTTATATTTCCAACACTATAGACCTGGATAATCTTGAGATCACTCTTGGAGCCACACAAGGAAGAAAGCTAGCAGGACCATAGATGTATTCATTTTTGGATGCATGTTAGCAATGACGTCAAAGTTTTGAGGGAGAGGAGTGTAGATAATATAGGAAAATTTAAACTCATTGCACAAAATCTAGACTAATACTGACACATTAGTTTCTATTATAAACCAATATTTTGGGCTAATGGATGAAGTGCCTACCTGGGCCAATGATTTACAAGCACAAAGATCTATCAAGGGGAAAAGGTACCAGATGCTAATGGAGATATACTTCACTGAAGAGCTAGATAAACTAGATGATTTGATAGAAAATATATTATCAGGGAATAAAGTTATGGAGGGACTACATGAAGGAATTTGGTAGATACAAAATAAGGCTGAAGAGAAATTTTTGGAAGTGGATAAGTACCACAAAGTCGCTAGAGCTGAGATTTTTGAAGATGATTCAAAAACCAAGCATTCCTTAGTGCAAATAGTGGTTCAACAATTTAGAGATACCTTTGAGAATTCTTCATTAGAGTATGATGTTAGACAAGCATTTAGAACTAAAGAAGCATTGCTGGAACTAGATGCCAAGATTGTGGATTTTGCAGAAGCAAGAATAGAAGTAGGCAATTACCGACAAGTAGTAAAAAATAAGTGTGATTCACTAAATTTATTGGAGACTAGTAAAGTGGTGGAAGTAATAGAGGGATTCAAAAGAAAACATCTAGACATCATTTTGGTATAAAGGGGAAGAAAACTAAGATGTTGGAAATGCAATTTTTACTTAGAACAATTTTTGGATTTTTGGGTCTTATCACCAAGGTGTGAAGGTGTGCTTTTCTCAAAAGTGCGCCAAAATTTTGAAGAAAAAGCTGTGCGCTGATAGTTAAGTTCTAGTTGCTATTTTAGAGAATTTCATGCATTGGAAACACACTTTGATGGTAGTTCAACTCCCAAAGACACCTAGAGAATTTTGAGCTTCTATTTTTAGAACTCTTTGAGACTGCTAGATCATCTCATAGATTCTATCTTCTTATCTTGTCATTCTTTTATTCTTTTAAGTCATGTAAAGGCTCACACACCCATTAATTGATACAACAAGGGTGGAGACCTACTTAGCACCATTTTGAGAGTCAATTTGTAGATAATTGGCTTTATTTTATTAGTTTTTAGCATGAGTTTTCATTAAAAGAGCTCTCACTCCTAACACAAAGGGAGAAGATAATTTTTTAAAAATACATGGTGTAGTCTAGGCTATTATTTTTATGCTATAGGTGATTTCATTAGAAGTATAGTTATTCTTTCCGAAGTGTGTTATTTTTGTGAATGCATGCTCATGAATAATAATGGAGCCAATAGTTTTGTTGTGTTGTTATGATTGTGCAATCTTTCAGTTCTAGTGTTTTCCTTGTGTTAACAAATTCAGCTGCTGTGATGAATTGAGGAGAGGATCATTATTGTTCTTGCATAACATTTTGTCCTATGTGAGCGCACTTTCCATGGCCTTGCAATTTGATGAAATGCGAAATATATTTTGGTTATTATCAAAGTTTCCATTTACAATTGCATCAGTGGAGCTAAGGAAGTGTTGCTCCTAATTTCATTGGTTTCCTACCAAGATCCTTTTGATAGTTTAATTCACAGACATGTTATTACTATGGCTTATGTCCATTAGGAAATTACCTTTCAGTTATTTGCTTAAAATTTCTTGTTACTCTATCTTTGTTATTTTATTTTCAAACACTAGGTTAAAATATGAATTCATATAGTTGCATTGATAAAATTGTATTTATCATAAAATACAAAATGCAAAAATATATCTCTTTGTGGTTACATTTTAGTAATAGGTGTGCAGGTTGGTTAGTACCAGCAAAGGCCTCCTTATGAGCATACACATTTGTCTTTAACCAATAGGTTGAAAAACAATGATCCAAAACCTTCACTAGTAGAATTGACCTCTTTTTTTGATGAAAATTGGTCAAATTCTCTACTCATATTGGTCGACTGATCTACAAATTGTCTTGTCATTATTTTTCCCATTGAAACTTTGATCAATCATGGTTAAGGTCATAATTTTGATGGAAGATTTGGTCAAAAATGGCCTCCCTTGTTTGTGAAATGGTCCATCAAAATTTTGACCAAACTTGGTAAAAATGGCTCCCTCGATCGACTAGGATACCAAACCCACAACAACATCCTGGTTGATGTTGTGGTTGAAATTATGACCAAAGTTTGGTCAAACTCTTGACTAATACTAATAAAAATTGGTCAAAATTTTAACCAATATGGTTTTTTTATAAAAACACCTATATTGGTTGAAAGTTTGACCAATTTGATTTGTTTTAAAAAATACATCTAAAGATAAATATCCAGAGTAATTACCAACAACAGCATGCTTGGTGATTTTTTGGATATTTATCTTTAGGGGTTACTGTGCATTCTAAATACCCAATTCATTATTGGAATGAAGTTAGTTGGTGTGCTAGATAGTCTAAATCTTGATCTATGACCAATAATCCACCATCTAGCATCCAAGCCATCAACATACAATAATTACTGATAATCCACCATCTAGCTAGCATTCAAGTCATCAAGCTAGTACTAATAAGAATTTTAGTTATAATATTTAACCTATCACATAACTAGACAATAGTTAAAATGTTTTAAAACCATTCAAAAAGATACATTCATGTATTTAAAATACATCAATCTGTCAATCGGAACAAGATTTTCATTAGTATTGACAATATAAAGACTAATACAATGAGATGACTACTAATATCTATGTCAATATTGTACACATACCAATATGTGAGCACAAGTCTCTAATACAAAAAATATAGAATTAACTATATGTGTGTGCATCCACATATATGTGTATATGTATCCATATGTGCATGTATAAAGTTGTCTATGTCTATGTGCACATATCTTACCAATCTATTGTCCTTGAAAAAGTTGGATGTATAAAATTGTGAATAGCTTTTGTTTGACATAGTGGACCCTATCAGTAAATTGTAAAAATGACATGTAGACTCTTAGGCCATTCTAAATATATCTTATTCAAGTTTTTAATCTTAGGTTTGATGGAGTTTTTTTTATGCCCTAGGGAGTCAAATGGTAACTGAAAATGAACTAGTAGTCTTGAAATACGGATTGTTTGACACAATGTTTCATTGAAAGAACCTTTTTTTCTACCTTGTTACAAGGATCCATGTATGTTGATTCTATGGGAGTGAAGATAAGTTTTGAGGAGAATTTTTTAGTGTGAAAAGTCGAACCCTTGATCAGTGTTGTCCTACTTTCTTGAAACCCTCATTTGTAGCCTTGAATATAGCTCTAAGTGTTGTATGGATAGTGTGGTGACATGAAACCTCATGAATTTGTTAGACTAGTGAAAAGGGTATTAGAATCCACTATTTTTTCTTGGTTTCTTCGATAGTTTGTAATATCCCTTGCCCAAACTAACTAATTTTAGCTCAAGTAATATTGTCAAACCCTTGTATGTTTCCTTTCAATGCAAAGAAATTTAGAATGTTTGCAAATGATATTACAATGCCTCTTACAATGAACTAATATGCCAGTGTAGTTCTTTTGGTACTTTTAATGCATATACATGGAAACTAGATATGGAATACATACCTATAACCAATTGAAATTTTGACAAACAATTGACCTATAACTATTATGTTGATCATATATGCTATTAGATGGGCATTTTGTCAAATAAATGGTATGCAACATGTATCTCCTTTATTGAATTCATTCTCATGTACAATTTTGCTATGAGTTTTCCAAGACAAATGGGCTTACAATAATGACTATAGTAATGCCAAAATCTAATTTTGAATTGTCATAGCAAAATCATAAGCCTAAAAAGTAAAATGCTAACTACTAATAGTTGCAAGAGGAACCTAATAATAGTGATGCCCAAGAATGGAGATGAATCGAACATAAATATTGTAGCACCACATTGTGCATGCATATTGTAGTAGTGAAAATATATTCTCCAATTTAAGCACAAATAGAACTCTGAAATGAAGCTCTCTTGAATGCCAAATTTAGTGGATATTTCACCACCTCAAATGGCTATAACACTAAAGAGTTGACGTTCTCCAATGACTGACTAAAATCAAAAACCTTATTTTTTTCTCCTAAGTTTATATCAAATGTAATTCACGAGAATCGAATGATTAACAATGAAGCTCTCACCTCTATTTATTCTTTTCCTTCACCCTTCTAGAAGGAAATAAAATATTATTTAATTATGTTCCCTAGAAGCTTCCCCCTTTCCAATACAATAATTAGTTGTATTTCTAGAAAATGCACTCTCTAGAAGCTTCTCCATTGCAATACACTAATTAATTTTACTTCTAGAAAATTAAATTTATTAAATATAAAGTCACCTTTTAAGTTTAATTTATTAAATGACTTTATAAGAAATTAATTTAATCAATTTCCCCTTATTTCTCCACTTAGCCTTCAGAGAATGTAAAGTCTAAGAACTCCACTGAGATGCTAAAAATATGGGGATATTACAGTCTACCCTCCCTAAAATTACTTTTCCTCAAGCAACTTAAAGTTTGGATGCGGCAAAATCTCCTCATTCTCCCATGTTGCATCCTCTACTAGCATGCCCTTCCATTTCATCAAATACTCCCTTATAGTGTGTTGCCTCAAGTTCCTTTCCCTAAAATCAATGATAGCCTTTGGCACCAATACAAATTTTCCCTAATCATCCAAGGGTGGAATCACTGTAGAAGGAACAATATGATGTCCTAGCACCTTCTTGAGGCATGACACATGAAAAAAAATGTGCACCTTGCTCTCCATCAGTAAATCTAACTGATAAGCTACCTCTCCCACTTTCTTGATAATCTCGAATGGACCATAGTGTCGAAGCCTAAGTTTCTTGGTACCACTCTTTTTGAGAGTGGTCTGATGGTAAGGCTGCAACATAAGATACACCATATCTCCAAATTCAAAAGTCTGCTTAGTCCTCTTCTAGTTTGCATACTACTTTTGTTGATTGTGCGCCTTGGTTATATTATCCTTGAGAGTCTTAATAATGTCTTGACTCTCCTATAACAAATCATCTGCACTAGGCACTATATTGTCACTCAAAAGTAGATCCATAAAATTGCGTGCTTCATACCCATACAGGGCCATAAAGGGTGACATCTGAATAGACATTTGATAAGTGGTATTGTAGCAATACTCATACAGATAAATCCAATTTATCCATGCCTTCTTTTTCTATAATATATAATTTATGAGATATCCCTCCACCCATTTATTCACAATCTCCATCTGACCATCTATTTGAGGGTGGTAGCTAGTACTTAGAGTGAGCTCTATCACACACAACCTAAATAGCTCTTGCCAAAAGTGACTCATAAACCTATTTTCTCTGTCACTCACAATGCTCTAGGATAAGCCATGTAATCTAAATATCTCCTTGAAGAACAATTCTACCACCTATGTAGCAATAATTGGAAAGGAGTGTGCAAACTTTTTGAGGTAATCCAATGCCACATATATGCAGTCCCTACCTTGGGCTCTAGGTAGTTTTATGATGAAGTCCATAGATAAACACTCCCACTTCCTATCAGGAATTTGAGGTGGCTAAAGTAAACCAATTGGATAGGAGTGTTCCTACTTATTTTGCTGGTAGGTGGGACACTCCCTAACATATTGAAGCACTTCTTCTTTGAGCCCTTTCCATGTGAAGAGCTCTCTAAGAATATTTTGACCCTAGAACCAAGAATATTTTCCCTTTGTAAATGACGAGATCATTCACAAGGGTGTATTTTCTATCCTGAATAGTTCCATCTATGAATCTGGCTATCCATGCATCCTTTGCATACTCTACAAGGATCAAGTGTCTCCAATCCTCTAATATATCTATCAATAAGCTCAAATGGGGCCTACATGATAAAGCATCAACAAATACATTCTATGTCCCCTTATAATATGTAATATCAAAGTCATAGGACTATAACTTGCTCACCCACTTCTACTACCTATCATTGAGATATCACTACACCAAAAAGTGTTTTAGGCTATTATGGTCAATTTTGATACAAGATTTCTACCTACCAAATATTGCTTGAATCCAACCAAAGGATGCATAATGGCTAACATCTCCTTATCATATATGATGAAGCTCCACACTGGCCCTCTTAATTTACTACTCTCATAAGCAATAGGGTGCTTCTCCTACATAAACACCCCTCCAATGCCCTCTTTGAAAGTATCACAATGTAGCTCAAAAGATTTTTTGAAATTTGGTAAAGCTAACACTAGACAGGAAGCCATCAACTCCTTAAATTTATCAAAGCACTCCTTTGCCTCAAGAGTCCACAAGAAAGCTCCCTTTCTTGTCAAATATGTCAAGGGTGTTGCATGCCTAGAATATCCATCCAAAAACCTCTTGTAGAAACCACATAATCCCAAAAATTTCTCAAAACACTCATGTTCCTTGAGATTCCAAGAGAAAGCTCTCTTTCTCATCAAATCTATCAAGGGTGTTGCATGCCTGAAATATCCATCCAAAAACCTCTTGTAGAAACCACATAATCCCAGAAAGCCCCTCAACTATGTAAGGTTCACTAGTGAAGGCCACTCCACAATGGCATGAATCTTTTCAGAATCCATGTGTATGCCTTTTGCACTAATGATGTGACCCAAATACAATAACTCTATCATAACCAAATCACATTTTGACTCCTTTTCATATAAGGACTCTCTACCCAATATATCCAACACTGTGTCAAGGTGAATCAAGTGCTCCTCCCAAGATCTATTGTACATCAAGATATCATCAAAGAAGACAAGTAAAATTTTCCTCAACTGAGGATGGAAAACCCTATTCACTATTGCCTAAAACGTAGCAGGTGTATTAGTTAGCCCAAATTGCATAACTACAAAATCAAAATGGCCACAATGACATCTAAAGGTTATCTTCTTGATGTCCTACTCCCTAACTCTGATTTGTGATAACCTAATCTCAAATCCATTTTTGAGAAGAAACAAGATCCATGAAGCTCACCTATCAACTCATCAATCCTGGGAATGGGGTACCTATTTTTAATTGTCTTTCTTTTAAGCAGCCTATAATCAATACACATCCTCAATGTCTCATCCTTCTTCTTCACCAACACCAATGCAGAAGCAAAAGGAGACTTACTTGGTCTAATGTGGCCCATAGCAAGTAACTCCTTTATTTATTTTTTCAATTTCATCCTTCAACATCTTCAAATGCCTATAAGGTGTAATCATGATTGGCTAGCCCCCTTCTGAATGATGTGCTCAATACCCCTATCTAGTAGTTTACCTAGTGGAATGTCACTAAACACCTTAGAGTGTTTAACTCTAAGCTCCTAAATATTAGGAGGATAGTTAGTCTTTAGTTGTCCCTCCTATGATGGCATTAACATGCACTTTGCTGTCCATTCTACCTGATCATGTCAAATCAATCTAGCCATCCTTCGGAAAGAGACCATTCTGAAATCACTATCCCTGATTGCCTTAAGAATCTGTGTCTTCCCATTCACTTTAAATCTCATCTCCATCTCCTTGAGATTAAGAGTGAACTCACCAATATCATGCAACCAACTCATCCCAAGGACTATATCTATATCTCCCATAGGCACAACATAGAAATCTTCCTTAAAGGCATAGTTAGTAAATTCCAATGGGAGTTCAATGATCTTACGATCACAATTGAGGACATAGCTATCAACTACCCTCACTCTAATTCCCCCAAATTCCTTTGTTCATATGACATGCTTCTCCACCAACCTAGCATCAATGAAATTATGAGTGGAACTAGTATCAACCAAAGTTATAACTTGTTGTCCAGCAAGTACTCCTCTCATTTGAAATAATCCTTCCTACTTAATACTAGTGAGAAAAGCTTCCCTAAGTTTTCTCATCTCCTTCCCCATCCTTGGACTCCATTTTAGACAAGTTTTCAGCCTTTTCTTCCTTTTTTTTACCATCTACTTCCTCTATATTAGACTGCTAGTTTAAATTATCTGATTCTGATTCCTCATAGTATGCCCACATAACTCTATTAACTTTGCCCTTTAGTCTAGGAGGACTATCATGGTTTGCATCATAGGGTCCCTCACAATAGAAATATAAATTTTTCTTCCTCAAATCATTTAATGTTTCCTTGTCAAAAGGTGATGGAATTTTATCTTTAGAATCATTTTTAAAATCAGTCCTCTCTGGTTTTTTATAAAATAGTTTGTTATCCTTACTAGAAGATGCTCCTTTGGACTGAAATTTGTTTGTTAGGACTACATGTTCCATACTTCTTGCCTTTTTCATAGATTCCTATAAAGAAATGGAATAAAATGCCTTTATCCAACCTCTCAGTGGTTCGAATAGGTCCTCGATGAAAAGAACTATCAATCTATGCTCTGAAATGTTTGGCACCATGATTGCCAACCAGTAAAATTCACCAATGAAATACTCCAAGTTGCTTATTTGTTTCAGCTATGCTAATTCTCAGAAGTAAACTATTGTGATGTCCACAACATATGCCCCATTCCTCGCTAGGAATGGTGACTCCCTACTTTTTTTCGACTCACAGTTCGAGAGTCGGGAGAAGAAATTTTATTAGAGTTAAAATATGAGTCATTGAAAATTAAAAACACAAAACAATTAGAAAATAAAAAATAAAAAAACATTAGAAAATTTTGAAAAACACAAAAAAATTGAAAATTGAAAAAAATATAAAAAAATCAAAAAAATTGGGAAAATATAAAAATTATAAAATTTCAAAAAAAATGTGCATGCGCAAGCACGGAAGGAATGTGTGCCACTCACCAGCATGCACATTGAGGCACATTTTGCACTCTACCCAACATGAGTTGAAGGGTTATAAAACCCTTCCCCACCATCCTTACACTTCATGCATTATCATTTTGTTGGAGTTCCATCGATATTCAAAGATGAGCATCTTGCCTTGGATGCTCATGGCGCCTGGCGCTCACTTGCCATGGTGCTCACTTAGCATAACCCTCTGCGTGAAGTGCCCAGTGCTCACCTACCATGATGCCCATTTGGTAGCACCCAACACTCACCTAGTGTGGTGCTCATTTGGTATCATGGTGCAAAGTGCTCACAACGCAAGGCATTCACAAATGTGTGGTGCCTATTGCGGCACCCCTCACTCGCAATACTAAGATCTTCCACTCGTGGTGCCTAAAAATGAATACCTAGCCTTGGCACTGTCGTATGCCAGCCTTTGCACTGCCACACACTGGCCTTTGCATCGTGCCCCCCACCCCACATTTGTTTAGTTTTACTTTTTAATTTTTATTTATTTTTTTTAAAATTATATATATATATATAATTTTAAAAATAAAAAAGGGATAAAAAAAAGTAAAATAAAATTCCCAAATGGGACATTTTTAATGCTCATTTTAATTCATTAGTTTTTTTAACATTTTATCCTTGACTAATAAATATTTTTCTCACAATATGTAGGTGATTAAATGTTGTCCACATCTAGAGTAGTACCCAAACCGATAGTCTTCAAATTCCAAGGTGTACCCTCAAAGTCGAGATTCCACGATGACTATGTAGAAATTAGAGATACTGACCTCGAACACATAGACTTAGGAGAATTCTTGAGGATTTTCAATAAGCTAATAAAGAGGTCATCTAAGATGTTTGCATTGATCCATTCCAAATTGGTGAATGTAACATCACATCTTATGTTAGTACAATTAGCTGAACTAATCATGGACCTATCATAGCATTTTATTCTAGATGAAAGAGTAGTCAAGAGTGTCATCGGAGAAGTGGTGTTGGATCTATGACTCGACAATATTGAGAGGGTCTTTCATCTTCCTAGATAAGATTAGTTCATCTAACTTTCCTATGAAATAGTTGAAAGATGGTATAGGGAGCATCAGCAAGAAGCTATTCACATCATACAATCCTCGTACCTCATTGAGAAGCCTCCTTAGGGAAGGATAACTGACAAAGTGGACATGACTTGGGGATACATGAAGGAAGACATTGGATACTCTATCATTCTCCTGAGTAGAGTCATGGGCTTACCCGCAACAGGTCACCTCAGCACCTTCATGGTCAACTTCATTGAGACCATCAGACAGGAAAAGATACCATTAGACTAGGCCACCATACTAAGTAAAAAATTGTGTGAGCAACTGAGGATAGTGAAGGACAACAAGAAGTTTTACATGACTTCTTACATGGTGTACCTGCTTGCAACAAGGGCAATGAACTATCCTGGTTTGTATAAGAAAGGCAGTATGCAGGACCCCAATGCTTGGCCATACATAGTCTACCCTCAATAGGTGAAGAAGAAGCTCTTAGTGTAGAGAAAAGAATACAGAATAATGAATGATGCATTTATATTTATGATCATTTGATTCATTAAGGGTGACTATGGGAAGAGGTTATCTAATGAAGCTAAATCATAGATCATAGTTCTTTGAGTCTACTTAATCCAATTCAAGAAATTCATGTATATTCAGGTAACTAGTGCATCCATTACTCCTAACAAGCTCTCGAGATATCCTAGTGACAAACTAGTACTACTGGAGATTTCTTGACAAATTGAGTCAGCCTATGAGAAGATAAAGAGGTAATAGATACCTTGTTGGTCATGGCCATTGGTCATAGAAGCATATTAGGTGAAGCAAAAATAGGATATTTTAACCTTTGAGTAGGAATGGGAGAACTATCCTCTTCAAGAGTACAACTCTCCTCGGCCATATTTTGATAATATCAGGAAAGTGGAGAGTCTAGCAGGAAAGGATTTCCATCATGAGGATGTGATTGAAGATCACTGGATGAATGCCACAAATGACTATGTTGTCCATGTCAGGGACTATTGTAGGATGACTTTGTATCTAGCAAAAAAGGCCCTCCAATTGAACATCCCTGATGAGATAAGACAACAAGATTCTAAGGAATTACTAGACCCACTGCTCAACACATATAAAATTGGTGGAAGACCTATTGTGAATGCTAAGGTTGACAGGGAGGAAGGAGGTGATATTAATCACCAAGTGAGGCATGTCATTAGAATGACAAAGAATTGGATCAAGAAACCTTTTCCACTTGATCCAATTCCTAATATAGTGATCTTCCATGCACATGCTCACCCAGAAAGAGGTAAAGGAAGGAAAGTCACAATTCCTACCTTTGCAGCCCAATCTCCTATCACGTCAAAGAAAATCTACCAACTTGATCACCTGGTCAGATATTATCACCCTCCTTAAATGAATGAAAGGAACAAAAGGAAGAGGACCTCTCTACATAGGATTTAGGTAGAACAAGCTACTAAACAGGCCTCTCCCCAATAGCAGTAACAAAGTCCACAAGGATCTAAGGATACTGGAGCTACTCAAGTCTAGGATGAACCACAATTGCCTTCCATTGTGTCTGGCCAACTAGAAGAGGGAGAGATTCCACAAGTCTCCATTCCTCCTATACAAGAAGAGCCCACTTCTCCTTCCATCCTCAAGAAACATAAAAGAATTAGGACCGAATGAAGAAAATATAAAGGATTAGTAGAAGGTTAGTGCCTAATCCATCTATTCCTAAAACCATTATAAATGAAGATGATGAAGAAGAAGAAATAGAATCTAAAGAGGAGGAGGAATAAGTGCCCTTATAGGGAAGAACTCAACTAGAAAGAGCCACTGAGTTAGAAAGAAGAAAGAGTGCCATGGCTACCTTGCCATCCACCCAAGAAGAACCATTAGAACTCTCTTCTTTAGAAGATGAAGTACATTAGTGGGTGGATGAGCAAAGTGAAGAGGGCAATGATGTTTTCTCAATGATAGATTTTAAGTTCATGCCTGTAGGTACAGAGTTGATTGGGGATAAGATTAGGGACAGCCCTATAGGTGAACTCCAATAGGAAGACTGGAAATAGATGCCACCATAAACACAGTGTCCTGATCTTGCTCCCCCATCTCGACCACAAACAATGGTAGATAGTATCTCAGTGACTCTTCCACCTTAGAGTTTAAAGGAACAAGTTCAAAAAGAACCATCATAAAAGGAGCAACCACAACAAATGGCTACTAATGAAGTGTCAAAGGAGGGACAAATTGTAGAATATTCTCAACCATCTTCCCAAGACACTAAGGTGCAAGCTATAGGATCTATAGAGATTGAAGCTACAAAAGGGAGTCCTCACAATAGGAGATGATTGCAAGGAAGAGTGATAAAGGGAAGGAGGTAGTTGAACATAACCCTTCATCATCAAGAGCCAGATCTGTAGATAAACACATCCCAAGATGGTTCCAAAAGGAAATAATGAGGAGTATGTTACCTATTTTTTCCCCCCGCCAAAATTTGAATTCAAATACTTGACCCATCCGATAATTTTCCCTTGCCTAGGTAAAAATTAGACTAGATCTACTGATGGTGCAAAAACCTTTTAAAAATATGTGAATATTCTCCATCCCTTTCAAACTATCCATGCCTCGAGTCTCCCCTTTTCCTTTTTGTTTCTCACCGCCTAATGCTTGAAAGATCTAAAGTGGTTGCTATCTCACTATGAAAAGATGCAAGTGTTTTACCCTTAGCGACATAGCGACTGTCGCTAAGTTGAAAGGTGGCATTGTCAAATGGACGTGTAGTTTTATTTTTATGTTAGAAGCATTAATGTTTCAGCCCTGAATTATGCAGTCACTGGAGGTTGCTATATCACTATCAAGAAATTTGTGTTTCTCGTTGTTAGCGACATAACGCCTTGATGGAAAGTAATCCTGTGGCAACATTTTAGATAAAGTGGGTCCCAGAAAATTCTTTGTCAGATATCAATTATAAAGTTTTGGCAAATGATGGCATCTAGTGGGATACACATATACACTAGGAAAAGTGATAGCAATGGTGGTCATTGTATCGCTATTGGGAAACTTGTTCTTCTTGTCATTAGTGACATAGCACCCAACTGGTAAACAAAAACAAACGATGGGACACAGGCAGCATGGTAATATGGCAAAGTTTTTTAAAATACAAATTTATATGCCAGTGGAGTAGGGTTTTCTCATGACATCAATAACTGGACCCACACCCTAATTCATGAAACATATGAAAGATTTTGATCATCAGATCGATCTCAAATCTACAATCATTTCCATCTTTCTATGTTGAGTTACACAAGGGTTACAAATAGTGACTTAGTGATGAGGGACCCACCATATTTCTCTTAAGTAATGTATCAATGTCTTCCACATGATCGATGAGAATCTACGATGGTCACTATCTCACTATGGCAAGGTGCTCACTTTTTATGTATAGTGAGATAGCGATTCAGTGACACATGTACTTGCAAGCCTGAGGAGATAATGCTATAGTTAGCATTGGTGGTTGGGGTTGGCAGTTATGTGATATCATGGTCAGGGTTTTGGAGTTGGCATGGTTAGTCAGTTAGATATGGTCAACCTCAGGAAGACCTTGTGGTTGGTAAAATGAAATAAAATAATTGGTCCATGTGGCCCATTCTAGTTGCAGTATTCTATTGACTGCTATTTTTTGCTAATTCATAAGCCAAAAAAAAAGGAGATCAAATTTTCCTGCATGATCTAATCCCTGTGATCAATGCCAACCACTCTTGAATGAATGCTAAACTTAGTTAACGAAGGAGAACACTCCACCACCCCAGTTTATCCATCTACTTGGTCTGAATAGTTTAATGGCATCATTATTTCAGGGCCCTATTTCAACAAAATATTAGATTTTCTCTAGATCTTTTTAGAGACTTAATGGAAGTGGTTGTGGAATAACTTCAAAGAAAAATATCTCAGTTATGCCTGAGCTATAAAGGCAATTTTTGTAAATTTTGTTAGGTCTGTTGACTCTTCTCCATTTTCTCTGATATTGCTGTGCAATTTCATGTGTAAATTCCCTTTACCTATAAATTATATGACATTCTATCTTATCTCCTTCAGCCATTGATGTAAAGTGCAAGAATTATTTGCCTCTCATTGGTGTATTGTGGATATCTACAATCTTGCATGACTGTATCTCTTTTGTCCTATGAATGATATATAAGTGAGTCTTTTCTTTCCTTGTGTCATTCATTTGGGTTTTCTAATCTGCATGTGATTGTTAGATTAAAGCAAGTTTGGATGTGTATATCTTTTGGTCTCATGAGGGTTCAATAGTGCATGTATGGGTAGAGATTAGTTTGAACACTCTATTTTGGTGCATCACCTCCTTAGGTTAGAACATGTAGATTTACTTTCATGCATTCTTTCCCCCTTTTCCTCTCCAAGAGTAGTTAGGTGCATCCTAATAGTAAAGAAAGCTGGCCTTCTCTGGAGAATCAACCTCATAGTTCAAGTCCCACAGCTTGGAGGTTGTTTCCATGTTTCACAAGGATGTCCTTAGGTAAAAACCTTAGACAAGGGTGCAAAACTTTGTGACAATAGTTTTTGGCACACCCAGTAGGACAATATTAAGAAAATTTCAAGTCTACTAGTGTCAAAAGGAAGATTTCAAGATTAATACTGAGGAGATGGTACTGGCTTCGGTGTTCAAGCCTTCAAGAGGCTCATTCTTCAAGTACTTAGTGACTCTGATCTCCAAATACATCTGGTTCCAAACCAAAGTTGCAGTAATTCATGCCCAATGCCGAAACAAGGGCATCTTCTAGAGGTAAATTTTAGTACCAAGAGCTTTCATTTTCAAATCCTCGAAGAAGGAAGACTAGAGTATCTTTATCACCAATTAGGAGTGCAATAGCAACAAATACACCTACAAGATCCATCTCTACTCCTCCTATTGTTATATCTCAGCCTAGATTTCCATCAGCACATATCAATAGACCACTTGTCTATATGCCATAGCCTAGAGCCCATACTTTTGCCATCTTTAATGGTGGGAGTCCTCTTTTATTGGCCCAAAGACATACAAATATCTGCACTCAAAAGTATACCAAAATTTACTGGCAAAACTTCTATCTCTCCCTTAGAACACATTCAAGAAGTTTCAAATGTCTGCAATATCCATGGTATTACAGAAGATGATGTTGTAGTTAGGCTTCTGGCATCATCCTTAAAAAAAAAGCACTACAATGGTATAGAGGTTCAGTTCATGGTTCTATAATAGATTGGGATGGATTAGGAGTAGGACTGTGCAAACACTTTGAGGACAAAAGTGACCATTTTTCACTTTTAGAATAGTTGACTACCATAAAAAGAACCCCCCATGAATGTATGATTGATTTCAACTATAGATTTCAAAAGACATGGGATAGAATACCTACTTTAGTAAAACCTACCCCTGGTAATGCCTTCTTGCATAACCTTAGAGCTTTTAATAGTGACATTGCCACTACAATTCAAACTATGGGAGGAGATACCTTGCCTAATGCTTATGGCATAGCAATAAGGTCAGAAAACATCCTAATACAAGCAGGTAAGGTAGCTCCAAGGCCTCTTATGCCCTTCTTCCCTGATGTTCCAAATCACCAACCAGCAATGGCTCCTCTTCCCACAAATTCCACATCACAATTCCTTGCTCTGGTCCCTCAACCTTCCACATCTTCAAATGGAATAGATGAAATCAAGGAGATGATGAAATCTATGATGCTAAACATAGATAAAAGATTGTAGGGCCAAGAGAAGAAGCTAGAGGATAGCTTCTCTATGATGCAGAAAGTGAGCAACAAGGTGGTGACTTTAGAGAGATAGCAAGCTCAAGGTAGTAAGGCTCATCAATTACAATATCAAACTCTAAATTGTGGTAGGCCTCCAAACCATAATTATGGAAACAATTCTTTTGATCAAAATAGGCAAAATAGCTCTGCTTCAATCTCAAGTGTAAACCAAAGTAGGGCCATAGTCCCTCAAAACAATATGGTCCAAGATCAGGATTTTTGTCCCTCCTGTAACTACTCCTATGCCCATTGCATGTGTCAAAAAGCTGAATCTTATTTGGCCTTGACCATCCAAGAGCCTATAGCAAGACAATCATACAAGGAGGACCAATTTAAAGATGCCTCATATATGCAAGGACAAGGTGATTACTCCTTTATGAATCATCAAGTGGAGGAACATTGTAATGTAAACTAGGATTCCATTGCTCACAACACTAGGAGCAAAAGAAAAGCTATTGAAGATTCCACCCCTCCTCTTCCAATTAGGCCTCAACTTCAAATGCAATACCTCATGAACAAGCAGTAAATGATCAATCAAATACCCTTGAGTAGCAAAGGGGAAATAATAGCAGAAGGGATATAAGTGATCCTCAGGTTTTTTCATCTCAACCTCGTACAAATCTAGCTCCCAAGGCTTCTACCAAAGTACCTACTACACCATTAAGTGTGGTAGAACAAATGAAGAGGAAAAATGTGAATATTTCTATGTGGGATGCTATTGCTACTATACGCATGCAAAAGAGGTTACTGTAGCAAGAATTGGAATGTATTCAACCAAAGGATCAACCACCCAACATGGAAGGTGCCATAAGCCTAGTACATCCATCAAGGGAGGAAGAAAAAAATAAAAAGGTTTGATCCCCTCCATTTTATGTTTCTCTAATTATAGGGGATAAACTAGTCCACAATTGCATGATTCATTCAGGGGCTAGTAGTTCAGTGATGCCTAGGTGTGTGTCTAATGCTTTGGGCGTGAAATATGAGCCCATTGTTAGTGATGTATTATAGTTGGATGGTAGTATCATCAAGACTGTAGGGATCCTTAGGAATGTGGAAATGGCCCTACATGCATGCCCTAGTTGTATTGTAACTCAAGATATATCCATTGCTGAAGTCAGGCCACATTTTACCATATGTCTATCAAGAGACTTCACTACCCAAATAGATGGTTACATATCTTCTTATTGGTCATATATGTCTTTTAGAACAAGATATGGGACCAAAGCTTCAATCAGAGTAGACTCTCTAGCCCTCCATCATACTGAACCCTACACCCCTAATCTCATCAACATGAATTGCACTATCCTAAAAATGGATGGGAATGACATAATGAATGAGCCTACTACTTTCTTAATAGAGATACTTGATTTTATCTTAGATGAATGGGCTAATGCATATCAATTTGATCCTATGTTAGAAACCCTTGAGATAGGCCTTAGTACATATTGTATATTAGAGAAGAATGCTCTAGTTCCCAATCTTGTGGAAACTAAAGAAGATGTGAGTGGGATATGGAGTATGTACTTTGATGGTTCAAGGAATAAGAATGGATTAGGGGCTGGTGTGATGCATAAGTAAGGTACTACTTCTCCCTTAGGATCCAAGTTAGTTGAACTAATAATGTGGCCGAGTATGAATCCTTGATTCAGGGTCTCCTACTTGCTCAAAAAAGAGGAATTCAAGCCTTAAGCATATATGGAGATAGTGAGTTGGTGGTTAATCAAGTGATAAATCAGAATATCACCAAGAACAATTTTCTCAAGTCTTATAAACATAGGGCAAGGGATTTTCTTGAGGTTTTCAATGCATTTAATATTCAAAGTATCCCTAGAAAAGAAAATAGACATGTTGATAGAATTGCAGCAATAGTTGCATCTCATGATGTGCTAGGGAATCTTGAGGAGAAGAAGAAACAATAAATCAAAATGGTAATAAGGCCTACCATCCCTAACAACAACATCCATTGGCAAGTGTTTGAATCTGATGAACAAATTTTAAGCTTCTTGCAGAATGAAGTAGATTTTTTAGATAGAAACTAGATGAGACTGTAGGATCAGTATTGTGATCAAATCATTAATCTCAGTTCCAACAAATTTCCTAAGGGTCTCATTACCTTAGAGAGTTCTTTTAATCCTGATGACCAAGCAAGAGTAGAATCATGAATTTAGCTGCTAATGAAGATGATCACACCCCAGTCATGGTTGCTGATGGAAAATCCTTAAACATGGGGAAGGTATGTTCTAAGATTGAGCAAGAAAGTTTTATTCATCTATGTCAAGAATTTAATGATATATTTTCTTGGATGTATGATGATTTAAAGGGTTTTGACCCAAGGTTTTTTCAACATACTATAGATTTAATTGATAATGTCAAACCAGTAAGACAAAAATAGAGGCCAGAGAATCCCAAGATTGAACCCTTAATGAGAAAAGAGCTATCCAAATTGATTGAGGCTAATATAAGTTTCCCCATCAAGCACTTGTCATGGGTAGCAAACCTTGTCCCTGTTAGGAAGAAGAATGGAGAAATTAGATTGTGTGTGGACTTTAGGGACCTTAACCAAGCTTCCCTTAAAGATCACCATCCTCTCCCTTCCATGGAGAAAATTTTGTCCAAGGTCAGTGGTTCAAAGAGGTTTTCATTTCTTGATGGATTTTCTAGCTACAATCAAGTACTAGTCAAAGAGTCTGATAGGTACAAGACTACATTCACTACCAAATGGGGTACCTATGCTTATTCTAAGATGCCATTTTGGCTAACTAGTGCAGGTGCTACATTTCAGAAGGCAATGGAGACGGCCTTAAAAAACATGATTGAAAAGTTTGTATTAGTTTACCTTGATGATATCAAAGTGTATTCAAAGAGTCTGGAAGATCATTTTCATCATTTGAGACAGGTGTTCTCAAGGTGTAGAGAGTTTTAGATATCCCTTAACCCAAGCAAGTGTGTCTTTGCTACCAATCAAGGAAAATTATAAGGACACATTGTATCTAAGGATGGTTTAACCATTGATCTAGAAAGAAAAAAAGCAATACTTGCTCTCCCTCTTCCTATATAGAAGAAAGGGTTGCAAAGTTTCCTTGGTAGGATAAATTTTGTGAGAAGATTTATCCCTAATCTTGCTACCATGGTAAAAGCCCTCATAGCTATGCTCAAGAAAAGTATGGTCTTTGCATGGACCAATGAAGGGAAGGAAAGTTTTGAAGAGATCAAGCTAGCCATAGCCTTGGCCCCCATTCTCATTAATCCAAATTTTGAAAAGGATTTCATCCTTTATACCCTAGGTGGTGAGTAAAGTATTTTTGCTATCTTGACTCAAACAAATGATAAAGATGAAGAGAAACCCATAGACTTCTTTAGTGAAGGGCTTAAAGAGTATGAAGAGAAATACAGCTATGTAGAGAAGCAAGCCCTTACAGTCATCAAAGCTTCAAGGAAATTTAGACACCTCCTGTCCCATAATAAAATGCATTTGTTGGTACCCCATGCCATTGTGAAGGATTTCCTTTTGAGCAAAGATATTAGTGAGAAAAGAGTTGGTTGGATTACTAAAGTAATAGAATATGACATTGACATCTAGATCACCAAGTTTGTAAGCAGGAAGGGATTGTGTAAAAAAATGATATCATCTCAAGAATTAGATGAGGAAGTTGTTGTGATACTAATTGAGCAACAAGAGACAAGAAATGATGACCCAAGGAATTGGATGGATGATATGAAGAATTTCTTATTAGGCAATGGATACTCTCAAGGATTAGATAAAACTAAAAGGAGACAGTATAGATTATAGTCAATTCCTTATGTTATAATTGATGGTATCCATTTTAGGAAAGATTTTAATGGAGTCCTATTAAGATGCATTGACATGGACCAAGCTGAAAGAATGATCAGAGAGCTTCATGATGGTCCTGATGGTGGTCACTTCTCAGCAAGGACAAATGCAATGAAGGTCATGAGGGCTGGTTACTACTAGCCATCCTTGTTACATGATTGTCATAGGTATGTGAGGAAGTGTGAAAAATGTGCCTTCTTCTCTGGTAAGAAAAAGCTTGTAGCTCTTCCTCTTCATCCCATTCAGGTGGACCAGCCTTTTTCTCAATGGGGATTGGATTTCATAGCCCCTATCAATCCTTCTTCTAGTTTTGGTCACAAATGGATTTTAGCTACTACAAATTACTTCACTAGATGGACAGAGGCAGTTGCATTGAAGGGCGCCATAGAATATTCAATTGTTGAGTTCCTTGATAGAATTGTGACCAGGTTTGGTGCCCCTTCAACCATTATTTTAGATAATGCAAAATGTTTTGTAGGAGCTCAAATTTGTGCATGGGCTATTGACCATAATATCTACTTGAGCACATCCTCAAACTACTATCCTCAGGGTAATGGTTTGGCTGAGTCATCCAAAAAAAACTTGATTAGGATTATGGAAATAACTATAGAGGATAACTAGAGGTGTTGGCATCAAAATTTGAGGACTACACTGTGGGCTAATAGAATAACACCTAAGAGGTCAATAGGAAATTTACCATTTATGTTGGTATATGGTAGAGAAGCAAGGCTTTCAATTTCATTAGAATTCCCATCCCTAGAACTAGCTCATCAGATATAGCTAATTGAAGATGATGCCATGATAGTAAGAATGGCAGAGCTGATGGAGCTAGAAGAGAAAAGAAGTCAAGCCATGCAGACCCTAGAAACACATCAGCAACAGGTAAAAAGGAGCTTTGAAAATAATGCTAGAGTTAGAACCTTCAGAGAGGGTGATTTAGTTTTGAAATGGGATGCAAACAGGGAAAAACCAAGGAGACACTCAAAATTTGATGCACTATGGAGTTGTCCCTATCTGATTGTTAGTTGCAAGTAGGCCAATCCTTTTCAATTAAGCAGGCTTGATGGTGAAGTTTTGCCTATCCCAGTCAATGGGATCTATCTCTAACCATGTCTTTGACAGGGCTTGAAGTTTCAAGTACATATGTAGCTTAATTTTCTTTCTATTGGTTTCCTACTTTCCAAGATGTCCATGAGCCCAAGTTTCTCCCTGTGAGATAGCCAATTTTTTTTTCAAAGTTTTGAAGGTTGCAGAACGTTTATTGGTCTCTAGTTCCAATTGCAAAACCAGAGGGCAATTTTTCAGAGTTTTGTTCCAATAGAGGTAGGGTTAGGGTTTCACAGTGCACTAACCCAAATCTTTTGTGACTCTATAGCCTAATGGATGCATAAGGTCACTGGTCACATGCATAGCTGGCTTGCATCCCCTCTGAGTTACCAGAAATGTTACCTACTTTTGCCCCTTGCCAAAATTTGAATTCAAATACTTGACCCATGCAACGGCCACTTCCCATCTGTTGGTTTGATTTTTCGCATAATAATTTTCCCTTGCCTAGGTAAAAAATTAGACTGGATCTACTAATGGCATGAAAACCTTTTTAAAATATGTGAATATTCTCCATCCCTTTTAAACTTTATGTGCCCTGAGTCTCCCCTTTTCCTTTTTGTTTCTCACCACTTGATCCCTAAAAGATCTATGGCGGTTGCTATCTTGCTATGAAAAGATGCAAGTATTTTATCCTTAGTGACATAGTGACTACCGCTAAGTTGAAAGGTAGTGTCATCAAATGGATGTGCGATTTTAATGTTATGTTAGAAGCATTAATGTTTTGGCCCCGAATTATGCATAGTCATCGGAGGTCGCTATATCACTATCGAGAAATTTTTGTTTCTCACCATTAGCAACATAGCGCCTTGACAAAAAGTAATCCTACGACAACATTTTAGATAAAGTGGGTCCTAGACAATGCTCTGTTAGATATTAGTTATAAAGTTTTGGCACATGATGGCATCTAGTGGGATACACATATACACTAAGAAAAGTGACAACAACGGTGGTTGCTATATCACTATTGGGAAACTTTTTCTTCTTGCCATTAGAGATATAGTGCCCAGCTGGTAAATAAAAATAGACGGTGGGACACAAGAAACATGGTAATATGGCCAGGTTTTTTAAAATATGAATTTATATGCCAGCAGAGCAAGTTTTCTCATGACATCAATAACTAGAACCACACCCTAATTCATGAAACATATGAAAGATTATGATCATCAGATTGATCTCAAATCTACAATTGTCGCTATCTCGCTATGGTGATTTGCACGAGGGTTACAAATAGTAACATAGCAATGAGGGACCCACCATATTTCTCTTAAGTAATGTATCAATGTCTTCCACATGATCAATGAGAATCTATGATGGTCGCTATCTCGCTATGGAAAGGTGCTCACTTTTTATGTATGGCAAGATAGCGATTCAAGGACGTGTCCTTGCAGGCCCAAGGAGATAATGCTATAGTTAGCATTGGCAGTCAGGATTGACAGTTATGTGATATCACGGTCAAGGTTTTAGAGGTGGCGCAGTTAGTTAGTTAGATGTGGTCAAACTCGGGAAGACCTTGCGGGTGGCAAAATGAAATAAAATAATTGGTCCACGTGGCCCATTCTGGTTGTAGTATTCTGTTGACTGCTATTTTTTTCTGATTCATGAGCCAGAAATGAAGGAGATCAAATTTTCCCATGCGATCTAATCCCTATGATCAATGCCAACCACTCTCGAATGAATGTTGAAGTTAGTGAATGAAGGAGAACACTCCACCACCCCAGTTTATCCATCTACTTGGTTAGAATAGTTTAATGGCATCATTCTGTCAAGGCCCTATTTCAACAAAATATCAGATTTTCTCTAGATCTTTTTAGAGACTTAATAGCAATGGTTGTGGAATAACTTCAGAGAAAAATATATCAGTTATGCCTGAGCTATAAAGGCAATTTTTGTAAAAAAGTTTAGGTCTGTCAACTCTTCTCTATTTTCTCTGATATTGCTTTGCAATTTCATGTGTAAATTCCCTTTGCCTCTAAATTATATGACATATTGTCTTATCTCCTTTAGCCATTGATGTAAAATGCAAGAATTATTTGCCTCGCATTGGTGTATTATGGATATCTACAATCTTGCATGACTGTATCTCTTTTGGCCTATGAATGATATATAAATGCATCTTTTCTTTCCTTGTGTCATTCATTTGGGTTTTCTAATCTGCATGTGATTGTTAGATTAAAGCAAATCTGGATGTGTATATCTTTTGGTGTCATGATTATTCAATAGTGCATGTATGGGAAAAGATTAGTTTGAACACTCTATTTTGGTGCATCACCTCCTTAGGTTAGAGTAGGTTGATTTTCTTTCATGCATTCTTTCCCCCTTTTCCTCTCCAAGAGTAGTTAGGTGCATCCTAATAGTAAAGGAAGTCGGCCTTCTCCAGAGACTCAACCTCATAGTTCAAGTCCTACAGTTTGGAGGTTGTTTCCATGTTTCACAAGGTTGTCCTTAGGTAAAAACTTTGGACAAGGGTGCAAAAATTTGTGACAACAAATTAAAAAGCCTCAATTACATGCTTTGGAGGATGACATTTGTGACATTGTAGAGATCTTGAACAAACCTGAGTCTCCATTACATGAGGTAGTGCCATTTGCATTTGTCACTACCATAAAGAACCAGGATTTATTTGCACATGTGGGTCTTCCTCCTGAAGGTACAGATGCAGAAGGCATTAGCCTTAAGGATTATGAAATGAAGGATGTTATGTTGAGAAGGCCTACATGGGATTTAGTCTGACAAATGATGACCATGGGAGTCAAAGAGATCCTTAAGCACATGGAGCAAGATGAGATCCTAAAGGGATATCTAGCTAAAGTTGTTTGTCCTCTTAATCCTGAGCACCTTGAACATACTCTGAATACTATCCTTAAAGAAGGGGGAGGTGTATAATTAGATCCATTTTTGAGATCTTTTCAAGAGTGGTGAAAAATCCTTGAGGATAGAGGTGTCATGATAATCACATGGAATTTGAAGTTGGTGCATGCTACGCAGGAGAATGTGAATAAGATCGTGGAAATTTTGAGGTAGGACTTCAGTACCATGGATGAGGTATGGGCTTGGAGCAAGGATTTGCAAACTCTAGAAGCCATAAAAGGGAAAAGGTACCACACTTTGATTGATGTATATATCGGAGAAGAGCTAGACATGATTTATGATTGGATAGAAAAGATAGCAAAAAGCAATAAAGTAATGGAAACATTACACGAGGAGATCCATCGTCTCAAGGACTAAGCCCAAGGGCAAATTTTGGAAGCAGAGAAGTTGTATAGTGATGCATGCTTGCACATTTTTGAAGATGAAGAATGAGAGAATCTATTACCAATTGAGGTGGTAGCAGAGAATTTCAAGAAGACTTTAGAGGAAGCATCTAGTGGTGAAGATATTAGACAAGCCTTCAGGACAGAAGAAGCACTATTAGAGTTGGACACCAAACTCAAAGATTTTGTAGAAACTTGGATTAAGGTGGACAATTACTGATAAAAGGTCAAGGATAAATATGAGGCTTTATATCTTCTAGATGCAGCTAAGATTACTGAGATGATAGAGAAATTCAAGGGCAAACATCCAAACATAACTTTGGGATGAAGAAGAACAAAACCTAGATGCCAGAATTTCAATTTTGACACTAAGTAAAATTTTGAGATTTTGATGCAGTTGAGGTCCACAAGTGCATAGCTCCTTAGGTACATAGGTCCACAACTCCACAATTCAAAGGTGCATTGATAGTTAACTACCAATTCCAAAAATAGCACTTTTCATGCATCAAGAACACATTCTAATGGCAGTTTAACTTCGACACATGCCTAGTGAAGGACCAGCTCCCATTTTTTACACCTCCATGCACTTTCACTTTGACTTATGACTTTCTTGTACTTTATCTCTCATGTTTTCTTTGTTTTTGACATGTAAAGGGCTCATGCATCCAATTAATAAATAAAACATGGATGGAGTCCCTCTAAGCACTAGATTAATTGTTAGTCTGTATATATTTAGTTTGTTTTATTAGTTAAAAGCATTTTGTTGCATGAAGAATATCTCTCACTCTCAACACAAATTAAGGAGATGATTTCTTATAAATACCCCATTGTAAAATGTTACAAAGGCTGTCGTTATTATGCAATAAAATTATGCTTTTGGTGCTCGTATTTGGAGTGTTGTGATTCTTACCTAAATGTGTCATATTTTTGTGAATTTTATTCATGAGATTGTGATTGAGCCAAAATTTTATTGTGTTGTTTATGGTTGTGCGATCTTTTAGTTTTGGTGTTTTCTATAGATTTACAAATTTTTTTGATGTATCAAGCTTAAGAAGAGATCACTAAATTGTGTCTGCATAGCTTTTTGTCTTGCATGAGTGCACTTTCTATGGCCTTACAATTTGATGAAAGGTGAAACATCATTCAGTTATTGAAATTTCCCATCAACAATTGGACTAGTGGATTCTAGGAAGCATTGCTCCTCTTTTCATTGGTTTCCTACCAATTTCTTCAAAGGTTTAACTTGCAGTGTGTATGTCCATTTAGATTTTCAATTTCATGTTATTTGCTTTCAGTTTCATTATTTTCTTTGCTAACCCCTTGTTAGAATAGGACCTCATATTAATTGCATTGGTAGAGTTGCATTCATCGAAAAACCAAAAAATACAAAAAATATTGTTCTTTTGTGTGTTATTTTGAGATAGCAAATAGATTTACTTCATTCTGAGATAAAAGAGTAATTAGAACCAGCAAAGGCCTCCTCGTGAACAATCACATTTATCTTCAACTGAGTAGATTTTGGTACGTTGCAAGAAAAATATTGAACCTTGGAGTTGATCCTAAAAGATTAGCTTTTCAAGAGAGGAATCATGCAATGGATTTCTACCATTGAACTCATGCATAATGACTACCCAACATAAACCTCTAGATCTTTCTTGTCAAATATTTTGACCAACCTATCCACAAAGTCTTGCTACTCTGTCACCTGATTATGCTGAAGTGTTACCATACCATGGCACCACCAATCATGTGCTACTCCCTTGAAAAGTAAAGTGGCATATTTGATAGCTTCAATCTCTATCATTGGCCTTAGCGCTACTAATGTGTCAAGCTTATGAATCCAAGGTTGAGCTATCATATTACTATTCTCGTCAAATGTAGACATGGTAAGCTTGCGTATAGCCCTCTTCAACTCACTATTTTGACTCCTACACCTCCTATCTTGTCTGAGTGACCTGTAATGCTCTCTTCTCTAATTTACAAAGAATTCAATGCTAATCCTCTCCCAAACTTGAGGAACTAATGATTCCCATTCATCATTTGCATCCATAAGGATATCTACAAAAAAAAAAACATCCCCAACTTCCTCTATTGGTTCCTATATTGGTTCTTCTCTGACAAAGGTAGGATGTATGGGCATGTCTAATGTTCTGGAAAGAGTTCTAGGAGCTCTAGGTAATCCCATAGTACTCCTTTTATCCCTTAGTTCCTAATTCCATCTATTATATTGGTTTATGAACTCAGCCTTGGTGGTGAGTGTCTACAAAGCCTAATCCATCTGCTCTTGTCCTGTAACCATTGCTCTGAAAAATTCTCTTATTTCCTAATCCTCATTCCTATTGTCTTTTGGTAGGTTTCTCTCTTGCCTATCACCCATGGTGTTTGATTGCCTATCAAAATCTTTTTCCCTATCAAAAAAACCTCACCTAATAGTGAAAAATCTGTGAGAGCCAACCCCAAGTGGTTTGTGTTTGCTAAACCCTTAGGATGATAGGATTTAGCTCTAATACCAATGTAATATCCCTTGCCCAAACTAACTAATTTTAACTCAAGGAATATTGTCAAAAAATTGTATGCTACCTTTCAATGCTAATAAATTTAGAATGTTGGCAAATGATATTACAATGAACTAATATGCCAGTGTAGCTCTTTTGGTACTTTCAATGCATATATATAGAAACTAGATATGGAATGCATACCTATAGCCAACTAACATTTTGACAAATAATCAACCTAGAACTATTATGCTAAGCATATATGCTATTAGATGGACATTTCATCAAACAAATGGTATGCAACATGTATCTCCTTTATTGAATTCATTCTCATGTACAATGTTTCTATGAGTTTGCCAAGACAAATGGCCTTACAATAATGACTACAATAACACCAAAATCTGATTTTTAATTATCACAGAAAAATCATATGCCTAAAAATTATAATGCTAACTATTAATACTTGCAAGACGAACTTGATAATAGTGATGCCAAAGAATGGAGATGAATCAAACATAAATACTATAGTATGACATTGCATATGCATATTGTAGCAACCAAAATGTATTCTTCAATTTAAGCATAACTAGAACTCCAGAATGAAGCTATCCCAACTGCCAAATTTAGTGAATATTTCACCACCTCAAATAGCTACAACACTAAAGAGTTGACATTCTCCAATGGCTGACTAAAATTAGAAACCTTAGTTTTTTCTCGTAAGTTTATATCAAATGCAATTCACGATAATAGGATGATTCACAATGAAGCTCTCACCTCTATTTATTCTTTTCCTTCACCCTTCTAGAAGGAAATAAAATACTATTTAATTGCATTCTCTAGAAGCTTCCCCCTTTCCAATACAATAATTAGTTCTATCTATAGAAAATGCACTCTCTATAAGCTCCTCCCTTGCAATACAATAATTAATTGTACTTCTATAAAATTAAATTTATTAAATATAAAGTCACCTTTTAATTTTAATTTATTTAATGACTTTATAAGAAATTAATTTAATCAATTTCTCCTTATTTCTCCACTTAGCTTTCAAAGAATGTAAAGGCTAAGAAATCCACCGAGATGCTAAAAAGATGGTGACATTAAAAAGTTTATGAATGAAAGTCCAAAAACTCCAATAGTAGACCTAATTGGGGCTCTAAACCTACTAGGTCAAAATAGCAAGAATTGAAGTTCTATGATTTGGGTCTGTGAATGGAGTCATATTACATTGAAAATCAGTTGAAATCAATGAATACTTTAACTATACCTAACTTAGATTAGTTTCTTTAGTTTCTTTGGATACAAGCATTGTATTTAGAATAATACTAAATTATGATCAAGAACTGTAGAGTTAATAATAAAAGATTAGTAGGTTCTACCAATATGGAGTCAAATTAAGTAAGTCACATGGGTATACAAAGCTCTACTTTTGGTTGCGTAATTATCTTTAATTATGTCTATTTATTTAGTTATCTAACAAGCTAAACGTGATTCCATTGCTAAATGTTGATGATGCAAGAGTAATGAGTACAACATAAGAGGCAACATGCATGCATATAAGAATAGTCATAGCAGTCAAGGGTAGATAGAGATGGACCCCCACTATTTTTTGTAAGGTAGTTGGATGCATAGTGGATAAAAATGTTATCTCTTAGGCTCAGTCAGAAATGTGAATTAGTGATTAATGATCAAGTTATAACATTATAAAAATTATATAATGAAGAAGAATACTCATTTGGTAGCGATGTCACATGAAACACAATAATTTTTTTTATGACTAACTGGGAACAATCAACTATATAGGTGACATCCATAGATGGGATTAAGGAAATGTTATTTATTTGAAAATCATTTGAATGCACTATGCACTAGGAATTTTTCAAGTATCATATGTAGTTACACAACCACTTTCTGTCATAAAAACTTGTTGCCTTATTCTCCAATTAGGTAACTCCAAGGATCTACAGTATAAATTTAAAACACGTTAGTGCGAACTAATAGAAAAGTCATATGAATTAAAATAAAGAGCAGTAAAATGGATGCAATTTACAAAAGATAAATTTGAACTCCAATTAGATTTACTCCAACCTTCAAAATAATTTTACTTTATAAAAATCAACCAAAGAATAAAATAAAGCATGCCCATCAAATCCATTATAATATAAAATAATCAACTCTTCAAAATTTTTGGCATGGATATCACCTGTAACTTCTAGAGTTTCAACAATTGTAGCTATTGAATCTCCAATCAACAGGACCTAATAAAACAAAAGTATTTCCTTAATATTTCATCTCAAAAAAAAATTGACATATGAATGCGAACTTCAATAGATCCTAATTAGAAACTCCAAAATTAAAAAAATTGCAATGAAAACATAAGATTTATGAGAAGACTTCATACTTCAGTTGGCAGGTTCAAAATATACCATTAGTGCAGACACCTAAATTTGATTACACTATTTTAGTAATCCTATTTAGTTATCTAAAAAGGCATTATTAATTAAATTTCTATTTAATTAATCCTTTGTCATCCCCTAGTTGATTAATTTAATTAATCATCTATAGTCCTAATTGATAAATCAAATAATCTATTATTTATCAATTAAATCCTTTTCTCCTATCTAATTCCAAAAATCCCCATTTATTAAATAAATCTATTTGATAAATGAAATCCTCAAATTCAAAAACCCCTAACCTATCTCTAATCCTCCACTTAGCCTAATCCACCCCATCCACCCATACTAACCAACCTTAGCCACTAACTCACCCACCCTCATTAATGCCATCCACTTGCACATCTCTAACATCCCTAATCTAATCCTAAACCCAAGCCTAATCCACCCCCTAATGTTGTCACATTCCTTAAACGAGTTTAAGACTTTCCTGATCCAAACCAAAGTCTCCCCTCAAAAAACCCAACCACTAAGTCATGAGTGCTCTTACAAAACATAAAAGACTCTTACAAGCCCACTCATGACTCTTACATCCATCTTACACACTCTTCCCTCTTCCACACTCATTCCTCTTACATCCCTCTTACATACTCAACCCCACTCATCATGCCTTTAACCAACCCTTTACCCTACCCTCTCACACTCATCCTCCTTGTGACAAGTGTCACCTTCCCATTGGTGCTAAACAAGCACAATCCATGTGCTCTCCTTTGAGTGCATCCTAGTCCTCCTTAAGCCTTCATCCATCCTTGCATCTAAGCCCTCCATCCCTCTACCCCTTAGCCTATAAATTGAATCCCATCCCAAGCCATTTCATCAACAATCTTTGAGCTAAAATTACCATGCTATTTTGAGAACCAAAACCATCAACCATACCCTTATAATGCCAAATTGAGAGCTCAGAAAGCTACCAATTTTCCATTTACCCATCTCCATTGAAGCAGCTTTTGAGCATCTTGAGCATACATCCACAGCAAAAGGACACATCTATAGAATCAAGAAAGCATGGAGTGCTTTTTCTTGTGAGGTTTGCACTTCTTATTTTCTTTCTTTGTCTAAGCATATATGTGGATTTAGTTTTTGGTTTGTGAATGTTTACTTTATTTGTTAATGTTCTTTGCATACTGATTCTGGTTCTACAATTAGAACAACAATAGGAGTAGTAGGTGTAAAGATTCTCTGGCCATGACCATAAAGTAGTTCATGAACTGACTACAATGCAAGACCAAATGCCATTGCCCCTCTCAGTCATGTTGAAATAAAAGTATAATAAGACTTCCTAAGAGTGGCATGTTTTGCTGTGTCCTCTACACCAAGAATACATGTAAAAAGATATGTCAGGAGGAAATACATTTCTTATTCAGGATTTAACTCACCACTATACCATAGGTATTTCTAATGTTTCATCTGTATTTTCCTATGTGCTGGTCTGACAAAGTTGATCATATCAGCACAACATGTTCCTCAGCTTTTCATTCTTTATGGGAGAAAATAGCTCTATGCATACACACAAATAAACATATCCATTCTATCGATTCATTCAAAATAAGGTTTGATAGTCTTAAACTATAAAAAATAAATCAAAAACCCTAAATATTTTCTTAGCAACAACTATTGTCGAGTGCCAATTTTGCTCGGCACATGAAGGTGTCAAGTGGCAGTTTTTCTCAGCACTAATAGATGTCAAGTGATAATTTTCTCAACACCAAAGGATGTCAATTGATAGGTAGTAGGTGCAGAGTTAGCTTGGCACAAGAGGAAGCTAAGTAAGCTTGGCACTCAAAGGGCAACTCAGCACAAGCAATGTTGAGTGAGCTCAGCTTAAACTATAAAGTTATAACCCAAACCAAATGACCAGATTCACAATGTGAATGTTTTGACCATTAAAACCAAAGAGCCAAAGTATGAAGCTTCAACAATAAACTTCTCATATACAATGAATAGAGGAAGAACAATAGTTTCAGGTATGTCTGCTTTCTTTCTATTCAACTTTGATTAAAACCAATACAAAATCTGGGAGCATTCGGCTTCAACCAGAAAACCCTAAAATAACCCTAAAAATTTAAACTGGTAAAACCTCCAACTTCAAAACCTTAAACTTGTAGCTCTAATGGCTGCATACAATAGTGCCTAGAGCAATCACTACTTCATAGGACAAATCCAATAAACAAAAAACTTACAAAATGACTAGAGAAGAAACACGTGCAACTGGAGGCATGAAACAAACTTCCTTTTGTCTTCTGAATGACTGGATCTGCTGATCAATTTCTTTCTTCTTCCTTCTCTTCACTACTCTTCTACAACTCTCTAATCTATTGATCTCTGATTCTCTAAACTAATCAAATGAATCAATACATTCCTTTTTATCTCTTCCAAAAACAATTTCTCCCTCTTTTCCAAATTTGAAACTCACCTACCTACATTAAATTTTCTAACTATTGTGTAGGTCATCAGGGATGGTAGGTGGGTGTTTGGCTCAAGGGGCAATCAATACATAGCATTAGATATTTCAATAGTCCCCCTTTGTCCCAAGCCAAACAAATAAGGATCACTGTTGATCCAGATCAACTACACCAAGACACTCTCTTAGGTGTACAAAACTTCCAATGTCTAAAGGCTTAGTAAATATGTCTGCTAGCTACTACTCAGACTTACAAAATTTTATTTTGAAATCCCCATTCTCCACCAACTCTCTAATGAAGTGATATCTAATCTCTATATGCTTGCTTCTCCCATGGAAGACTGGATTCTTTGACAATGCAATTGAGGAGATGTTGTCACAATAAATTGTGGTTCCATCCTCTTGTCTTTCATTAAAATCATTCAAGATCCTCCTTAACCAAATAGCTTGGCATGCTACTACATTTCCTGCTATGTATTCAACCTCTACTATAGATTGAGAAATAATAAGTTGCTTCTTGGATGCCCATGAAATTTCACCTAATCCCATATGAAACATGTATTCGAAAGTGCTCTTCCTATCATCCAAACATCCAGCACAATCACTATCTATATAACCCACCAACTTGAAATCATTTGCTACAGTATACAAAATTCCAAACCCCTTGTACCATTCACATACCTTAGGATCCTCTTTCTTGCTTGCCAATGGGAATCCTTTGGTGTTTCCATAAATCTGGAAATTAGACTTATTGCATGCATTAGGTCTAGCCAAGTTGCAGTCAAATACATCAAACTTCCAACCATACTCTTGTATAGTGTTAGATTCACACTTTTGCTACAATCTTCCTTACTCAATTTCATACCTACTACTATTGGTGTTAGGGCTGCCTTACTGTTCTGCATTTTTAATCTCTCCAAGATTTTCCTTGCATATTTTTCTTGAGAGATAAAGATGCCATCATGCATTTGTTTTACTTCTATGCCTAGAAAGTACTTCAAGAAACCTAGGTCTGTCATTTCAAATTCATTTTTCATGGCCTCTTTGAACTCACCAACTAGGAAATTATCATTTCTAGTAAAGATTAAATCATCTACATACAAGACAATAATAAGCACATTACCATTTGCTACCTTGACGTAAAGAGTGGTCTCATCATCACTTTTGCTAAAGCCATTGCTCATCAAATATGAGTCAATCCTACTATACCATGCCCTTGGAGCTGCTTAAGCCCATAAAGAGCTCTCTTCAATCTATACACCTTATGTTCTACACCTAAAACTTCATAAATAGGTGGCTGCTCCATGTATACTTCTTCCTTCAATACACCATTTAGGAAGGTGGACTTCACATCCATTTGATATACCTTCCATTTGTTCTAGGCTACAATTGCTATGATAGCACGCACAGTTTCCATTCTTGCAATTGGGGCATATGTCTCATCATAATCTTTGCCATACTATTGCTTGTACCCCTTGACCACTAAATGTGCCTTATGCCTATCTATTTTTCCTTCAACATTGCACTTCGTCTTGTAAACCCATTTCACTCCAATTACTTGTTTCTTGGGAGGCAAAGTAGTTAACTCCCATGTCTCATTTCTTTCAATAGCATCTATTTCCTTATCAATGAAATTACACCATTTCTCATCATTCACAACTTCCTCAAAATAAATTGGATCACTATGAGAAAATAATGCAAAATTTACACTCTCATCACAATCTTCATCATACCTTTCTTCTTGGTATATCTCCCTTAGACTTTTGGTCTTTCTTGGCAATAGGGAGATGAGAGTGGGATTTGAATTCTTAGTATTACTATTGCTATTGTTTTGCATACTAGCTCAAGGTTGTCTTGATGTGCTTGGACCTATTGCTCAACATGTTAAGGGCTTCTTACCTTTTTGCCTTTGTCTGCAATCCATATGTGATGCTCCATCTTCTTGCTAATCACCAATGCCATCTTCTTCCTCTTCAATAGTAGGCACTTTACTTGAAGTGTTTGAGGATTCATTTATTGAGCCATCCCATGATTGATTTTCAAGAAACTCCACATCTCTTGAAATGATGATCTTCTTGTTAATTGGATCATACAATCTATAAGCTTTTGATTATGAGCTATACCATATGAAGATGCACTTCACACCTTTGTCATCCAACTTTTTCTTTTGCTCCTTAGACATATTGTGCATATGCTACACATCTAAACACCCTCAAGTGCTCAACTGTCCATCTATTCCTTAACCAAGCCTCAAGAGGTATCTTGTCATGTACTAGTTTTGTAGGACACCTATTAATCAAATATACCATTGTTGTTACAACCTCTCCCCAATATTTAGTTGGAAGTCCTTTTGCTTTCATCATGCTTCTAGTCATTTCAACAATGGTCCTATTCTTTATCTCAGCCACTCCATTTCGCTATAGAGTATAACTGGCTATAAGCTCTTTCTTAATGCCATTCTATGTGCAAAAATTTACAAACATATTAGAGGTATACTCCCTTCCTCTATCTAATCTAAGGACCTTAACATAGTTTCCACATTCCTTTTTAGCCAGGGCTTTAAATTCAACAAATTTTTTAAATGCTTCAGATTTATTCTTCAAAAAATACACCCATGTCCTACAACTGAAATCATCTACGAATGTCAAAAAATAAATACCCCCCACCCCCCTCTTCCCCCCCAATAGAAGTAGTTTTCATAGGGCCTACCAAATAAAAATGCACCAATTCTAATGGTGCTCTAGCCCTTCTAGAATTTCCAAAATTAAAGGGAAGCCTATGTTGCTTACCCAATATGCAAGCCTTGCACTTGTCATATGAATTTACAATGCTTGGCAAACCATCTACCATTCTTTTCTTGGACAGCAAATTTAAACTAGCAAATCCAAGATATCGATACTTGAGATGCCAAAGCTTGGAGGGGTCTTCAATCATGCTCCTAAGAGCTGATTGCTGATGTACTAGTGTACATGCATACTTGGAAGGTGCAGAGCTAACTTGAGAAGAGAAACATGTCTCTATCCTAAATGGGAACATCTAGTTCTTTGTCATTTGGACTGCTGCAAGTAATCTATTACTCCCATCCTTCTCATGAATGACACACTTGTCATTTTTCATCAACACCTTGTATCCATTTTGAATGAGTTGTCCAACACTCATCAAGTTGTGCTTCATACCAAGGGAAAAATACACATTTTGTATCTCCTTCTTCTCACCTTGCTTGATGCGAACCATGATAGATCCTTTGCCCACTATGGGAATGGTTCCATTATTTCCCATCTTAATTTTAAATTTAAAATTCTTATCAATGGAAGAAAATAAACTTTCATTACCACTTATGTGGTTGCTACAACCACTATCCAGGTACCATACCTCAGGGCTTCCTTCTTCACTGATGTTACACATGATGAAGGCTATGGGCTTGTTTGCAGTTTCTATGTTCACATCAGCCACATTAGCATTCTGCTTTGACTGATCACTTTATTTCTTCCAACATTCACTTGAATAATGCCCATATTTATGATAGTAGTGGCATTCAACATTACTCTTATTAGAGTTGTAATTCTTCTTTCCTCCTCTAGATTTTTTTTGAGAGGTGCTTGCTCCCTCTTGGTTGCTTGCTCATCCTGAGCTTTTTGTACCAGTGTTCCTTTGACCATTCCTTCCACAACCTCTACTTCTTGAGCCTCTACCTGAGCCATTTCTACCTCTCCCCCTGCCTCTTGAAATTTCTTGAGCTTTGAAAGACTACTCTTGGGAAGTAGTAGCTAACCTATTTATCTGAATCATTGTCCCTCATCTGAAGGTTCTCAAACTCTCTTTTGATCATCTATAGCTTCACTACTCTAACCTTATCAGTCCCCTTGAAGTTTGTCTCAAGGATAACCCATTCTTTCTTTGCATAATTTGCTAATACAATTTCGAGAAAAATGGTCTCTGTCATTGCTACCTTAATCAGACTTAATGTCTTAGCATTCTTTCTCCTTGACTCTTTCAACTGAGTCTTTTGATTGTTGGTAAGGGCAGCATAATGAGTTGGGTATGTCACATCATTAAACCCATTTATTGCAAACTCCCATAAATCATTTGCAACCATTATGGTTTTCATCTTATTTGCCCATGTATCATAATTTTGTCCATTAAAAGACAGTGGCTACTACCATATCTTTTTGGCATCTCCTACCATGTCAAATATCCAAGAAAAACAAATGCCCTAACTCACTTTGGATGTGGGACCTCAAAGCTCTAATTCCATGTAAAAAATAAATCACAAACCCTAAATATTTACTTAGCAACAACTATTTCTAAGTGCCAATTTTCCTTGGCATGTGAAGGTGTCGAGTGGTAGTTTTTCTCAGCACCAATAGATGCCAAGTGACACTTTTCTCGGCACCAAAGGATACCAAGTGACAGGCAGTAGGTATCAAGTTAGCTCAGCACAAGAGGAAGCCAAGTAAGCTTGGCACTCAAAGGGAAACTTGACACAAGCAATGCCAAGTGAGCTCGCCTTAAACTGTAAAGTTATAACCCAAACCAAATGACCAGATTCACAACATGAATGTTTCCACCATTAAAACTAGAGAGCCAAAGTATGAAGCTTCAATAATAAACTTCTCAAATACAATGAATAGAGGAAGAACAATAGTTTCAAGTATGCATGCTTGCTTTCTATTCAACTTTGATTAAAACCAATACAAAATCTAGGAGCATTCAACTTCAACCAAAAAACCCTAAAATAACCCTAAAAATTTAAACAGGTAAAACTTCAAGCTTCAAAACTTTAAAATTGTAGCTCTAATGGCTACATTTAATAGTGCCTAGAGAAATCACTACTTCATAGGACAAATCCAACAAACAACAAACTTACAAAATGACTAGTGAAGAAACACGTACAACTGGAGGCACGAAACAAACTTCCTTCTATCTTCTGAATGACTGGATTTGCTGATCAATTTCTTTCTTCTTCCTTCTCTACTCTGCTCTTCTACAACTCTCTGATATGTTGATCTCTAATTCTCTAAACTAATTGAATGAATCAATACATTCCTTTTTGTCTCTTCCAAAAAAAAATTCCCCCTCTTTTCAAAATTTGAAAGTCACCTACCCGCATTAAATTTTCTAACTATTGTGCAAGTCATTATGGATGGTAGGTGGACATTTGGCTCAAGGGACAACCAATATGTAGCATTAGATATTTCAACATAAACTATAGATGACTTAAGACAGAAGACACCAGTCTACACAGGGTCCACTATAGACCAACCCATAGGTCTGTGGATGTAGACCCAATTCACAACCAAACCTACTTTTGGGGTCTAGAGAGCCAATCCAATAACTTAGTTCAAAACTATATAGAGTTAATATCATGCTGCCTGGATTAAAGTTGATGCCGTAATGATTTAACGTCATGAGGCCAACCATGTTTGAAGGCATATAACTATAATAAGGAAATCAATATCTAGTAGCAATTAATTTATTATGGCAACCTTATAAATTGATGTAACTATGCAGTGGTAGTGACTAATCAAGATGCAACATTACACTAAGGCAACAATTGTCTTTAGGTCATATTTTAAAGATAATCAAAAGTTTTTAGAAGACAACAAAGGTTATACCATAAGCAACATTTGAAAAAGACAAAATATTTGTTAGTAATAAACAAAAATAACATATCGGTGATCAAATTACATCTAAATTAATTAAATTTTTCTTTGTATTTTGAATTTCTTTGGTGCCAATTTAACTCAGCAAAGCTAAGGAAACTTAGACCAACATTTAAAGAAGTTGGAAGTGTGACTGCTAGAAATGCTTCAACCATTAGGTTCTCTCTCTCTCTCTCTCTCTCTCTCTCTCTCTCTCTCTCTCTCTCTCTCTCTCTCTAAATGTATTGTATTTTATTCACTATTTCTTGTTATCTACAACATACAAAACTAATCAAATTTTCAATGTCTACTTTGCAAATTTGTATGTTTTCAACTTATACATAGACTAGAAGATAATTAAAGAAGAAAACAACCTTTTGGATCATTTTAACTATTTTAAATTATGATTTCTTTAAATGGCCCTTCTATTCCTCAAGTGTTTTCAGTGTCACACATGTAAGATAAAGGCATTAGTTATTTGAATAGATCCATGACACTGATGTTACACTATATTTGTTATCATGTTTTCTTTCAATTATTAACTTTATGCTCTTTGTTTCTTCCTCCTGCAGTGATGGAGCAGCTTCTCTGGGTTTACAAGTTATAGATAATGTAGGCTATGCTAATGTTGCACAGGTGTTTCGCTTTAGATACTGCCTCTATTATTAAATATTGAAGGTTTGTCATTTCAATGATTGATTGAGTCTAAGTTATATTGTAGGTCCTTGAATTATTCACAACCACTCCAACTTTGGCCATCTGAAAAGCTATTTCAAAGGCTGGCTTGGAGGCTTCAGTGATAAACTATTATGAGATAAATGAAGCATTCACTGTAAGTTTCTTTTCCTACAAATCCATACATTGCCATATGATGTATCATTGAAAATCTTGGTGATATTTAATTTCAGAGATTTGATAAATCTCTCTATAAATTTTTTAATTAACTTTTTTAATGCCCATAGGCATGTTACAATGGCAAAATGGGTGAGTGGGATGGTGTATTAATATTAATTTTTATTCCTCTAGGTTAAATTTGACAACTACATGTCAAAGTTTAAATCTTATTATAAACATAATATACTTGTAAAAATAATTTAACAAATACCACATTAAATATTTGTTTAAATTATAATATTTGGAGATATAAATCGTCCATTTTTTAGAAATTAAAATAAAGAGCTTTAGTTAGGAAAAAACTAAATAAATAGAGATAAAGGACATATAAATAATTTCAAATGTAGTAAATTAAATTATAATTATTTAAGGTTAAATTTGACAACCATCTACACATCAGAATTTTAAATTTAATTATAAACAAAATATATTTTTAAAAAATAATTCAATAAACATTACATTATATATTTGTTAAAATTATAATCTTTGGATCTTAGGAGATATAAATAAAGTAAATGAAGATAAAAGGAAATATAAATAGTTTTCGGTGTAGTAAATTAAATTTTAATCATTTTGTAGTGGATATGTGACAACATTTCTAGGGACAATAGGTGGCAAAATTAAAAACTAGAGAAAATAGAAAAATGCATATGATAACATTGGGAAGACATTCATGATATACTTGATTGATCTTTAATATATAGCATTAGAATTGAATTGAGAGTTAACATGAGAGCTAAGGAATTTAACAAAATTGAATTGCTTTCATAATTCATTGTCAATGTTTGTTTGATATATATAATTTTAAATTAAAAAAATTACAACAAAATTGTTGGAAAACAAGGCACAAAGAAGAAACTCTATAAAAGATCTTTGAGATTGCATTAAAAATTCATCCAATATATAGAGAAATACATAATAAATTCTAGGTGCACTATTTATCAAAGTTAGATGTATTATTAATGGTGGGTGGTGAAGTGCATAGCTGGGCAGTTGGGTGAATGAGTGGCTAGTTGGTTGTTTGTTTGTGCCAACAACTTTGTCAACATCAACATGATTGATTTACGCCTTCCAACATCCCCCCATAAATTAATTATGCCAATTGTTTTCAGATATTCCCCCATAAATTAGAAGCCATGGGTCCTAGCCTAAAGCCTTGTGAGGAACCCATTTACAATAATTTATCAAATATTTATTTTGTTTTCCTTGCATCACAATCACTTCAGGTTTTATGGTTTACCCCTAACCTATGCAATTTGTAAGTGGTTTAAAGCTCACCATGAACTCCACAAACATCACACAAATGGTTTCAAGATCACCATAAACTTTGCACTCAAATGGTTTACAAACCAAGCACTCATGATTGGTTCTAATCATTATGGGGAAACTATCATCTCTTTGGCTTTTCTTCTTCTTGACACTCAACACATGTGCCCAAAATACATAGAAAACTTTCACAATTTCAATCTATAGCTTCCATTGTGATCTTCGTAAAGCACATCTTCTTGCATAAATGCACTCCCAAGATGAAATCCACTACAAACAAAGGTAACTCTCACATATTTCATTAACACACAAAATAGAAACACCAAACTTAATAAAAATACTTCAAACACAAACACATAATAAAACCCTTTTAGTAGCAGCAAAATAAACTTCCATCTACCACCTTAAAAATTTTCTTTTCACATCTTCTATCAAATCTTTGGATCTTTACCATTGGCTTTGAGTTCTTCTCTTTATTCTTGCAGAAGGTAACTTCAAAGGCCATTTCCTATTGGGCTACAATGCCACACCATTCTTCACCAATTATCAAACTCATCAACCTCTCTAGGATCTCCAAGATCATCTCCCATTAGCTCTAATACCATGTTGCAAAACAAGGCACAAAGGAGAAACTCTGTAAAAGAGCTCTGAGATTGCATTACAAATTTATCCAATATATAGAGAAATACATACTAATTCTAGGTGCACTATTTATCAAAGTTAGATGTATTATTAATGGTGGATAGTGAAGTGCACAGCTGTGCAGTTGGGTCAATGAGTGGTTAGTCGGCTGTTTGTCTATGCCAACAACTTTCTCAACATTAGCCTGATTGATTTATGCCTTCTAAAAAAAATTCCCAAGGTCTGCAAATTTGAACTACAAATTTAGAAATTATGTTGATATCCTTTGGCATAAAAAGAACTTGTGAATTCAACGATCCTATGTCCCTTGTCTCAGGATTTTAGGATTGACAAAATCAAACTCAAGTTCTTGACTTCTTATTGAGCTTGGAAAGTAGGTTGCTTCAGTAAGATCACTATAACAAAGGTCATTAATGCTCATTTGGTCCCTTTCTAAAATCATTTTCCAACTCTATTTCATGGACATTGATACACTTAAAATTGTTATCCTTTGACCTAAATTTTTTTTCACACTAGTTTAGAAGGAGATTTCACCATTTAGAATTGGTGTACATTTTGGTGGGATAGGTGCCTTTTTTCACTAGTTTTATAGTCAAAAACTTTATTGCCTATAAAATATGAGAAAACTTGTTATTTAAGGATCAAATTAGCACCCATTAATGATAGTAAAGTTAAATTTATGTTTTTCCACTAAATTCCTAAATGTTTTGTCAATGAAAAGCTGCTACCCTTATGTTAACAAAATCAGTTGATTCTGATACATGTTGATTGTAGTAAAAAGGAGCTTAAAATGCACATAAAAGAATTTTAAAATCAATTGGACTATGACTAGAATCTCTTCTATTATAGGTTTGTAGATGTGTAATTTGACAACTGTAAAAACAACTATAATTGTTATTTTTGTTGATAGGAAGCCACCATCTTGGGATTGAAACACTAACTTGGAAATTCTAGGTATTGTTTTGCCTGATTTTCTACTAATTTTCCTACTGAAATGATTGAAACTACTTTTACATCATGCTAAGTCAACCCTAACAACTCATAAATCATGAAGGAGTGTGAAAATCTATTATTTTGCAAACTAAAATCTCCTATGTAGGGCTAAGAGTGGTGTACGTTCAATTAAATAAAACTATAAAATAATTTTTAATTCATTTTTATTTTTTGGAAAGAAAAAAAAATTAGGTGCAACTACAAGGGTATGGATGACCATCCCTCAGATGGTTGGACATCCCTAGCCATCATAGGGATGGGCAATTTGTTCATGTATTAATCATTAGGGTTATAGAATTAGGTAAATACATTTCAGTTTTGGCAGTTGATAAATAGCAGTTGAATTGCTATATATGACTACCTTATTTATGTAATGCATCTTGATCAATGAATACAATAAAGTTTTGATTATGTTTTTATTATTTTCCATTATATCAAATTTCTAGGCTTAACAGTGGTGTCAGAGGCAACAAAACTGATGTAGTAACAGGATGGTTTTGAGAGAAGAAATTGGATGGTAGAGAAAAAAGAGAATGTAAAAATCAAAAGCCCTCTAATTATCGATAGTCATGGCCTTGTTCATTTATTTTGAAATGCAATTCCAATAGTATATTTAGTTTGATTATTGAAATGCAATTGCAATTAATGGTTTCTATTTTAGTTCATGGGAAAATGGATTTCAAGAATCAGTTACAAGGCACATTGATTTCAAATAATTTTCCAAGCCATGGTTATTTTGGTAGCCAAAATTAGAGGGTAATCATTTAGAACTAATTCACATAATGCTAGTAGGGATTTGATTTTCAATTGATATCAAGTTGTCATAAACCACTTTCATAGTGGCAAATTTGGTTTGCAAGGAATGATTGTGGAAGTCAAAGAATTAATTAGGAAAACATTTTTTGAGAGTCACATTTGATTTCCACGAAACAAATTGTCCTCCTGTTATATCTAAGTAAATAGCATTTGTTCTTTGGATGGTGACTATTAAAACCATGATTAAAAAAATTCAATTTTTTTGATGAATAGTCCTTTTGTATTAAAAAATAATATACTAAGATTAGAATTCACAAAAAAGGGTCGGGAGATACAAGATCACCCCACGAAAAGTTCACATGGCCGTAGCCAAAATCAAACATTATTAATAAAAAAAAACATATAAAGCAACCTCAAGCGGCAAAAGCAGTGCCTGTCGAGGGTGGTGGTTCATCACGATCATGAAAGACCCAATCATCTTTGGGATTCGAGGTGGTCTAGGAATGGTCTAGGCATCATCAACAACAATAGTAGGAGGATTAGTGCCAGCCTCTACATCTTTTGTCTCTAGTCACAGAGGAGAAATCGCTAGATCCAAGTGAGGCCATTTCCCAAAAATCACCTGCCAAGCACCAAAAGGAGGAGTCGGGGACTAGCCAGAGCCACCATGGGGAAAGGAAGTTAAGCGGTGCCTCCATCCACCATCGCCACTATTGGGAGAGTGATGGTGGGAATCCTGGGAGCGTGGGGTGTGCGAGTGGTGACCTGAGGAATGGCATCACAAATGGCGACCTCAAGGCGTCGAGGTATCAGCCAAGGCATCTAGTGGAACTCTGGAAATAATGTAGGGGCCATTGCCCCAGTGGTTCAACAACTCCTATAGGTGAGCAACCTTCAGGGCCACTTTTTTGGCTTGCACCTGAATCTGCATAATTACATTATTACAAATGCACGCCTTAGTGTACATAGCAATATTAATATCCAAAAAACTATGTGTGAGAAGAACAACATTCCTATCTTTCCATAGAGTAAACAAAATCTCCATCCTCAAAGTATGTCAAATCTGGGTGAATTTTTGAGGGATTCTGGGGGAATCACCTAGAATAACCATGTGCCAAGAAAAGGGTTCAGGTCTAAATGGCTTGAAAAAATCATGAATCTAGTGCCAATAATTTTGGGCACGCCTACAAAACTAAAATATATGCATGAAAGACTCTAGTTACCCACAAAAAGGGCATCTAGGATCTGGAACCCCAATATGCTTGAGCTGAGGCCCTAGGGGAAGACCTTGGAAGGCTAGACACAAAGCAAAATGGGCAATATTGGGTTTTGTAATAACACTTCATATAGTGTCAAAGCATTTTCTCCATTGAGAAAGAGAAGATTGCAAATGCCATCTCTTATTGAGTGTATCCACCATCAGTAGATGGGGCAAAAGCCATCTATATCCCAGACTTGGCTTATAATTAGAAAAAAGAGTGGCAGGATACCACTTCCAACCATGCCACCAAGGTTGAATAGACTGAATACCCACTTTATGAATTAAGTGAACTGGAATTGAAGATCTTTTCTCTAGGGTTACCATGAGATCCTAGGAAAATTCAAAATTTTGATCAAGTATTGATTGCTAAGAAATTAAATGATTTCAGAAGTATGATATGAAGATTTGGGTTTTGGTAAATTGGTTTTGAAAGGACTCTTCCAAAATGCTATCAATTTTCAATTGGCTTTGAAGTCAAATGTTTTTGAACCTTCTAACTTCAAAATGGTATTGGTAACCATAATCAATTTTTTCTTTGGAAATTTATAATTTAATACTATTAGACTTGAAGTTGGTTGAATGAAGTATTAGTTTGGTTGCAAAACCATAATTGTAGATTTTTTATCTTGTTCCAAGGTACATGGATTTAATGGAATGTTGTCAATTCAAAAATGGGTGATATTGGAAGGTATTTTTATCAGCCCACCTATTTGGGAATTCTATTTTATAAAGTATCAATGAATAGAAACCAATTCCAGATTAAGGTATTTCTGTTTATCAATATTCAAAAGAAGATATCAAATGGAAAGATGTTATTGATAAAAGAGTAAAGAGACTAATGGATTTTCTATGAATGAATGAAAGTAAATTGATCTTTTTCAAGATGTACTTGGTTGCAAGATTTAGAAGCTTCAATATGCTCTGCAATAAATCAAAAAAATAAATAAAAGAGGGAGTGCATCGAAGTTGTGAGTTCAAATGAAACTACCAAAGACAAGTTGGTGACGATATTGGTACATACTAATGTATTCCATCTATTTGAAGAAATGAAGATAAATATGTGGTATCCTATCCAATAGCTTATCACATGAAATTATTTCCTCTCATCTGCCAAGAGGATGATATTCTGTATATGTCAAATTCAAGTTCAAGTGAATTCCAAGTTCAAGCTCAAATAAGGAGAAATTACGATAACTTATTGTATACCATTTTTGAACAAGTTTATTGCACCTAATGTGTACTATTATCAAAATTTTGTATGGACAAAAAATTCATAACACTGAATGTGTGTGCTCTTATCAAATCATAATACAAATAAAAAAGTTTGTTAACACCCAATGTGTGTTATTCTATTGCACCCACTCTGTGCTTTTATCAAATTGTAACATAAAAAATACAAGTTCATTACACCCAATGCGTGTTATTTTTAGTAATTATGCACCCAAAGTGTGCTAATTCAAAAGAGACAAAATAAGTCTCAAAGTGATACCTATCAAAGCAATAGGCCAAGGAGTTCAAAATACTCCTAATTTCATGTAACCCTTTCTGATTAAGTGGGGGATGTTAATGTATTAATCATTAGGGTTATAGAATTAGGGAAATACATTTCTATTTTGGTAGTTTTTAAATAGCAGTGGAACTGCTATATGACTACCTTATTTATGTAATGAATCTTGATGAATAAATACAGTAAAGTTTTGATTATGTTTTGATTATTTTCCATTATATCAGATTTCTAGGCCTAACACAACTAACCCTGTAAAGCCTATGTTTCCAGGGTGTTACGGTCCCTTTCTTCTGATCAAGGATCACAAGCACACATTTATTAGGTATCCCCAATATTGGACGTGTCAAGAAATGTTGGCAATGCATTCACACAAGGAACATAAAAAATAAACACCCTTAATGCAATCTCACCTAAATTGGGTAGCCAAATTGAATATCTTGTAATTTTATAGTATTCTAGTCTAATTAAGTTCATTTTTTATAGGTTGTAGCTCTTGCCAATTAGAAGATACTTGAGCTCAGCAGGTATGTTCTTTTCAAAATATCTTGTAAACTTTAAAACTTGGTATTTTCTTTCTTGAAAATATCTTGTAAACTTTAAAAATAACATTTGAAATTGATATTAATCTCGGTGCCTCATAATGGTAATGTTGGTGGCTCATATTCATGAGGTTTGATGCCTCTAGTAGGTTGGCATCTAAAATTGGAAAAATTGAAGTCTCCTAGGGGTTGATGCCTCTAGTAGTTGGGTCAAAAATATTTGTAGAAAGAATATTAATTAAAGGCATGAGCTTTCCATGACCCATAAGAATGTGCTTGAGTTTTTGGAATCAACTATGTGTATTTTTAGAATTGATGTTTGAGATTGCACCCACTTTTCCTCTTCCTGATGATGGATTATCAAATGCAATTTGAAATATTGATTCTTAAAAAAACACATAATTGATTTCAGAAACTCAAGTGCAAAATTAATAAAAGTAATATTTTTATTGTGATTTTCCTCCCACAAGGGGTCCTACATAAATTGAGTTGTTATTATGTTGGTCAGTATTTTATTTTATGTATGTACTAGTTTTAATTAAATCTTAAAGTGATTAAATAGGTTTCAAAAGGTAAAAGAATATTGTTATAATACTATATAACCATGTGCTCATCAAGTTAGTCCATGACTCCAACCTAACTTAATTGCCAACAAGACTTTATTTACTAACTACTAGCTGATAGCTTGATTCTACTAAACACTATGATAAAAAAAGGGGACATTACAACACTAAAAACACACATAAATAACCTATGTCACAAACCCATTAGTGGAGTAGATAACAAGAGTACATCTAGTATAGTCCAACTGTGTTTTCTTTTTGCATCCTTATGTAGAAGTAATGGTTTAAATTTGCAAGTTCAAGTTGCATTTTGTAAGCTCAAAGTTCATGCACATTGTGAAGCCATATGAATTGAAGTTTCATAAAAATATACCAATAAATCTTACCTATTAAATTTTAAATGTTCCTGATATGTCCCATCAATCATGGAAGGTGTTCTCATTTTAATCTAACTGTAACTACAACAATGACCATAACACCAATAAAGACAACCATAGTAGAATTAAAGAAAACATATCTGATATTTCTCAAAGTCATAATTTTCATATACAAAGGATTTAATCTCAATGTCAAACCACAAACTTGATCTCTACAAGAGGAACCATGCAGAATTGATGCATTCAAGAAGATAATACTTACACAAAATGAAGCCCAATCATGCCAAACAATTTGAGTATTGGGCCTTCTAGTTTTTTATTTTATAGTTTCCTAATAGTGACACATTCAAAATGCACTTATAAGAAAAGATCTACAATAAATGAAATTGATTAATTATGAAGGTATGTTAGTTTGAGCTTCACTTAATTTCAAGAATACTTTAATATTCTCTACTTAACAAGGCCAACCATGTGACGATGGAAGCTCATCTGGCCTCACCCCCCTCCCCCCCTCCCCCTAACATCAATCTAAATTCTCCATTAACACCTAATTACATACTTCATTCATCCATTTATGAACTATAACATTTAATCAACACAATCACATAACATTCATTAATATGATATAAAATTCATTAATATGCAATAATAATCAAGATTTCATTAACACATAACAATATTCATTAACATGACATAAAAATCAATATTGATACACAAAATTTATAGATAATTACTTTAAAAAATGTTCTTTTGTCATCCAAGAAAGTTTATCAAACAATATTTATCAAAGAGCATTTTTTAAAAAATATTTCTTTTTTGGTTTTTCTTAGCTTACTTAAGGAACAAGCTAATAAGAGCATCAATATCTTCCTCATTCTCCTCCTCTTGTGGCTCATGTAATGTCAAGTTATGATGTCTCCTCTTGTTTTGAGGAGCATGAGGCTACTGCACTAAAGGGGGCTCTGTCGCAATAACAATTAAATGAGTTGAATTGGCATACTTTTCTTTTTCTTTTCAAAAATGTTTTAAGTATTTTATTTACCAGTAGAACATAACAAGCATGTTCCTTACCTAAAAATGCCACATTATGTATAATAATGTTTTCATCGGCCACCACCTCACATACTGAACACTTCGAACATGCTCCACTCCTTCACCATGATGTTCAACATGCTCTAAAATATTCAAAAAAAATGTTACATGAAAAATTGAAACTAAAGATGTTACCTTCTATTAATAATTACATAATTAATTTCCAATAGTAAATTAATACCTCCACCACTATGATGCACATCATGGCCTTCATCACGTGCAAATTTTGTGATAGGATTTGAAGGTTACACTGAAATGTTATGCGCATTGTTATCATAGTTTGATATATAAAACCAAAATAGTCAATTTATGTTTGAAATTAACAGCAAACATGAAATTTATCAACTGTTAAATCTGATTTAATGTCAATTTGACCAATTTACCTATGTCTAATCTCATGCACTAGATTCTTCAGTATGGCTTTCAGATTCTCGGCATAGGCATGTAACCATGACTTTATAGCCTTGCTTTAAGGAATTTTTTTTGTCTTCATTCGTGGGCTCTATGTTGAATTTTGCGCCTTGATTTTTTTTCTTAATAACATCAGTTTTGCATATATGATTTGATTAAACAAAATTGTTTGCAAATATTATATAAAAAAAATTGATATGAAATTCCATTGCTGCTACTTATAAGTCAAGAGTGAAGTTTCATATAACCACCAGAGCCAAGTTTGTGTTGGCCAACCTTTTTTAATCTCACTTCTATAGCTTTTGATGTGTCATGTAGTCTATGAAAAGTTTGAAACGTGTTAGATTATATAAATAAAATGATCATTGATTAGTGCATGATTACATTATACTTAATACTAACATGGTATACCTTCTTTTGCCATCTACTGGTTGAATTCCTCTACCCTTTAGCATTTTCTCTTTTGCATCTTCCATTATTTAATTCCATTCCATTGATGGAATCATAGGAGGATGCCCGTACTTTTGGTTTTCCTTTAGAGCCCTTCTATATTGGTCCCTCACAATATTTATACATTACTACATTTGAGGTCAATTATTGACCTTAAATTTTGACCAAGGCCTTTTTTTGGCTTGTTCAATTCTTTTTTTTATTTATGAGCCTAACTTGGTCCAAATTTTGACCAAATTGAGCTCATAAACAAAAAGAAAGAAAGAAAAAGGATCACACGAGATTTATTTCATAGTTTGAGCATTTTGGTTGGGGGCTAATTTGGAGGTTTGCATGCTTTGAAGGTCTGCATTCCGAGGAACTAAACTTGGAGATAGGGGAGGGATTTTGATTTTTTTTTTTTTTTTGGGGGGGGCGGGGGGTGGGGGTGGGGGGTGGAGAGAGAGCTTCTGGTTCTTGCCAAAAGTTTGTTTGTTAATTTATTATTTTTTCTTCATGCACTATTAGAAGTATTGGAGCTAAGGATTGCAGGAGCTAAATTATCATATCTCGTGGGAGCTGAGGATTTTAGGATTGCTAGGATTGTTCCTAGAAATATCATCAAATCTGTTGGTGATTAGGATTTGAAATTGTGAGACTATGTGTATGAAGTTTTAAGATAGGAGTAGAGGTGGGTCAGGCAGCATCAGGATAGTGAGAGTCGAGTTTTTCAATGCACAACTTTTCTACCACAAGATGCACCAACAACACCCCATATAATTTTAGGGAACCCCCATTGCTCTACTTCAGTAGTGTAGTGCCCCTTCAATGATGGCATTGTTGTTTCAGAAGGACGCATTCAAAGAAATTTATCTTGCGATGTACGAGCAACTCAAGGTTTAGAAATATTTAATCTATGTTTAATGGTAGAAGGATTTAAAGCAATATAATTTTCTTGTACTCTTTATATATGCCTATATATTTGTGGGATTATGATTTTTGTTCAATAATGAGTGAGATTGATCTCTTCTCTCTGTAGATTGTTTTTTGTGGAGTAGGAGTCAGGACATACGATTTTGGTGTAATAGACTTTAAAGATACACCTATTTACAAGGAAGCTATTGAGTCTCAAGGATTGTTTGGAGAGGCACCCGAAACATCTAAAACTCTGTAAGAGGTATGCACCTCAAAATTGAAAGAATAGAAAGTGATTTTACTATTTGCATTTATGATTATAGACTACTAGAGAGTGGGCATTGAGATTATTTTGAGTTTACTTATCAATAATAAGATCTTGGAAAAAATGAAGTCACTTGAGTGTCATGAACAGGGATGGGAAATTCATTCATGTGTGAATTATACTGTAAACATCTACCATAGATTCAATCAACATGATCAATGTCATAATCATATATATTCTTTAAATGAATTAGTTAATGAAATGAAAAATAAAATTCTATTTACTGAAACAAATAATTAACATCATTTGAATAAATAAGAAAATAAGATTTATTTAAAGGAATAATTATATAAAATAATAAATTAATGATGTAAGTATGATTAAACAATAGCTCATTCCTTCGTAGATAAATGCATAAAACAATGATAACATGAAAAAAAAAAAACTTTGGTGACTGGAAGAATAACACTAGCATCTACTAAAATAACCCCTAAATAGCTAAGATGATTGCCAAGCAATCGAGATATCCATGTTGGTAATTTTTCTCACAACAGAATCCAGTAGTTTCTACCAACTGGCTGACAACACTCAAATCATATTTGATTATGTCAATGCATATCTTTTACAACCAATTACATGAGCACACTACATTGTGAGCCAATAAAAAATTACAATGATTTTTAAGCTAATGAGAAAATGACCCTTGGTATAATGTGAATAACTCTACTTGAATTGGAATTTTATGATTGGAGAATACAACTTGGTGCCACCTCATCATCCTTATCCTATATTATCATTTGAGAAGATATGTTTTGAATGCTAGTTTGTGCAATGTGGCTATTAAAACTACAAATATTTCTTTGTCAATTATTAGAAAGTAACTCTCAACATTTCTAACTTTTATTAGCTCTTTTGAAACTATCAACTTCTTGAGTATGAATGTGTTGGCCCATGTTCTCAAATGCCTCACCTTGTGAGTCTTCTCTATCTGTTGAGATCTTTCTCATGCCTTAACTTGAATTTTCATCTTGAAATTGTATCTCGATCTAATATGAACTTTATTGTATTTGAAGATGTCTTCATGTGATTGTACTTGGCTTTATCTTGAACCTAAATTGCACTTTGATGATGTATCTTCCTCATTTGGATGTCTTGAAGCTTGAAGCACTCCTCATGTAGCTTGATCTTGTTTGAAGTCCTAGACTTGAGCTTGTAACATCATCTCCATCTTCCACCTCCTAGACCCTACATCTTTGACCTTGCAAAAAAAGGAGGGAAAATAATTGAGTTTATTGAATGATAAACTTTGGATGTTTTCATAAGACTACATTGCATTAGTATCAAAACAATCCTTGGATCATGGATTGATTCAAGTTTCAAAGCAAAGATCTTTCCTCTAGCAAATATTGAAATGAACTGCATATCAAGCTAGGATAGATTAATCACAGATTGCCTTCAAGTTGAGGTTGATTTCCTTCATTTCTTGCAAGTCTTGAGAAGATGAAATCTAGGAATAAGCAAGTCTTTTAGTTCAAAGAAGTTATAAATCTAACTCTATTTATCCTTCCCATCAAACATTTAAATGAAATTATTTATATTCAATTGGATTTTAGTTTCCCTAATATATCAACCTCCCTCTGATGATCATTCATGGATTCAAATTGCAATATGATGTAAATTAATCGTGGATATGTTGTACTAGAGAGTACATCACTTCTAGTCCTAGGATAAATCATTTTTTTTAGTTATCTATTTGAAAGTTAGAGAATTTATTTGATCAAAATAGTCCAAAAAAGAACATTAAAAAGAAGAAGTCTAAAGTCTATCACATTCTTCCTAGATTCTGCTACTGATGTCAAAATTTCATAATCTAAAATTTTGAAAACATTTTTCATACATACCCTTAGTGTACATTTTTTCATACTTATATTTCAAAAAATCTATAAAAAACCAAAACAAAGTGCATTTTGCATACATCCCTCATACTTAGGTGCATTGGCATACATCCTTAGACATCATGCCAATTTTTATAAGATCACAAACTTCCACAAGGCAACAAGGTCCATACAAAACCATGTACATTTCAAGTGACAAGAACCCAAAAACATTCTTTGACCCAATACAAGACATACATATGAAAAAACAAGGTTTTCCCCCAAACATCATGGAAACTTCACAAAAATCTTTTGATTCAACACAAGGATTTGACCCAAACATGACATACACTTAAAATGACATTACCTCTATTGATTGAACACAAATGACACTCTCAACAACTAATGATCAGTCACTTGAATCTCAAATACTCCTTATTGAAAGGTTGCAAAATAAATTGGATAAAGACGCCAAAAAGGTTCAAGAGAAAATGGAATCGATTATAAAACAAGGTTGCGACATGGCTAAAATTTATAACTATCCATTACAAACTTTTCCTGAAGACCACACAAATTATCTCATGAATAAATCAAAAATACCAAAACTTATTACACAACTTGCAGAGGCAAAGAAAAAGCTCAACCAAATACATCTAAATGAATACCTTAAATATTATCAATCCAATCCTATTGTATTTGAATCAAGTGAACCTCAATAAATGTCACAACCTTTGGTCCTAATAATTCAATCACAAATAACTTGGCCTTCATAAACATTTCAAGATTATCAAGGTCACATATAATGAAATTTTATGTTTTAAAATTACCAATAATTGGTTAGCTTTCATCACCATGTCATCCTAAAAGTAAATATAACTAAAAAAGTACTACAAATCCAAATTTCTCATAAAATCTAGGGGCACTCTTGGGTTAGCTTTATTTATATCTTAAACTTGCATAATCAATTCATCTAAAATTATTAATTAGTTCAAGGTATAGGGTTGCATTTATTATTATATTTTTCTTTTTCTTAATTTTCACCAAAAAGGAAAGCTTAGAGTGATATGAATGTAGGATTTAGTGAGAAGCAACATTGGTGAATCTTTGAAATGTGATTTCAATATGGAGAGGTATAGTTTCAATAACTATCCATGAGCATTTATCATAGATGTGAATGAGAGTAAGAATCAAAAAATTTAGATTGTGTAGTAGTACTTGAGGAGATAAGAGATAAAACACTTTGATTATAAAGTTGGGCTAACATTTTCTCCTTGAGTGAGCTCAAGTACTTGTTGTGGACACAATGATTTGTAGAAGACCACTATTTTTTAATGAGATCTCCTATGTACTGTGCTAATTGTAAACTTATTGTAGATGAACAATCAAATACCAAGGTGATGAGCTTAGTGATTAAATATTGTATAATAAGCATTATATATTGTACAACTAACAAAGACCATTGTAAGTGGACAACTTTTCATTGCTTATAATATGGATGAATTTGAGCGAGGTAACCAAAAAAAAAATTAAAAACCATATGTGCAGATATAAACATTAAGTACAACATGTCCAATATTTTTGTAGATATACACATTAATTAGACCAATTTTTTCCTCCAAAACCATATGTTCAGATATAAGGGTATGTACAAGATCATGTTGTGCCAAAAAGTGGCAATTTGAAAAAAGTGAAGTTTGAAAATGTCTAAAAGCATTTCAAAATATGCTATGACTTTTTTCCACCCATCCTGATACCAAGGTTAAAAAGTTAGGACCAAGCCTTTTTGGGTATCTAATTGGTAATCAGGTATCTGATTTCATATTAGATACCTAATAATATATTAGATACCTAAAACCTGTAACATTGATTTTTAAATTAAAAAATTGAGAGCTCTTTTTATATTGCATTTTTTTTGTTTGATTGTTGACCTCCATTTGGGTATTGGATTTTCGAACAAGTATCAGATAAGGACAAGTTTTTTTTTTTTTTAATGAATATTATTATAAATTGGTTATTTTAAATTGAATTTGTTAAAAATTAAGTTTTTTTAATAGAAATTTTTGAAATTTAGGTTCTTTTTAATAGAAATTATGTTTTGCAAATTAACAGGTATGGCTGACCCAAACGATGATACTGAGGCAGGAAACATTGTTCCTCATAACCCTCTACCAAATGATCTAGTACCCCCTCAAAACCATCCACCAAATGATACCCTGCCCCCTCAAAACCCTCCTCAAATTGAAGATTTGATATTTTAAAATCTTGTCAAACTGAGGGTTTTGTGAACCACATATAACACTATGCCCACATTGGCTCCCATGTTATCCACGTTAAACACCATAGTGGATAATATTATACCAATGAAAAAAATGTTGTTCTTCACCAGCATGACCAAATGCATGCCATGCTTGATGATGGGTTGGACTATGATGAGGTTGCGGCTAAATATAACTAAAGATGATATAGTTAGCCTCTTTAAGGACCCAAAAACTAGTAAACAAGTAGAATGCACAAAGCCCAAACTATCAATTAAATGGTGCACAAATGCGGCTATGCGTGTGAACTTTTGGGATTATTGGTGGATGGTTTTTTACATCCCACCATACAAAGATTTAGAGGTGTCATTTTATTTCATTAGAAAATTGTATGCCAAATTTTTGATACACCTCAAGGTGAACTATTGGAGCATGAGGCCCAACATGGGTGTAGGAGGAGGATCTCCTTAGGATAGACCCTTTTCCTAGTGGAAGAAAGCTGTCATATATATTTAATTTGAAATAATCTCTACAAACCCTTAAGATGTCACTATGGTTCACCTACCCAAATACACTTAGAGAACCTTCGAAATGAGATAGGTTATTGTAGGCATTGACATGATTGTCCTGTAGCATTTGACATTTCATCGATAGCCCCCACGATCTCTAAGTTACAACCCTTGGAAGATCAACCTCGAAATGCACTTAGGAGACTCTTTGGTATGGGGTGGCCGCAAATGATGGAGGCTCTTCACAGCCAGAACAATGGTGTCACTAGGGTTCACTCACCCATCTAGAGCTAATCACATTGACAATTTGATGCCAAGATCAGTAGTTTCAACGTTACACTATGATGCACCTATGAACTGAGGCACACTACGAGTTTTGGCATCGAGTGAGATCACTATGCTGAATCCAAATGGAATATGATCTCTCAAAAATGAGATAGATTATTTTAGGCCTCAGCATGACCATCCTTAGCATTCAATGTTTCATCGATAGCCCCCATGAGCTTCAAGTAATGACCCTCAGAAGATCGACCTCGAAATGCACTTAGAGCACCTTGGAGACTCTTTGGTACAGGGTGACTACGAACGATAGAGGCTCTCCATGACCAAAACAAGGGGTGTCACTAGGGTTCACCCACCCATCTGGAGCTAATGGAACTGAAAATTTGAAGTGAAGATCAAAAATTTCAAAGTTACGTTGTGATGCACCTATGAACTGAGGCACACTATGAGTTTTGGCATTGAGCGAGATCACTGTGCTAAATCCAAATAGAATGTGATCTCTCAAAATTGAGATAGGTTATTTTAGGTCTCAGCATGACCATCTTGTAGCATTCAACATTTCATTATAGCCCCTATGAGCTCCAAGTCATCACCCTCAGAAGATCAACCTTGAAATGCACTTAAAGCACCTTGGAAACTCTTCAGTATGGGGTGGCAATGAACGATGGACGCTCTTTGCAGTTGGAACAAGGGTGTCACTAGGGTTCACCTGCCCATCCAGAGCTAATAGCACTGACAATTAGATACCAAGATCAAAAATTTCAAAATTACACTGTGATGCACCTATGAACTAAGGAAAACTGCAAGTTTTGGCATCGAGCGAGATTGCTATGACAAATCCAACAGAAATGTGATCTCTCAAAAATGAGATAGGTTATTTTAGGCCTCGATATGACTATCCTGTATTATTATGATTATTATTATTATTAAATAAAATATAGTAATATATATATATATATATATATATATATATATATATAATATTATTATTACTATTATTATCTTTAATAGGATATTATATATGATTATTATTATTATATTTAATCGGATATTATATATGATTCGATTGAATGTATCGAAAGGGGTCATAGGTTATCTTATAACCCCTTTTGATGCATTTGATGACAACATATGACCCTAGGGACCCTAGCACTTCTAAGGGCCTATTTAGTTGCTTTGAATGCATCAAAAGGGGTCATAGGTTATCCTATGACCCCTTTCATTACATTCAAATGAACCAAATAGGCCCCTAGGAGTCCTCCGTCAAAAGGGGTCGTAGGATAACCTATGACCCCTTTTGAAGCATTTCATGGCAACATATGTCTCTAGGGGCCCTACGACCCCTACGAACCCATTTGGTTGGTTCAAATGCATCAAAAGGGGTCATAGGTTAGGATAACCTATGACCCTTTTTGACACATTTTATGATAACATATGTCCCTAGGGGACGTACGACCCCTAGGGACCTATTTGGTTAGTTTGAATGTGTCAAAAGGGGTCATAAGATAACCTATGATCCCTTTTGAAGCATTTCATAAGAACATATGTCCCTAGGGGCCTATTTGGTTGCTTTGAATGCATCGAAAGGCATCATAGGATAACCTATGATCCCTTTCGAGGCATTTCATGATAACATATGTCCCTAGGGGCCTATTTGGTTGGTTTGACACAACCCTTTCAACATATTTCATGACAACATATGTCCCTAGGGGCCTAGGACCCCTAGGGACCCATATGGTTGGTTCAAATGCATCAAAAGGAGTCATAGGTTATCCTATGACTTTTTTTGATGCATTTCATGACAAAATATCTCCCTAGGGGCTCTAGGACCCCTAGTGACCTATTTCATTGGTTCAAATGCATCGAAAGGGGTCATAGGTTTTCGATGAATTTCATGACAAGATATGTCTCTAGGGGCTCTAATACCCTTAGGGACCCATTTGGTTGGTTTGAATGTGTCAAAAGGGGATGACAACATATGTCCTTAGGGGTCTTAGGACCCTTAGGGGCGTATTTGGTTGGTTCGAATGTATCGAAAGGGGTCATAGGATAACCTATGACCCCTTTTGACACATTTCATGACATCACATGTCCCTTGGGGCCCTAGGATGCCTAGGGACCCATTTGCTTGGTTTGAATCACATTTCATGACAACATATATCCTTAGGGACCCTAGGAACCCTAGGGGGTTGGTTTGAATGTGTCGAAAGGTGTCATAGGATAACCTATGAACCCTTTTGACGCATTTCATTCCAACATATGTCACTAGGGGCCCTAAGATCCCTACGGGCATATTTGGTTGGTTTGAATATATTGAAATGGGTCATAGGATAACCTATGACCTCTTCTAAAGTATTTGATAACAACATATTTCCCTATGGGCCTATTTGGTTAGTTTGAATGCATCAAAAGGGATCGTAGGATAACCTATGACCCCCTTCGACACATTTTATGATAACATATATCTCTAAGGGCCCTAGGATTACTATGGACCTATTTGGTTGGTTCAAATGCATTGAAATGGATCATAGGATAACCTATGACCCCTTTCAATGCATTTCATGACAACATATGTCTCTAGGGGCCCTAGGACCCCTAGGGGCCTATTTGGTTGGTTTGAATGCATTGAAAGGGGGATGCATTTGATGACAACATACATCCCTAGGGGCCCTGAGACCCCTAGGGACCCATCTAGTTGGTTTGAATGTGTTGAAAGGGGTCATAGGTTATCCTTTGACCCCTTTTGATGCATTTGATGTCAACATATATCCCTAGGGGCCCTAGGACCCCTAGGGACCTATTGGTTGGTTTGAATGCATCAAAAGAGGTCGTAGGGTAACCTATGACCCCTTTCAACACATTTCATAGCAACATATGTCCCTAGGGATCCTACGACCCCTAGGGGCCTATTTGGTAGGTTCGAATGCATCGAAATGGGTTATAGAATAACCTATGACCCCTTTCGATGCATTTCATTATAACACATGTCCTGAGGGGCCCTAGGACCTCTAGGGGCCTATTTGGTTGGTTCAAATGCATCAAAAGGGGTCATAGGTCTTTTGATGTATTTCATGACAACATATGTCCCTAGGGGCCCTAAGAGCCCTAGGGACCCATTTGGTTGATTTGAATGCATTGAAAGGGCTCATAGGTTATCCTATGACCCCTTTCAATGTATTTCATGACAACATATGTCCTTAGGGGCCCTAGGACCCCTAGAGACCCATTTGGTTGGTTCAAATGCTTTGAAAGGGATCCTAAGATAACTTATGACCCTTAGGGACACATTTGATGACAACATATGTCCCTAGAGGCCCTAGGACCCCTAGGGACTCATCTGGTTGGTTCAAATGTGTCAAAAGGGATCATAGGTTATCCTATGACCCCTTTCAATGCATCTGATGACAACATATGTCCCTTAGGGCCCTAGGACCCCTAGGGACCTTTTTAGTTGGTTTGAATGTTTTGAAAGGGGTCATAGGATAACTTATGACCCCTTTTAAAACATTTCATGACAACATATGTCCCTAGAAGCCCTAGGAGCCCTAGAGGCCTATTTGGTTGGTTCAAATGCATCAAAATGGGTCATAGGATAACCTATGATCACTTTTGATGCATTTTATGACAACATATGTTCCAAGGGGCCCTAGGACCCCTAAGGGCCTATTTGTTTGGTTTGAATGCATCGAAAGGGTTCATAGGATGACCTATGACTTCTTTCGGTGTATTTCATGACAACATATGTTTCTAAGGGCCCTAGGACCCCCAGGGACCCTTTTAGTTGGTTCAAATGCATCAAAAGGGGTCATAGGTTATCCTATGAACCCTTTTGACACATTTCATGACAACATGTCCTTAGGAGCCCTAGGACACCTAAAGACCCATTTGGTTGTTTTGAATGCATTGAAACGGGTTATAAGTTATCATATAACCCCTTTCAATGTATTTCATGACAACATATGTCCCTAGGAGTCCTAGGACCACTATGGGCCTATTTGGTTGGTTCGAAAGCATCAAAAGGGGTCATAGGGTAACCTATAACACCTTCTGATGTATTTGATGACAACATATATTCCTAGGGTCCCTAGGACCCCTACAAGCCTATTTGGTTGGTTTGAATGTATCAAAAAGGGTCATAGGTTATCTTATGACCCCTTTTGATGCATTTGATGATAGCATATGTCCCTAGGGGACCTAGGACCCCTAGAGGCCTATTTAGTTGGTTTGATGCACCCCTTTTGAGGCATTTCATGACAATATATGTCCCTAAGGGCCCTAGGACACCTAGGGACCCATTTGGTTGGTTTGAATGCATTGAAAGGGGTCATAGGATAACCCATGACCCCTTTTGATGCATTTCATGACAACATATGTCCCTAGGGGCCCTAGGACCCCTAGGGACCTATTCGGTTAGTTCAAATGCAACAAAAGGGGTCATCAATTTTTGATGCATTTCATGACAACATATGTCTCTAAAGACCCTAGGACCCCTAGGCACCCATTTGGTTGGTTTGAATGCATCACTTTCGATGCATTTCATAATAACATATGTCCCTAGGGGCATAGGATGCCTAGGGACCCATTTGGTTGGTTTGAATGTGTCGAGAGGGGTCATAGGATAACCTATGACCCCTTTCAATGCATTTCATGACAACATATATCCCTAGGAACCCTAAGACTCCTAGGGATATATTCAGTTGGTTTAAATGTGTCGAAAGGGGTCATAGGATAACCTATGACCCCTTTCAATGTATTTTATGACAACATATGTCCCTAGGTGCCCTCGAACCCCTAGGGGCCTATTTGGTTGGTTCGAATGCATTGGAAGGGGTCATAGGATAGCCCTTGACCCCTTTTGATGCATTTTCATGTCAACATATGTCCATAGGGGCCCTAAGAACCCTAGGGGCCTATTTGGTTGGTTTGAATGTGTCAAAAGGGGTCATAGAATAACCTATGACCCCTTTTAGTGCATTTCATGACAACATATGTTGCTAGGGGTCTTAGGACCCCTACATATTTTTTTGGTTGGTTCGAATGCATCGAAAGGGTTCATAGGATAACCTATTACCCTTTTCAATACATTTGATGAAAACATATGTCCCTAGGGGCCCTAAGACCCCTAGGGGCATATTTGGTTGGTTCAAATCAATCGAAAGGGGAGGGATGCATTTGACAACAACATATGTCCTTAGGGGACCTAGGACCTCTAAGGACCCATTTGGTTAGCTCGAATGGGTGAAAAGGGGTCATAGGTTATCTTATGACCCTTTTTGACATAGTTGATGACAACATATGTCCCTAGGGGGCCTAGGACCCTTAGGGACCTATTTGGTTGGTTTGAATCCATTGAAAGGGGTCATAGGGTAACCTATGACCCATTTTAACACATTTCATGACAAGATATGTCACTAGGGGGCCTAGGACCCCTAGGGGCTTATTTGGTTGGTTCAAATGTTTCAAAGTGGTCATAGGATAACCTATGACCCCTTTCAATGCATTTCATGACAACATATGTCCCTACAGGTCCTAGGACCCCTAGGGGCCTATTTGGTTGGTTCGAATTTGTCAAAAAGGGTCATACGATAACCTATGACTCCTTTTGACACATTTCATGACAACATATATCCCTAGGGGGCCTAAGACCCCTAGAGATGCATTTGGTTGGTTTGAATGCTTCGAAAGGGGTCATAGGATAACTTATGACCCCTTTCGATGCATTTTATGACAACATGTCCCTAGGGGCCCTAGAACACCTAGAGACCCATTTGGTTAGTTTGAATGCCTCAAAACTTTTCGATGCATTTGATGACAACATATGTCCCTAGGGGCCTATTTGGTTGGTTCAAATGTGTCAAAAGTGGTCATAGGATAACCTATGACCCCTTTTGACACATTTGATGACAACATAGATCCCTTGGTTGGTTTGAATGCATCGAAAGGGGTCATAGGTTCATGACAACATATCTCCCTAGGACCTCTAGGGACTAATTTGGTTGGTTCAAATGCATTGAAAGTGGTCATAGGTTATCCTATGGCCTCTTTTGACACATTTGATGACAACATATATCACTAAGAGCCCTAGGGGCCCTAATGACCTATTTGGTCGGTTTGAAAGCATTGTAAGGGGTCATAGGATAACCTATGACCTCTTTTGATGCATTTCATGACAACATATGTCCCTAGGGTTGGTTTGAATGCATCAAATAAGGTCATACTATAACCTATGACCCCCTTCAATGAATTTTATGACAACATATGTCCCTAGGGGCCCTAGGACCCCTAGGTACCCATTTGGTTGGTTTGAATGCGTCAAAAGGAGTCATAGGTTATGACCCCTAGGGACCCATTTGGTTGGTTTGAATATGTCAATAACCTATGACCCTTTTCAATGCATTTGAACCAACCAAATGGGTCCCTAGGGGTCTCCTACAACCTGTTTCAATGCATTTGATGATAACATATGTCCATAGGGGTCCTAGGACCCCTAGGGACCTATTTGTTGGTTCAAATGCATCACAAGGGGTCATAGGTTATCCTATGACCCCTTTTGATGCATTTGATGACAACATACGTCCCTAGGGACCCATTTGGTTGGTTTGAATGCATTGAAAGGGGTCGTAGGATAACCTATGACCCCTTTCGACGCATTTCAAGACAACATATATCCCTAGGGGCCCTAGGACTTCTGAGAACCTATTTGGTTGATTCAAATGTGTGGAAAGGGATCATATGATAACCTATGACCCCTTTTGATGCATTTTATGACAACATATGTCCCTAGGGACCTATTTGATTTATTTGAATGCATCAAAATTTTGATGCATTTCATGACAATATTATATTTAATAATAATAATATAATAATGTATATTTAATATAATATTAATATATTACTAGATTATATAACAATAATAATCTTATACATTACTATATATTATAATAATAATAATATAATATTACTATATATATTTAATAATAATTATTATTATCATATATATTACTATATTATATTTAGTTATAATAATAATTATATATCTTACTCTATTATATTTAATAATAATCATAATAATTATATATCTTACTATAGTATATTTAATAATAATCATAATAATCATATATATTACTATATATCATAATAATATAATATTACTATATTTAATAATAATAATTTTGGCCACCACTTTTTGGGTACCCGACCTAGTATCTGGTCTCTGATTTGAAATTGGGTACTTTGATTTGAAATTGGGTACCCGATTAGGCTTGGTATTTACCAACCCTGTTTGGTCAACTCAAAAAATATGTTTGAGAAAGGTTTCACTAGCATTCAGACTATCAGTAGTCATCTGACAATATTACTCAATGAAATGAAAAAGGGTTATTTTATAACACTCTCAAGATTCCATCGAAATAATTGTTGTCAAATGATGAGTTTGATAAGTATTTATTAGTTAATTTTTAGTGAAGATGTTTGTAAAGTGTTGATTGACATACTGATTTAAAAATAGCGATAACTTTCAAATGGTATAACATTTTTGAAATCTAAAAGTTGTGTCACATTCTATCCTTCACCTAGCATAACGAAAAACAAAATTAATTTGGTAAAGTTATCAATTAGTTAAGGTGGTTAGACACGGGAGCATTTTTATTCTAGAAAAGTTATAGTAGAAAATTCATATTTAATTTTTTATTTGGAATAAAAAAACCCAAAAATATGTGTCACATATGGCTAGAGTCTACTTTTTTTTTTGTCCAAAATTATACTAAAAAATATTATCATTTGATTTTGATTAAGGTTGTCAGACATACACCTACTTTTTTATTTTGCCTTGAAATTTTTGTTGTACTACATTAAAATCCAAAATTTTGACAAGTCAAATTATTTTTTCTCCAAATAAGGCCTAGTAGTTTAGAAATTACATTCAATTTTCTACAAATTCTTTTCTTACAAAAATTTGATATAAAGCACATAACTACTTTAAAATTATGTGTCAAGTTGACATAACCCTGTTTTGTTGGTTTTTCAATGCCACTTAAGGCCATAGTTTGGTTGACGATGATCTAGCACATACCCATAAGCATTAAGTAATGTTGGAATAGTTTAGAATAATTGGGGGAGGGGTGGTGAATCAGTTATCCAAGGTCCAAAAACTCACAATGAAACTTATCAATGCTTAAAAAAACTCATACATATATCTTCTTCTCATAAACCTTGCATGCATCCATTAGATCATTCAAAATATAAGCTTGTAGGTTACTGTCCTAGGTCAAAATAACTTTGTAGAAATGTAAACATGAAACATAACAAAATCAATCACACATATGACACAAGGATTATACGTGGAAACTCAATTTGGGAATTCCCACCAGTAATATGCTACTAATTCTAACTCTTCTGAAGTGATGCCCTATGAAAGGCTGGCCCTATTAAAGGTTACAATACACACTGTTAAATGTGACCCAGTTAAAGGATTTCAATCACCCTATTAGGAGTGAGCCTTGTTAGAGGACTGTAAGCCATTCTATTAAAATGCCACCTGGTTAAAGGATTTACAAATGACCGTTAAGTCAACCTTAATCCAAAGGATTTTACCTAAACAAATACAATTATTAGAGAGTAACAATAAGGCTTGATCTGATAAAAAAATACAACTCACTTTGTAGATTATAGATCTCTATTTAATCCTTCATTTTACTTGGCTTCATTCACTTTAACTCTAATAGCTTGTTCACCCTTCAAGCATTCATCCCCTTAAGTCTTCTTTCTTTGTATGCCAATTGTAGACTCTTTTCTTAGGCCATCATATGAAACAACACCCTAGACCTCTTGTCTTCCTTGGGTTCTCACACATGCCAACAATTTCATTTAGCCTTATATTCGCTTATTTAGAGAATTTGGATCTTTTTCCACTTTACCCTAATTGTCCATTTCATGGTTAGGTAGGATTCATTGAATCTAACAATCTTTCTATTTTTCTCCTTCTAGAAGCTTCCTTAAGAATCCTCTTTGAATTTATCTCAAAATGGTTTATCTTGAATGTTATGTCACCAATTCATCAAGTTTATCTTCCACGCGGTTGAAATAATTCAAGAAATCAACATTGTCAACTCAGATTCATCAAATTCATAATCAAACTCATAATGCTATCACGCAGCATTAACTAACATCTTGATGCTCAATACATACTATCTTGCTCAACATCCACTAGCAAATCACTCGACACATACTAAAGTTTAATAATTCTTGGCATCAACTAAGCTTCACTTGGTTTCCACTAAGGTTTACTTAGATTAGCATAGTCTATAGTTCACTCAGGATATACTAGAATTCAACTGTACTTGACTCTAACTGATTTTCTGCTCAGGTTACACTAACATTGCTTGACACCTACTATGCAGTTTGTCAAGCTTAGCAGAATCTTTTTTTTTTACTTGTTCTTCTGAACTTAATTAGTGTATGCATCCTTTGCAACCTTAAGTAGATAATCAATCCACTATATCATCATTATCTCAATTGATCTTTCTACTTCTTTTTCGTATAATAACTCAACCTTTCCTCTAGGTGCTCTTGTTACCTCATTTAATCAAATCATCTTCATCAATCAAAGAAATGATAGTACTCTGATCATCTAAGAAATTGTCTCTCCAACAAATAGCAGGTTTGACATTAGTGACAAAATAATGATTGAAACACATTCTCATACTTGTATCAATCTTTGATCAACAATCTCACTCTTTGGCATTGATGGCAAACTAATACCAACAACAATACCAAAAAGAAATTAATTCCTTGTATTGAATTCTCTCCCTTTTATCAATAGCTTCAATCTTCTATATAGGTTACAAAACTCTATTCTGATTAACAAAAATCAATTCTTCCTCTTGACTATCTTCAACTTGTCATCTTACAATGTGTCTCCCTCTAACTTTCTTTGTTCACTCCCTCCATCAAATATTCAAGTATTTGTTTCTTCTTCTTTTCTTTTGATTACTCCCTCTTAAAGTATTTTACATTATCCCTCTAAGTGGGTACCATTTCATTTAGCTCTCTTCACTTGTTTTCTTACTTTTTTGGTAGCTTCTCATTCTTCTAGTAGATCTTCCTTTGTTACTTCACCTTTGTTGGTAGTACTTCATTCTCCCTTGCTTGGTAACTTCTCATTTTTTAATATCTAGTCATTGTAGCCTTTTTTGTTAGCTTCTAATTCTCCCTCTTTGATAACAATACCAAAGACTTTTCATCTCATATATGTAGATGTTTAACAATTTCAAGTTCTCCCTCTATCACCTAACTTGGGACTGATTATCTGTTACAACTCTTGATTACTTTAGGCAGCTCCTAAGGTAAAGTCTAGTACATCAATGTATAACATGTGTCTTTCATTCCATTTGATGTAGGGCATATCTTCTATCTTTTTAAATAGATTTGGATAGGGGTACCAACCTTATTTTACCTCTTAGATACTCATGAGCATCCTTAGGTAAATATTTTGTGAATATATCATAATTTTTTTTTATATTCACATATTCCATTTTCACTTATTTTTCTTGAACCAACTCTCTCAAGTAATGATACTTGATGACTATATGTTTTGTCTTTGTGTGTATCAAAGGGTTCTTGGATATATTTATTGCACTTGTGTTATCACAGTAAAGTATAATAGGTTATATGATCTCTTCCTTCATTCCTTTGAGTAGTTTTTTGATCCATACAATGTCTTTACAATTTACTGCAGCAACAACATATCAGCTTCAGTAGTAGATTGAGATATGTAATATTTCTTCATACTAATCCAAGTAACCAATCTCTTTCCTAAGAAAAATGATCCACCATTTTTCCTTTTCCTATCATCAACATTTCTAGCCCAATCAGCATATGTATAGGCTATCAATTAAAATTGATCATTTTTCTTGTAGGATAGACCAAAATCCTTTGTTCCTTTTAAATATCTCATTATTCTCTTGACTTCCATTAGATGATTCTCCTTTGGATTTGCAAAAAATCTTGCAACAATCCCAACTGCTAATGCAATGTCAGGTCTACTATGAACTACATATTGCAATTTGTCAATCATAGACCTATACAAAGTTTGGTTCACCTTAGCTAAATCATCATTCTTGGATAGCTTATGTCCTATCACCATAGGTGTACTAACAGGCTTTGAATCTTCTAATCCAAAAGTTTTTAATATTTCCTTCACATATTTAGATAGTGTGATGTAAATACCATATTGTACTTGATACACTTGCAAGCCAACAAAGAATTTAATTTCTCCAAACATGGACATCTCAAATTCTTGCTTCATTTCATCAGAAAATGTGTTGCAAAGTACATTTTTTCCTTCAAATATGATATCATTAACAAAAATTTCAGCTAGTAAAATACCTTTACCACCTTCAGTCTTCAAGTATAAATTGTTTTTACCATCAGTACTCTCAAATCTAATCTTCACAAGATAAGTATGAATTCTTTCATACCATGCTCTAGGTACTTTTGTTAATCCATATAAAGCTTTGTGCAATCTACATACCAAGTTCTTGTTGTTAGAATCAACAAATCATTTAGGTTGTTCAACATAAGCTTCCTCCTCTAATATATAATTCAAAAATGTAGACTTCACATCCATTTGGTAAATTTTGAAACCTTTGTATGCAAACTAAGCAAGCATAGTTCTTACTCCTTCTAGTCTTGCAATAGGGGAAAATGTTTCTCCATAGTCTATTCTTTCATCTTGATCATACCCTTTTAAAACTAGCCTTACCTTGTTTCTTGTGACTTCACCATTATCATCTAACTTATTTTTGAACACCCACTTATTACCAATAAAATTCTTGTCCTTTGGTCTAGGTACAAGTGACCAAGTATTGTTCTTCTCTATCTGCTCAATTTATTCTCTCATGGCTTGGCTCTAGTCATCATTTTCCAATGCATCCTTGACTAACTTTTGTTCATCCATGCTCAGAAAACATGAATCATTTCTTAATTTATTTCTTCTCATAGGTTTAGCCTCTTTATCTCCAATAATCTATGTAGCAAGGTGATGTCTCTTGACATACCTTGACAGTCTTGGTTCTTCTTTATTGTCCCCAATAGTTCTTTCAACTTCTACATCACTCTGCACTTCTCTATCAAGTATATCATCATTTATTTCATGTGTGCTAATCTCATTATCAGAATGTACTTCTCTCTCATTTTGCAATTCGACTCCTGATTGCAAATTGGTTCCTAAATGCAACCCAACATTTACATTTTGTGACTCAGCACTCATTGAGACTTGTTGTTGTTGATTTGCAACTTGATTCACAACAACATCGTCAATCATGTCATCATAGAAGTATACAAAAGATTTGTAATCTTCAAATTATTTTGTAGGTTCACCTTCATGTACTTTTGTATTCCACATTTTCACTTTCCATAATTTTTTTATTGTTAGTATTTAAACACTTGTATTCTTTTCTCCTTGTGGAATAGCCTAGGAATATACCTTCTTCACTTTTAGCACTAATTTTTCCATTTCTATAATCTTTGAGTATATAGCGCTTGCTTCCAAATACCTTAAAATATTTTACATTAGGTGAATATCCATACCATAATTCAAAAGGTGTAGCATGAGTACCTTTCTTGACTTGTACATGATTTGGGGTATAGACAATTGTACTTATAACTTCTCTCCAATATTTCAAAGCAAAATTATTTTCCATCATAAGTGTTCTAGCATAGTCCATCATAGACCTATTTCTCTTTTCAGCAATCCCATTTTGTGGAGGGGTTCTAGGTGTCAATGTCTTTCTTTTGATTCCTCTATTATAAAAAAACATCTTAAACTCATTTGATGTAAATTCTCCACCTCTGTTAGATCTTATACATTTCAAGTTTTTACCTATTTCATTTTCCACTCTAGCCAAGTACCACTTAAATATTTGAAATGCATTAGAATTTTTCTTTAAAAGCATAATTTTCATCATCCTAGAATAGTCATCCACAAATAGAATAATGTATTTGTCACCTTTATAGCTTTGCACATTGATTGGGCCACATAAGTCAATATGAACTAGATCAAGTATTCTTTTGGAAGTGTAAGTCTTACTTTTAAAATTTGATTTAGTCATCTGATCTAACTGACATTATTTGCATATTGCATTCTCTGGTTTCTTTAGTTTTGGAAAACCTCTTACTCTTTTCATCTTACTGATACTAACCAAATTTTGAAAATTAATATGACAGCCTTTTGTGCCATAGCCATACATCATCAAATTGAATAAATAGACAAGTAACATAATCCATATCATTATAGAATAGATTAACTCTACTATGATCACCCTTGCCAATTAAATCTCCATTAGCATCATAAATCTTAGCTTTTCTTCTTTCAAAGTCAACTTTACAACCAACACTATTCAATTGTTAAACACTCATCAAATTAGAATTCAATCCTTTAACATAATAAACATTATCACAAATGATCTTATATGTCAACTTAATTGATCCTTTTCCTTTGATAATGAATGGTGCATCATTCCCAAATCTAACACTATTTCCATCATAATGCACTAAGGAATTAAACTTATTTTTATCTCCAGACACATGATTGGAACATCCACTATCAATGATACATTTGTCACTCTTGTTCACATTAGAAATAAGTTCGTTTGTCTCATCTTCATCAGATTCATCTTTCATTGCAACATAGAAAACTTTATCCTCGTGATCATCAAATTCTTCATTTGATTATTCTTCAGCAACATAGCAAGATTTATTTCCTTTTTCCTTGTAGTCTTTGTTGTTCTCATCTCTTCTTTTGAATTTGTTGAATTTATCTCCACTCATATGGTTCTTCTTCTCTAGACATCCAGTAGCAATATGACCAACTTCATTGTAGTTAAAACATATGATAGGCATTTTACCTATGTATTTTCCTTTGCCCCTATGAAATATCCTAGCCAACAATGCTTCAAGCTGATCAACATCTTCTTCATTTGTATCACTATCACTGGAAACATATTTTAGATTTTTCTACTTCTTTACACTAGATTCTTTCAACAACAACTTAGCTTTAAAAGAAGATTCAACATTTTAAGATTTGAAGTTATCAAAATTAGAGAGTTGAAAAGTAGTAAGCCTACCTACCAAACATTCAAGAGTTATATTATTGCTAGTTACACATCTTAGTTCTTGTATAGGAGAAACTCTAATTGCATAGATGGATAGTAATTTCCTTAATACTTTACTCAATATAGTATCATCATCAATCTTATAAGTAGATCCTCTTATGGAATTTACAACTTCTTTTAACCTAAAGCAATACTTAGCTATGTTCTCACCTTCTTCCATTCTCATATCATCAAACTTACCTCTAAGACTTTCAGATTTAGCTCTTAAAATATTTTGTCTCCTTCATAGATGGTTTGAAGAGAATCCCACATCTTCTTTGTAGTGTAATATCTATTGATTTCATCAAACTCATAATAACTTAGGGACAATGCAATCTCCAACATTGCCTAGTTGTGTTCTTTCTTCTTTTCTAGATCTTAAATAGTGAGGGCTCTAGCAGGGTCAACATGTTCAACAAAAATTGTAGTTTGTGCATGATCTCCAAGTCCTCCTAGGTGTACCTTCATCAAACTTTTCTATGTAGGAAATTTCTCCTTATTAAGCTTGGGTACCTCTCTCTTAGGAATCTTGATCTTTGACTTATAGTACCTTGAAACTATCTCTCACAAGCAACCAATCCTTTAGTACCAATTGTTGGAATAGTTTAGAATAAATGAGGGGGGGGTTTCTAAATTAGTTATCCAAGGTTCAAAAACTCCCAATGAAACTTATTAGTGCTTAACAAAACTCATTCATATATCTTCTTCTCATTAACCTTGCATGCATCCATTAGATCATTCAAAATATAAACTTGCAAGTTACTATCCTAAGTCAAAATCACTTTGCAAAAATGTAAACATGAAACATAATAGAATCATTCACACATATGACACAAGGAATTTACATGGAAATCCAATTTGGGAAAACCTATAAATAGTAATATGATACTACTTCTCACTCTTCTCAAGTGATGCCCTGTTGAACGTTACAATACACATTGTTCAATGTGACCTGGTTAAATAATTTCAATCACTCATTAGGAGTGAACCTTGTTAAAGGGATTTAGGCCATTCTATTGCAATTCTATCTGATTAAAGGATTTACAAATGACTATTAGGTCAACCTTAATCCAAAGAATTTTACTTAAACTAATACAAGTATTAGATAGTCACAGTAAGGCTCGATCTGATAACAAAATAAAACTCACTTTGTAGATTGTAGATCTCTATTCAATCCTCCATTATGCTTGTCTTCATTCAATTTAGCTCTGATAGCATGTTCACCCTTCAAGCTTTCATCCCCTTAAGCCTTCTTTCCTTGTATGCCAATTGCAGACTCTTTTCTTATGCCACCATATGAAACAACACCCTATACCTCTTGTCTTCCTTGGGTCCTTGCACATGCAAAAAATATCATCTAGCCTTACATTACCTTATTAAGAGAATTTAGATATTTTTCTGCTTTATCCTAATCATCTATTTCATGGTTAGGTAGGATTCATTGAATCTAACTATCTTTCTATTTTTCTCCCTCTAGAAGCTTCCTTAAGAATCCTCTTTGAATTCATCTCAAAATGGTTTGTCTTGAATTTTGTGCCACTAGTTCATCAAGCTTATCTTCCACACAATTCACACAATTCAAGAAATCATCCTTGTCAGCTCAGATTCATCAAATTCTTGATCACACTCATAATGTTGTCACTTAGCATTAACTAACATCTTGATGCTCAACACATACTATCTTTCTCGGCATCCACTAGAATAACATTTGGCACATACTAAAGTTTATTGATACACAACATCAACTAAACTTCACTCATTTTCAACTCAGTTTCACTTAGCTTAGCATAGTCTATAGTTCACTTAGCATATACTTAAATTCAACTTTACTTAGCTTCAATTGGTTTTTTGCTTGGCTTGCACTAACATTGCTTGGCACCTATTGTGCAATTTGTCAAGCTTAGCAAACTCAATTCATTTTACTTGTTCTTCTAAACTTAATCAATGCATCCATCCTTTGCAACCTCAAGTAGATAATCAATCCATTATATCATCATTGTCTCAAACTATCTTTATACTTCTTTTTCATATCATAACTCAACCTTTGCTCTAGATGCTCTTGTTACCTCATTTGATCAAATCCTCTTCATCAATCAAACAAATAATAGTACTCTTATCATCTAAGAAACTATCTCTCTAGAAAATAACAAGTTTGATATCAGTGACAAAATAATGATTGAAACACATTCTCATACTATATCAATATTTGGTCAACACAATAAAACAGGTCCAATATTTTTGCAGATATAGACATTAATTACACCCAATTTTTTTTCAAAACCATATGTGCACATATAAATATTAAATGTAACATGTCAAATAATTTTTTTTGATATATTTTCCTATAAAGAAAGACCATGCCTAGAAATATGAACCCGAAACAAAATATTGAGACAATTGCTAGATTGTGGTCTTAGTTCCAAAAAAAAGTTGATAAATGTAATTGCCCTTGCAAAAAGTGTAAGGGTTTAAAGAATCAAAGAATTCTAATCACAATAGCCTAGAGTTATTATAGGTAACATGGTCAAGTTGAAGGGAGCCATGATTTTCATCGATTGGTGAATATGGATTTCCAAGTTGAGGAACATGGAGGTGTGAATATCCAAGCTAAGGATAACACTCTCATGGAAGAAGATGATAATGTGCTAGAGGAAATGATTGAGGAAGATGGTATCAGTGTAGCTGATGAAAATGCTCATGATGATGGTACGAGCACATCTTATAATGATGATGAAGATGGTCTTGATATACCTATACTTGAGAAGGCATGCAAGCCCCTATACCAAAGCTCCCAAACAAATCTTCTCTCTACTATAGTATTTTTGGTGAACTTGAAGGTTATGAATGATTTATCCAATGGAGAAATGTCACCTATGCTAAGATATGTCATTTTTTTCATCTTCAATGGTAGCATATCATTACTATTCATTATATTAAAAATTCTTTTTTTTTTTTGTAGGTTGATAGGTGAGTTTTTGTTACCACCATCAAATATTCTACATCGTTTGTACTGAGGATTATCTACCATTATGAATCAAATTGGAATGAAGTATTAGACAATAACATGCATGTCTTAATGATCACATTCTGTATCATAAATGATATAAATTTTCAACAAAATGCTTTGATTGTCATATTAGTAGATATTGGTTAGATCAAATAATGAAAAAGGAGCCTCACAAGGTTCTTCGGTACATTTCCATTATTCCACATCTTGAATGACTATCCAGGGGCACTAGCTTGGCACAATTTATTGATTTCCATGTATGCAATAGAATTCAATATGACATTATGTGAATTCCTACAGATGGTTCTTCATTTAAAGAGATAGAAAAACATGGCCACACTTTAAAGAACCTCTTAATCCCAATCTTACATTGGTAGCGAAGGGTGTCAATTCATTTGGAGATATGAGATCTGTTTACTCAGTGTGGCCTATTTCTATAATTAACAATAACATTCCTCCTTGGATGTCCATAAATAGGGAGCACATAATATTGTCAATGATTGTACCAGATATTTTTTTCATTTAATAGTTATCTAAATTAATTTGTAAATAGTGCATCAAAATGGTCATAATAATTATGTAATATTTTTTATCATTCAATTACTAGGTAAGTACCAAGTTAAAGATATGAACATGTATATTGAGCCCCTTATTGATGAGTTGTTGAAGTTATGGAATGGGGTCACTATGTATGACATTTATAGACCAATAGGACAAAGATAATTGTAATTCCATGCAATGCTTTTATGGACAATATATGATGCCCCTAGGCTAACTCATTTTTGTGGTATGTTATATTGTTAAAGTCGCATATTTTTGGTTTGTTATAGTGCTTACACATTATTGTTGTATGTTTAAGTTGCACATGATAATTGTACATGATCCAGTTGTACATCATCTTTTAGGTCTTTAGACAAAGACAAAATTTGTATGTTTAGTTTGTGATCTGAAGATAAAATCTCATCATTCAAGAAGTTTAGGAAAGCAGGTGTTCGATGAGTTTAGGCACTTTCTCCACAATAATCATAAGTATCAAATTATTTAAAAACATATTTGAATAGAAAATAAGAGACAACATCTAGGCCACAAATAATGACACCTCATCTATGGAAGTTGAAATATGATCGACTAAATCACCGAGGTAATGTCCAGTTTGTGGTCTAAAGTTTGAAATTTATATCTTAATATTGTCTTTTATTTAGTAATGATATAATTGATGCTCATGAAGTTTGTCAAATCATCAATGAACAACTTCATAGAGGAATAAAAAGTTATGTACTCAATTTAGTAGATTACTACACTACAAGGATCTCTTGATTGTGCATTTTTTTGATGTTGTGCATATTGCAAAGAATGTAATAGAGACACTGAAAAATATTGGATGGAAGCCATGATAGATAAAAAAAAATTCCAAAATTTGTAATGACATTCATAAATCTAATCATGCACTAAAAATTTTCATTGAATCAGATAGCAATGGAGACTGCATGAATATGAGTGCCCTTCCTTGGTTATTAATGGACCAGAAAAGTGATGCATTGAAAGAAGTCATTATAAAAAAAAAATTTCTCATAGGATTTTCTAAAAATATAAGCAGTCTTGTATCGAAGAAGGTGATTTTGGGCCAGGGTTGAAAACACATGATTGGCATACCTTCATCAAGGTAATTCATGTTCTTTATTTACAATATATTTGTAAAATTGTATGTACTACCTATTGTATTATTTCATAATATATTGAAAAGATCATTTTTTAATGATTGCAGTACATACTATCTCTATCCCTCCCACACCAATTTGACAATAGTATTAAACAAGTTATATATGATCTTGGAAAGCACATGAGGTTAGAAGTGTTATTTCTTAGATTTGTTATACATTTATTATATTTATTACTTGCTTTACTTTTAATGTAATTTGTTGTATATTTTTATCTGAATTCTCGTTTATATGTTCTTGCATGTTAAATCTCTTTTAGGTGGTTACCATCTAAAGAAATTGATAAAAAAATATTGGAAGAAAAAAAATTTAGAGCTTATGTGTGAAAGGAAAAAGTGTCTACCTTCAAATTTTCTCAATGCTCAAGAACATTACCTCATACATCAAGTTGAGGAGATTGAATTGTGTGGACTTGTACAAACTAGGTCAATGTGGATGATTTAGAGGCACTTGAAATTTATGAAGAGCTTGGTTCGATAAAGAGCACATCTTGAGGGTTCTATGGTAGAGGGATTTATGGTATACCATACCATGGTGTACATTAGTGAATATCTTTTCAATTTTGTATCAAATTTTTATGTAGATTGCATTTGGATTCCAACTCCATTAATAGATTTGAAGAAGAGTACTTGATGAGGAAAGGTAGATTGAGGAAAGTGAGAGGTAATTATAAGATTATATTATAGTTAATTAATTCTTATCCATCATCAACATTACTTATTTCTAACTGGTCTAGTTATTTTATTTATAGGTGGTCGTGAGTGGGATGCACTACATTTTTATATTGCAAACAATCTTGATTGAATGATGGTATGGATTCAACAGTCTCAAGAAAATGATTGCTCATTAACATGGGACAATGTTGCATCATTGCTTAAAGAAGCCCATTAACATGGGACAGTATGATACTTAAGTGAAACTTTAATTCATTCAAATTAGTTCTATTTGACATGAAATGGTACAGGCTATGGGTGAATCAAAATGATCTTGATAGGACTACTATTAAATATGATAGTGGATTTACAATGATTAATACATGGTCATTTGAGCCAGTTGGAGATGAGCCCTATGTTCTTGCAAACTAATGTGAGCAAGTTTTTTACTCTGGCATTCCACATAAATCAGGTTGGTCATTTTTTTTTAGACATGATCCAAGAGAAAGGCCAGTAAATTATAATGTGATGGAAGAAGAAGATATTCAAGAATCATAAGATGAAGTAAATGATGATCATGAACGACTATTACACAAAAAAGAAGAAGATGATGATGATGATGATTCTAGTGATGCTAACTATGATGGTGATGATCATGATCACGTTGATGAAGGTAGTGATGATCATTGTGATGGTGGTCATGATAATGGTGATGAAGATGATGATGATGGTGATGAAGATGGTGGTGGTGACAAAGATGATCAAAGTGACAAGTATGATGATGGTGATGATGATGATGATGACATGGATGAAGATGATGATCAATGACATGAACTCTACTATCATGGAGTATATATGATTATATTGTATAGCTACCAGACATAAAGTAGAGGTAAGGAATTAAAAAATATATGATAATTTTGATGAATGCATCATGTAATTTTTGTCTTCTACATAATTTGTAGCATATATATCATGTCATTTTGGCTAACTTAAGATTAATGATTTACATATGTAGACTATTTAATGCCTTTGACTAGGATCTTGCATAGTCACATGGATCGATGGGTATAAGTCAATAGACCCTATAGATACAATTTTTTATTTGCATACCTTCTCTTTACCGTCAACATCAACTTTAGTCCTAGTATGTCTCTCATTTTATGGATTACAAGGTTCGCCAAATAGGTCTTTATCTAATTTTTCTTCCTCATGTGAGGAAAATGTGGGAATAGAAGACAAAAGTGAAACATCTAGTAGGTCTAAAATAGGGAGATCAACTAGAGGTCAAAAGATTAGAAGAAAATTCAATAAATGAATGCAATTTTTTCTTACTGGGGGGGGGGGGGGGGGGGGTGGGGTCATGTTCTTATGATATGAGAGAAAAGGTGATATAAAGGTTCCCTTAAGGTACACACATCTTCAAAAAGAAGGGTACCCAAGGAACTACCTCCATATAACACTAATTTTTCTATTAACGAAAGGATATATCACATGGCTCCATCTTCATTATATGGTTTGGGCCTATTTTCCATGGATGGAATAAAGGTTAGTTACAATAAAGTTTTTGAATTGATGGAGTATGTAGGATCTTGTTACAATTACAAAAATTGGATGTGCATTGTGCAATATAAAAAAGTATGTGTAGGTCTGCATTGTCACCAAATTATATAGAATGCAAAGAAAAAGATCAAATTAAAAGGCTTGCCATAAAATCAATAAGTGCAGGGGAAAAGCTTCTGATAGATTACAATTTGAATTGTATAGATGCAAAAAAAATCTCTTTCGTAGGACTGGTAAGTATAACTTTTAAACCAATTGCCTCCAATTAATATTGACTCCAATATACAATCTACTATTTTATTAATATTTTTTTTTGTAAGTCTATTACTTTCATTTTGATGTTGATTGCTGAAAATTACTAATAATTTTCTCCGGGTGACATGGATATACCACAAGGAACAGGTGGGGATGTACCAGCTCACACACCTTCTTCAGCGAAGGTAGACCTTAATTAGTGTAATTGTACAAATTATATAGAAACAAATGTCATATTATTATGTTCTTTTCTTTATGGATTTGGAGTTATTTTGATGAAACTTTACTGATATTGATGTCACAACTTGATACTTATTGATAGGAAAAAGAAAAAATGATAGTAGATCAAATGTGATTTGAAATGTAGGTGTCATTTGTAGATGACATTGCATGTAGTGCTAACCCCATATTCATGGCTCATAAACTTATAAAAATTTATAGTGATGAAATTCTTAACCTTTTCCTCTGCCAAAAATAACCAAGCAGACAAAGGCACTAAAAGAAGAATTGATACTTAGAGTCAATTCTTTCAAGGTAAGTAGTAATTAATCTTAAGAAATAATTAAAGTTCAATAGATGTTTATATTTTATATTATCTTATGGATCATGATCTAAAATATTATTTGTTCTTCTTACAAGACTTTGTGACACCTATGAGACCACATGGTCAATATGGTTAGGGTTGTAGTACACAACCTTCATGTAAGTAACACTTTCTCTTTACAACATTATAACACTTAACTATGATATTTATCCATTGTAAATGAAAACAAAAAATGTTGCAAATTTATTTGCTAAAAATGTGGCTTGCTCCTTTAGACCTCCTTGAAAATCACAGTTTGATTTATGCTCCAAAGTCTATAAAACAATTCCTATGAGAAGAAAGAATGAAACAGTTGTACACCACATTCCTACATCAAATTTCTACAATACCACAGTTATATAAAGATAACCCTAGTATGCATATATAAATTAACTCCAGTGCACCAAAAAATGCAATGTGAGAATTATATCTTTCCAACCATAAAAACCAATCATAGTTGCAACTGCCATCATTCCATAGATATCGTCTGTATATGCAACCAAAATAAGAAGCTATCCATTTCTCCCATAGAAACCAATCATTCTATATTGATATGATGACAGAGTTGGATCTATTGCTCAAAATGAAATAATCATTACTTGAAGTTCACTGGCTACATGTGAAATAATATGAGTAATAAGAAAAGATTGTGGCCCTATTAGTGCAACATTATTTTTTTTCATCAACATTATAACACTTAACTTTGATTTTTAGATGCTTCTAGCTAGTATCCCATTGAAGTTTGGATGCCTCCTTTGGTTGTCACTATGATATTGTCAACTACATTGTCGGCAACAAGGAGCTTGCATACATCTTCCACTATGCCAAGTACAACTACTAAAATCTTATTTTGCTATATTTTGTAATGTGCTAATCATGCATTTATTTTTTTGTTGGGTGGATTTTATACTCATGGACCTATTTTGTGCACTAATAGATACACCATCAGTTGATAGAACAATAGAGAATAGTACTATTGAAGCTGAACCATTTCTTGGAGCAACTTGTGTGACTAGTACTAGTTCATTAAAGAGCAAATTATTGTTGGACAAGAACACTATGTTTCAGTTAAAATTGCCAAATCTTCTAGGTTCTTTAAAATTATTATTGTTTGTAGTGTAATTTTAGTTTTCTTATACATAACTCATTTTGGAGTGATAATCCCAGAATGTTTTTGTAGGAAATGATTTTTTCTATGATCACCTTTTTCAAATGACATTGAAACTGTTTCAACACACCATATGTAAAAGATACATAGTTTCGTATCATTGCTACAATATTTTTCTTTTCTTCCATTTATTGTACTATATTAAAGTTATTCATATAACAATTTTATTTTTTTTTAAAGGTGGAATGAACAGGGTCTTAAAAAAAACCAGCTCATTACATCTTTTGAGGACCTTTTTGGAAAAAAAACATTTTTGAGAGTGCCGTACTTCTCAAAAGAGCATCCAAACATATAAGGATTGTAAGAGACCAATATAGAAGGGGTCTAAAGGATAACCCAAAGTATGAGCATCCTCCTATGATTCCACCAATGGAGTGGAATCAAATAATAGAAGATGCAAAAGAGAAAAGGCTACATGGTAAAGGAAATGAACTAGAAAAGGGCAAAAGAATGTATGTCATGATAGTATTAAGTAGAATGTAGTCATGCACTAATTAGTGATCTTTATAAATATATAATCTAACATGTATCAAACTTTTCATAGACTATAGGACACATCAAAAGCTACAGAAGAAAGACAAGAAAAGGTTGGCCAACACAAACTTGGCTTTGGTGGTTGTATATGAGAAATGTTAGTATGCTAATAGAAACCAAATTTAAATAAAGCTTCTACAAACTAAACAAAATTCATAAACTTCAAGATACACTACGATGAGCTCTCAATTGAGAATATGAGCCATTAATGGGCTCTCTCAATGAGAAGCTCTCTTGTTGAGTAGCTTTATCTAAATAGATAGGATGTATGCTCAAGCTTTATGCTTCAAAAAGGGCTTCAAATGGAGTTGGAATTTGGGTGTGGGTGTATGGTTTTGATGTAAAATGGCTTCTTAAAATGGCATTATAACTTTACTTCATGGATTGTGTTGTTTTGCAAAGGGGAAGGATCCAATTTATAGGCAAGAGGCTTGAGGGATTGAGGGCTAAGATGCAAGGATGGGAAAAAGCTCATGGAGGGCTCAGATTGCATGAGAGGAGAGCACATGGATTGTGCTTCCTTACAGCCAATCAGGGAGTGACACATGTCACAGGGTGAGAGGATGGAGGAAAGGGGAAGGATGAGTCAAAAAAGGAGGCTCAAGGGATAAAATCTTCATAAAGACCCTCATAATGGCTTGTAAGAGCAATAAAAGGGCTTGGAAGAGTCATTTATGGCCTAGTGGGCTTCATAAAGTTTTATGGTTGAGATATTTTGAGGGAGATGAGAGAAATTTTGACTTGGGCTTAATTAGGAGGGTTTTAAGCTTGCTTAGGATTGTGCAAATTATTAGAGGATGGATTAGGATGGTTTAGGATTAGCTTAGGGATAGGCAAGTGGATGGCATTTAATGAGGGTGGGTGAAGGAGGAGATATTTGTTAACTTTGGCTTGGGTTAGTAAGTCTTAACCCATTTTTAGGGAATGTAACAAGGTTAGGAGGGGATTAGGTTTAGGTTTAAAGACATCTTCTAGAAGAGTCTAGACTTTGGATGAGGATAAAGACTTTCTAGAATAGTCTAGAACTTCCTAGGATGAGGATGAAGACTTTCTAGAAGAGTCTAAAACTTCTTAGGATGAGGATAAATTAGATTTTTTAGGAAATAAATAAAGTTTTATTTATTTCAAGGGTTTGGGTTGAGGAGATATTTATTAAAACTTTTTTAATAAACATGAGGATTAATATTTAATCTTAATTAAATATTTTTAGTTGGGATTAGGGGTAGGAAATGATGGGATTAGCCTTTAATCAAAATTAAAGAAGGATTAGAAGATTTTGGAAGAGGTTAGTGGTCTTAAGGAAATTGGCCAAGTTTTGGGCAAAAATTTTAATTTTTTTTTATTTTGAGTTTTTTGGTCAATTTATTAATTAAATAATTAATAAATAAGGAAATAATGTTTAAATAAGATTTAAACATTTTTGGGAGGGATTCCTTAATTAAATATTTTTAATTAAGATAAAGGGATTTAATGGCATAAAAATAAATTAATTAATTAAATAATTAATTAATTAATTAATGATGATGTCATCAGGAATTTTCAGAAAATAAAAATACTTTATTATCTAAAGGTTTTTAGGTGTCTACATTTTGCCCCTCTTTGATGTGATGCCGCAAGTGGCATGGCATCAAAGATAAGAAAATAAGATGCCCAAGGCTAGAGCAGAAGAGGAGAGAATGGACTGTGAGATGCCCCCTCAAGAAGGCGGCGGGGAGAGAAAGCGAGGCTCGATGGCTTCTTAAAAAGTACAAGAATCTTGAATGAGGAAGGAAACTCAGATTGGCAAAGAGAAGGGGCTGAATTAGCTCAAACTCTTACTATGGGAGAATGATGAAGGAGAATCAGATGCACAAGAGGAAGCAAGCTTAAGACTTTAGGGAAGGTGGAGGATGAAGGAGCGGAGCGCTATAAAAAGGAATCCAGGATAGGGAGATGGATGAGGGGATTATAAAGCTGATGCAATAGGATTTCAAAGAGTCAGATTGGTGGAAGATGATTTTCGGAGATCCCTAGGACTAGGATTGTGGATCTCGAAAGATGAGGCTTGGTGGATTGATTTGGATTGGTGGATCCCTAAGACTAGGATTGTGGATCCTTAAAGCTAAATGTGAGGAGTGATTCAAAGAGATATTGATGCATAAGCTGGGGTAGGAGAGACGAATGCTAGATATGGATGGGGGATAATGGAGATGAAGGAAAACCATTGAAGCTTTTTGAGCGGGGGGATACTTCAAAGAGAAGTACCACCATGTAGTTGAGCACTAGATTTGCTATAAGACTATTGGTTAATTGCCAAGGTTACCAAGAACATCAAGGCCTTTTCACCAACTGTCCAGAGGACTGAAAAACTGACTCAAAAAAAAACACGCAAGGATTGCCCCAGTATCACACATGAATCCCAGAGGAAGCAATGTGGAAATGACACTGGGTAACCCACAAGCAAAAAAGAAAAGAAGAAAAAGACATGATCAAGACCTTACGCTCTAATTGCCCCATTCGTAGTATACCATGATATGGAAGATCATGGCAACCTTGAGGAGGGAACAAGGCGATTTCTTGGAAAAGATATTTCAAGACCCAACAGGGAAGAGTCCAAATCAAAAGAAAGTGAAAATCCAAAAGAGAACCGTTTGCCAACGAGATGGGTAGGATGAGGTACTAACGGACCAAGATCAGACATGAGGAAAGCTATATCCTACAAGGACCTATCGAAGAGCACCTAAGCTGGTGGATTTGGATGAGTGATGCATCTGGAAAGCTGAACTAAGAAAGATAACACTTTGGTGACAGGAAATCTAGCTAAAGGATGCATTGGAATAGCTAACCAAGATGTGCGATGGGTGCAAGATGCTGATCAAGGATGAACTTATATGAACACTGGATAGATACAATGGTACTAAGCTAAAGAGGATGTACAAGCTGACGAACCAAGATATGGTACAAATGTACAAGTTGTTTTGGACAAGATTGGATATACAAGCTATGATACAAGGTATGATACAAGCATTGGATACAAGATTATTTACAAGCTGTATAGGAGCTCTGGATGATAAGATAGCGGGATGGCTCAAGTCGGTGCAAGATGCAGAAGCTAAGGATGAGTTGATAGCATAAGATATGGATGTGCAAGGATGCATCCAATGATGATGATAGATCTGCGACCAAGGGTGGGGACAATGCTAGGGTTGGTGGTAGTTGAGCTGATAGATGGCGCTAGAGTGAATGGCTAATGAGAGGATGACATTGGATTTGCATGAGGATAGCCTAGAGCGAGATACCAATGACAAGGGAGGGTGGAGAAGAAAAGATCTCCAAGGAATATAGTGCCCCCAGTCAGAAGATGACATGTGAAAGGAGGTCTTACGATGGATGTGATAGGATTGAAGCTAGGAGGAAAAGCTGAAGGCGCTAGTGAGATAGATGATAACTGGGATGATGGGGTGAGGTTGCAGAAGATAAGTATATAGTGATAGATAAAAGCTAGAGGATGAAAGATAGGTGGATAAATTGGAAGATGGAGCTAGATGGCAAGATGTGACCAAAAGCATGAGGATGATAGGCTAAGCTAGGGATGGATGGATTACGCATGACGCTTGTTTGCCAAGTTTTCATCATGGTACTTGTCAAAGGCGCTTGAATTGCCAAGTTTTCACTAGTGGATGCTTTATTTTTCTTTATTTTTTTTGACTTTTTGACTTTGGACTTAGCTAGAATGATTTTGGCTTTCTTCAGCTATTTTTGGCTCATAGATGTTGGTAGGATGGATGAAAAAGGATTGGATTGAACAAGTGGAATGGTGGGTGGGAGTTTGACAGATAATGGATGCAAAGACATAAGGCTTGTGGGTAAATGGATGAGGAAAATGGAAAGGTCATCATTGGCACACACCTTAAGAGGTGATAAAGTAGTGGGAAAGATGGTTTTGAGCGAGGTTGAGGAGAAAATGGAGGAAGAGAAAGATAAGGACTAAAAGTAGAGTTGGAAGATGGAGGATGGGAAATTTAGGATAAGAAGCATATGGACTAAAAGTGGATTGGGGGGATGAAGGATGCTTATATGGGGATTTGGATGAAGGATGGATGGATGAGGCTTTTTGAGTAGCATAAATGGATGCCAATTGAGATTTTTCTTTGAGATGCATTTATTTTATGAGCATCTTGGGTATCCACATGATTTTTGACTTTTTTAGCTTGGGATTTTGTGGCCTCTTGAATTTTTCTTTGATTGGGATTAAATGTTTCTTGTTTTGAACATGTATTTTAGAAGGGACATGTTGAGACTTGGATTTTTGTGGATTTTTGGATTTATGCTTTTGTATTTTGGCATCCAATATGCTTCTATTAGCCATGGGATGGGAACAAGAGCATGGAGGAGATGGAGGCATAATTGATGGAGTGATAGGGTTTAAAGGTTGGAAGGGATTCAAGGGTGAGTGCCTTTGATGATCTAGCTGGTGGATTTGAGGGGATGGAAGGATAGATTGGAACATAGGATATGGATGGATATAATTGCCCAAAATGGATGGAGGGAAGGAAGGATATGGGCCCAAAATAGATGGAAATGGGGAAGGTGTAGGTCCCAAAATAGATGGAGGGGATAAAGGATTCATATTAGGTATGTAAGGACCCAAAATGGATGGAAAGGGTGTGGGATTTAGATAAGGGATATATGGACCCAAAATGGAGGGTTGGAGATAAGGAGTAGGATGAGGGCACAAAATAGATGCGGAATAAGATGGATGGGAACTTTGGGGTGGAGATGGAAGGACTTGGGACCATGCAGGAATAGTGGGGATACCAACATCTAGAAATACATTTTCATTTATTTTTTCAATATGATGTTCATTATTTGGAACACAATATGTGAGTCCATTACTAGTTGAAGGAGTTGGAGCTTCGGATATGATAATTAGTTCTTTTTCAATGGATCTATCGCCATGGATTATGGGAGATGTATGATCATGAAGCAGAGGAGATGGGAGGATAGGATCTTGAGTTGGGTGGGCTGAGGGAAAGGGATCTTGAGATGGAGTAAGTAAGATGGTAGGATTTAGATATGGAGGGGATGGTAAAAGTGGATCATGTAGGGGAATAAGTGGGATGGTGGGATCTTCTGTTCTATCGGAGGATATTTTAACATGCTTTTGGACAAAATCTTGACAGGAATGGATGGGAGTGGATGCATGAGGTTCATTATATGGGATTTGGATTATGCTTGGAGGAGGAGATGTGGATGGGATTTGGAGCGATTCAATGGGTGGTGGGATTTTGACGCTTGTGGGAAGTGGAAGGATTTTAAGAAATTTGATGGATGGTATGGGGATGGTAGCTATGGGAGATGGAGGTGATATTATAGATGGTGAAGCTTCATCACTGACTACTTCACATGGTTGGATTAGATGACATGGCTTATCGACTATTGGAGGCAATTTTTCTTGTATTTCCTCTAGGAGATTCCTTGGAGACTCGTGTGTCAGAGGTAGAGGTGGTGGATTGATAGGAATAGCTGGTGTGATGAGGGTGGAAGATTGGAAGCTTGGTTGATTGGGTGATGGAGGAGAAGCTAGGATATCACATGGCATGACTAGATAGTTTGGAATAACTCTTGGATTTTGGGGGATGCTTGGGGGAATGGGCTTTCAATATACCCGTCATAGTCAACAAGATTTTCATCATCATTGGAATAGGAGGTGGCGGGAGCAAGGACAATACGACTGAACACATCATGATAGGTTTGGGATTTCATGTTTTGATGATGAGTCGGATGGGGATGGGGTCTTGCATACGGATGAACACGAAAGCTCATGGTTGGATTTGGATTAAGCATAGATTTTGGATTGGTTGATGAAGGATTTCCTAGGGAGAGTCAAAGTTGTATGACAGACCTAAGGAGGATTGGCTAGAGATTTTTGGCTTTCCTGTGGATGGAAGACTTCAAGGGCATGCTATCAAAAAGTGAGTTTTTCTTTCCTATGCGCTAGATTGGTGGAGATTGTGTCAACTTAAGGATAGACTAATGATCCTATGGGCATGACACGAGATTGACCACTTGTGGATCCCAACCTTTAGCTCAAGGTGATGAGGGATAACAAGTGACAAAGCTAGATTACCCTAGACAAAGCTTTTTCAAAGGGATAACCTTGGTGAGGTTGGTGGATTGGTCGAATTGATTGGATAGCAAATTCTAGCAGAATGACAACAACTCTCTAAAGGCTTGGGTGTGATTTTGGATTGGGTTGCTAGCTGGCTGGGGGGGATGATTTGGAGAGACTTTGGATTTGGGATTGTTCTAAAGCAAGGAACTAGATAGATTCGGTTGCAGCGAGGGAGCTTGGATAATTTTTTGATGAGGTAGTGACTACGCTAAGTATGCCTTGAGCTGAGAGATTTCTTCTTTTTTGGGATTTTGACCAAAGTTGGCAAACATTAATTCAAAAGCTATGAACAAACAAGAAGACAAAATTTTGGAGCAAGCACGTCAAACACACCAACATCCTAGGAAGCTTTCTACAAGGATGAAATTTGTTATAGCTAGGGAGTCCTCGATATATGCAAGGTACGTGAGGCCCAAATTCGTAGATGAAACCAAAAAGATGTCACACAGCCTAGAGGAGCAGTAACCCACTTCTCCTCTTTCACTTCACAAGGGTATAAAGTTCCTTGAGGCTTAGCCCGAGTGACAAAATCTTGATTCCAAGAGAGGTGTCTTTGGATTCACCTCTCAATTTTTGTACTTCGTCAGAACGTTGGAGTTGAGGTCGTCCCAAGGGGTGATGAAATCCCCAAGAAGGCCTCCTAAAAAGTGTAAAACAAGACCACATACATGATCTTGGGCTTTAAAAGACACGTGTTTATTCCAATTGATGATTTAGATTTTGTAAGCTATGATTGAAGACACTTGTGATTATGGCATACAATGTTCATTCCAATTTGACAGCATCATCAGCATAATGAAAGTTCAGAGATCGTCAACATAAGAAATGCGAGCATCATTGAAACTGCGTTCAAACCATGCAATGTTCATTGATTGTTAGGCATTCGAGATTGAGTGTGAGTTTGTTTTAAGCCCAAAACAAAGATGTGTGAAACTTGATTGCCAAGCGCGCGCCTGGAGGCCCTCCACATCAAGATTTGTCCAATTTTTATGCCCAAATGAAGTGTTAGCGAGCCTAATGTGCATTCAAAGAATTTTCTAAGTTAGAAAAACTAATAAAAATGCAAGTAAGTGAAGTTTGATCTTTGTGGAGCACTTAACACCCTCTTAGGTGGACCCATCCCCATAGATGGCGCTGAGATTGCAACCAATGGTTAAATTGATGGGTGATTAAAGAGGATGAGTCCAACTACAAACTCACTTAAAGCGTCTTTATTTGGTTTTTATAATTTAGGAAGTTTTCAAAAATGTGGATTCTTTTTATGCCCCAAAAGATGATTATTTGATCTATGACATTCAAGATTGGATTTTTTGTTTTAATCATGCATTCATAAAAAAAAAAAACTTGATTTTAATCCATGGCACTCAAGAGTGATTTTAGCAACATGCATTCAAATACAAGTGATTAAACATTCAAGTTTTTTCCTTTGAGCATTCAAGATTGAGATTTTGTGTGTTGTTTTAAGAACTTTGAAGTGCTTTGTTTTAACCTTAGATCATTCAAGATTGTTTTGGACTCAAAAGTGAAAATGACTCTTTGGACTTTGGTTTTCATTCAAGATTTTGTGTTCTAGTTTGCATATTTTAAGCCCAAAAATGATATTCCTAGATTGTTTTGATGCATGAAAAATCTAAGAAACATTCAAGATTTTGCAACAAGACATTTGTTTGGAACAAATAACAAATCTTTTAGGACAATTTTTGGCAACCATTTAGGACTCTTAGTTTTCATGAGATTTTTAAAATAACTTTAAAATATTTGCAAATGAGGTTCATTTTATCCTTGATTGATGCTTTGAGTTTGATTTAGATTTTAGTGTGCACTTAGTGTTGATTTTGAACCTTTTGAAATAGAAACTTGAAGTTCTTTTTAAATTCTCAAAAATGAAGTGTTCCTAACTTTTCATGAATGCATCTAAAACCTTGATGTTGCAAGGATGCAAATGATTGGATTGGTTTAGTTTCACTTGTTAAAAGATTTTTTCTTTTTTGCAAATTTTTAATTTTTTAATGGATTTAAGTATGATTTGGGGGTTCATTTTAAGCACTAAAAAGAAGTGTGTATCATTTTTCTTCCTTAAAAAAAAAAATGGCCAAGATCTCCCACAAGAAGAAGAAGAAGAAGTAGATGGAATAAGAAGAATATAGACAAGAAGAGGAAGAAGAATTCCAAGTGCTTTGTCCACCTATAAGCTTGAAAAATCTGCAAATACTATGAGATACACTATGAGTTCCTTTGTCTTCTTCATGCTCATGTGGACCTACAAAACCAATTTATACAATCCTACCAATCACAAAAATAAGCAAAATTAGCCAAAATTAGCAAATGACATACAAAACTTGACTAAAAAAGCTAATGAAGATGACCCATGCGGGGTCCCACCGGGCGTGCCAAAATGTATATGAGCAATGTTAGTATGCTAATAGAAACCAAATTTAAATAAAGCTTCTACAAACTAAACAAAATTCATAAACTTCAAGATAGACTAAGATGAGCTCTCAATTGAGAATATGAGCCATTAATGGGCTCTCTCAATGAGAAGCTCTCTTGTTGAGTAGCTTTGTCTAAATAGATAGGATGTATGCTCAAGCTTTATGCTTCAAAAAGGGCTTCAAATGGAGTTGGAATTTGGGTGTGGGTGTATGGTTTTGATGTAAAATGGCTTCTTAAAATGGCATTATAACTTTACTTCATGGATTGTGTTGTTTTGCAAAGGGGAAGGATCCAATTTATAGGCAAGAGGCTTGAGGGATTGAGGGCTAAGATGCAAGGATGGGAAAAAGCTCATAGAGGGCTCAGATTGCATGAGAGGAGAGCACATGGATTGTGCTTCCTTGCAGCCAATCAGAGAGTGACACATGTCACAGGGTGAGAGGATGGAGGAAAGGGGAAGGATGAGTCAACAAAGAAGGCTCAAGGGATAAAATTTTCATAAAGACCCTCATAATGGCTTGTAAGAGCAATAAAAGGGCTTGGAAGAGTCATTTATGGCCTAGTGGGCTTCATAAAGTTTTATGGTTGAGATATTTTGAGGGAGATGAGAGCAATTTCAACTTGGGCTTTATTAGGAGGGTTTTAAGCTTGCTTAGGATTGTGCAAATGATTAGAGGATGGATTAGGATGGTTTAGGATTAGCTTAGGGATAGGCAAGTGGATGGCATTTAATGAGGGTGGGTGAAGGAGGAGATATTTGTTAACTTTGGCTTGGGTTAGTAAGTCTTAACCCATTTTTAGGGAATGTGACAAGGTTAGGAGGAGATTAGGATTAGGTTTAAAGACATCTTCTAGAAGAGTCTAGACTTTGGATGAGGATAAAGACTTTCTAGAATAGTCTAGAACTTCCTAGGATGAGGATGAAGACTTTCTAGAAGAGTCTACAACTTATTAGGATGAGGATAAATTAGATTTTTTAGGAAATAAATAAAGTTTTATTTATTTCAAGGGTTTGGGTTGAGGAGATATTTATTAAAACTTTTTTAATAAACATGAGGATTAATATTTAATCTTAATTAAATATTTTGAGTTGGGATTAGGGGTAGGAAATGATGGGATTAGCCTTTAATCAAAATTAAAGAAGGATTAGAAGATTTTGGAAGAGGTTAGTGGTCTTAAGGAAATTGGCCAAGTTTTGGGCAAAAAATAAATTTTTTATTTATTTTGAGTTTTTTGGTCAATTTATTAATTAAATAATTAATAAATAAGGAAATAATGTTTAAATAAGATTTAAACATTTTTGGGAGGGATTCCTTAATTAAATATTTTTAATTAAGATAAAGGGATTTAATGGCATAAAAATTAATTAATTAATTGAATAATTAATTAATTAATAAATGATGATGTCATCAAGAATTTTTCAAAAAATAAAAATACTTTATTTTCTAAAGGTTTTTAGGTGTCTACAGTGGCTATATGAATCTTCACTCTCGACTTGTAAGCAGAAGAAATGGAATTTCATATAAAAAAATTATAAAATTTTGCAAAAAAATTTGTTTAATCAAATCATACATGCAAAACTAATAATATTAAGAAAAAAACATAGGCCACAGACTTCAATGTAGAGCCCATGGATGAAGATTAAAAAAATTCATTGAAGAAAGACTATAAAGTCCTATCTACACACCTATGCCAAGAATCTGAAATTCATACTCAAGAATCTAGTGCACCAAATGAGACATAGGTAAACTGGTCAAATAAAAAGTAAATCAAATTGAATAGTTGAGCAATTTCTTTTTTGGTGTTAATTTACAACATAAATTGACTGCATAACAATGCACATAACATTTCACTGCAGCTTTTGAATCCTATCATAGAACCTACGCATGATGAAGGCCATGATGTGCATCATAGTGGTGGAGGTATTAATTTGACATTGGAAATTAATTATGAAATTATAAATACAATTTAAAATCTTCAATTGCAATTTTACATGTAACCTTATTTTGAACGTTTTAGAGCATGTTGAACATCATGGTGAAGGAGTGGAGCATGTTCGAAGTGTTCAGCATGTTGAGGTGGTGGTGGATCAAAATGTTATTGTACATGATGTGGCATTATCAACTAAGAAAAATGCATTTCATGTTCTACTAGTTAATGAAATACTTGTAACAGTAAAAAAAAGAAAAAAGAGTATGCCAATTCAACCCATTTACTTGTTATTGCAATAGAGCCCCCTTTAGTGCAACAACCTTGTGCTCCTCAAAATAGGAAGAGAAATCATAATTTGACATTACGTGTGCCACAAGAGGAGGAGAATGGGGAAGATATTGATGCTCCTATTATCATTTTCCTTAAGAAAGCTAAGAAAAACAAAAAGAAGAAATGATTTTAAAAAAATGTTTTTTGATAAACCTTGTTTGATAAACTTCGTTGGATAATGAAGAACATTGTTTAAACTAATTGTCTATGAATGTTGCATATTAATATTGTTTTTTTATGTCATGTTAATGAATATTATTATGTGTTAATGATTTTTTTAATAGTATTATGTATTAATGAATTTTATATCATATTAATGAATGTTATGTGATTTTATTGATTGAATGTTATAGTTCATAAATAGATGAATGAATTAATGAAGTATGTAATTAGATGATAATGGAAAACTTAGATTGATGTTACAAGGAGGGGGGGTAAGGCCGGATGAGCTTCCACCTTCATGTGGTTAGTCTCGTTAAGTAGAAAATATTATAGTATTCTTCAAACCAAGTAAAGCTCAAACTAACATACCTTCATTAATTAATCAATTTCATTCATTGTAGGTCTAGAATGATGGGATGATAACCTATGGTATGGGTATGAATCTCTAGAGGAAGATTAGGTAATCAATCTTCTATCTATTAAATCTGTACCACTTGTCTTATTTTGGGTCTTGCAGCTGGATCTAGATGGGAGCACCACAACCCTATCCCTACCAATTGTTCCATTTCAGCCTTTTGAAACTCCCCATTTAACTTTATATCTATAGCATCTAAAAAATTTCCTTGACCATGGAGATCCCATACCCACTCCACAAGTCTCATATGATGCTATTGCAAGCTCACATCTACTACTCTCTTTCTTGGAGCAATTTCCAAGGCCACAACCCCAAAACTATAAACATCTAATTCAAGGCTTGTTCTTCTTGTCATTTATTCTCAATGAGAAATGGATTCACGTGTGAATCACTATTCATCATACATGATTCAATAAGTTTGGCTCAAAAACTACACTTTTTAATCCTGATAGCAATATCTTAATTAGATATTGTTAGTAATGAAAATATTGAATCCTCTATGTGTTGCTACAATAACTTGCAGTATTTATTTCCCCTTTCTCTATTTTTTTATCTCTTCTTCATTCATTCTTACAATGGTCCCAAATGTGCTTTTCCTTTTTCTATTTGTATTTACTCATTTAATCCAATCATGTATGTTTCTATGTTTATAACAACAATCCCATTTGTGCTCTACTCCCCTCTCTCTACCAAGAAAATAATGACTATGTGAATTCTCTATTGGTTCCAAGATATAATGTATTTCTTAACCATCGTGGGAAAAATGTAAATGAAATCATAGCCAAGATATAATGTATTTCTTAACCATCGTGGGAAAAATGTAAATGAAATCATAGCCAATCTTATATTTAATAATCTTAAAAAGAAGGAATATAAAGTATTTCTTGACAAGAACTTATTTTAGGTTGGGGACAACATACTTCGATCAATAGAGGAAGTCATTCACTCAATATCTATGCATGTTGTCAACTTTATGTTAACTATGTAGAATCCATTTGGTGCTTGAGAGAACTACATATGATTTTCAAAGTGGAGCACCCATAATTCCAATATTGTATGGACTTGAGTCTTCACAACTTCAAATGAGAGAAGAAAATGGGGTGTTTTCTCAAGCCTTCCAAATGCATCAGCACATTAGAAATTTTGAGCCACAAACACTAGAGAAATGGAGGAAGGCTCACTACCATGTTTCATATAGAAAAGGACTTATTCTTACAGGGTAACACTTTTTTTCTTTTTTCTTTTCTACTTTTATTTTTTATTTGATGATTTATTACTATTTTCATGTCTTACTATAGTTATTGTTTCTTGAAGTATAGATATGGAAGTATACATTTATATTTTTCATTTAGATGTACAATTGTTTTTATATTATTTCTGCCACTCATTTAGATGTATAATTGTTTTTATATTATTTATGCCATTCATTTTTGTCAAATTATTTAGTATAAAATATGTATTTATATTTTATTTATGAATTGAATACAATAAATTGCATGCAATGATTAGGGAGACCTATTGGAATAAATTGCAAGAAAATGTAGCAGAACATATTGATAAGCTACAATTTCAACCAAAAGCAGCGACTAAAGACTTGAAAGGACAAAGTTGTCCCAAATAGAATGTTGAAGATGAGTGGAACAATTGTGGAAGTACTAGATTCATAGAGTTATTGAAGATCTTAAACTATTCATAAGGGTCATAATTATCTAATACTCTTATACTGCTAATTCTATATTTAATACTTTAATTTCAAAAATGCAACTTGCAATATGTTTTGTTGCATTCTCTGTACAAGATAAATTGATATAAAAGTTCAATTAGATTACAGTGAGCATACAAGTAGAACTTGTCTAATATTTTTCTTTAATTTTCTTGTAATAAATCACTCTATAATAAATTGCTCTATAATAAATTTCTCTATAATAAATCACTTTGTATTACAAAATCAAGAGTACACAATAGAATCGACTATCTCTATATAACTATAAGAATAATGTCTTGATATTGATTCTATATGATATGATATCCTATTCTAAATTCAGCCAAAGGACCAAACGAAGGGTTTATGAGGAGTAACAACATATTGCCTTCAAATAAGAAATCCATCATGGACAAACAACATCATTGCCATGAGGAAAAAGATCAACATGGGTCAAAACAACTTTCTTAGATAGAGTCTCCAATATTGGAGTGCTCTAAGATATGGTAGCCTCGTCACCTATCAAAAAATGAGCAAGGTCTAGGAAGTCATACCATGAATAAATCACAACTAGGAGCATACACCAAGGAGACAAAGAGATTGGAATGGGAAATCCCCATAAAATATCATCCTCGCATTGAGGAACAAAAATGGAACAACATGGAGGGAAACTCCATAAAAATCAACCTTTCAAAGTAGAGCATATAGAATCAAATGGAGAGAAACTCCATATAAAATGAGTGCACACCAATATAGGATGGAGGGATACTTCATGGGCCAAATAAGGAAACTATGTATCAGTTTTACTGAGGGCACCTACATAGTTAACCTTGAAAAATTGGCTCCCTATGCAACTCAAAAACAAATATCATATAAATCATGTAGATCAATGGTATAAAACCATAAAATGTCAACATGGGCATAGAATGATGCTATAAAAGCATAAAAAATGCACAACCTAGGTGCAAATCAATAGATCATAGTAAAAATTGAAGGCAAAAGTGTATGATAACTCATAGTCCCAAAAAAATATGTAGAGATAACATTGAAGAGCAATAAGCAAGATAAGTGTATGGATATTAGGTAGAAAACTCCACTAAAGGTGAACATGGGTATGTAAACTATTTGAAGGATAGAAAGAATTAAAGATATTTACTTTACACAAGAACATACACATCACAATCAAAATAGGTTGTATATTTATCTTGGTATATATGTGTGCACCCATATATACTTGAATAAATATACCTAAAAAAATACCATAATATGAAATCACACCATTACAATTATTAAATCATATCTTAATGCTAGAAAAATGATTACCCCCTTTGTTTTTTTTTGGAATAATCACCTTTATGTTGAATACTTTGGTTCAAAATATAATCTCAAAGTAATAAGAACATAAAGTCATGGGGCTAGAAAAAATCTCCCCTTTTTCCCATACATATGACTCAGAGATTGGAAGTGTTTCCAAAAGAATTTTTTTGAAATAAAACATTAAGAAAAATATAACTATGTGCATACAAATAAACTAATAATATATAAAAAAATGTCCCATTTCTATATAGAAAGAGATGTGTAAAACCATAGTATAATTGATAGTGAGACACACTAATCAATACTTGGTGAAAGACAAAGAATCAGTGAAAATTGTAGCTATGAATCATCCGGGCTTGAAAAGGTATAAGTTACAATGAAATTAATATACCCTATTTAACATTCGGTGCAAAATCTAGCAAATAAATCCGATTTGTAGCATCCTTTAGCAAGATCTTCAAACAAACAATAAATGCAATATGTGTTATGCATATATGAGAGTTTGAACTATTTAATTTCATTTTGTAAAATTAATATAGGCATGCTTATATAACATATAAACTAATAAGATATAACCTTCTATTGAAGTACTACACCAAAAAAAAGTGTTTCCTACAAATAATAAGCAAAATGAATGTCTTTTCATATCATTTAATTTAATATATAGATTAATGATTAAAAATAGAGAAAAAGATTTAAAATTTTTTAAAAACTTAGATAAAAAGTTTTAATAGGAAAAAGCTTACAACACAACTATTAATTATAAGCTTCTTAATTAGAATAATTGAAATAATGAATCATAATAGAAAAAGAGACAAAAAAATTGATACTCAAATTTCATATAAAATGTTATATTACACTTATTTTTAAATCAAAAAAATACGGATTATAACAACAGACAAGAATAATAAGATAGGTGTTTTTGAAAAAAAAATAAAAAATCACTTTTAATGGAAATTAAGATATATAAGATAAACCAAAAATTATGATTACTTGGTAACATTAATACAAATAATAATAAAGGAGCGGAACAATAATGAGATAATGATACAAAGAGAAGAATGAATATGATTAATATAAAATTTGTTACAACTAACCCTGCAAAAAAGGTTAGTAAAAAATTGATAGAGTTCAGATCAGGGAGATAAGAATATACTAAAAAAAGAGTTAAGAAACTTTCCAGAAAAGAGATTGCAAAAATTGATTTGAAATGATTTGATTTTTGAAAAAAGTGACAAAGAATGCAGAGAACAAATTAAAGAAAATTGGAACAAACTCATAATAGAGTATGAGCTGGAGTAAAACAACAAATAGACCAAGATGTAATATAAATCATTCAATCCTGCATAACAAGTGTTAACAACTAAAAATAGAAAGAATATAATGAGAAAATCTGAGAAAAGGAAGAATAATAATTATGCATGTAAATAATCCAATGCATGTCCAGATAATTTAATGCAATGAAATAAGAAACAAAACAAAAACTTAGATGAAAAGTGGGTGGGGAGAGCATGACACCTATCAAATGGAAGCTACAAATTTTACATAGAGACGCTCTCATGGCAGGAAACCAGACCTACGAGCAGAGGCTAATCCAAAGGCTAAAGAGGGAATCCATGCAGGTGAAGGCTCTCAACAAATAAGTATGCAAAAAAATTGAACAAGAGCAAAGAAACAACGGAGGGAAAAAAATACGAGACCGAGGGTTACAGCGGCGAGGTGAAATCAGGCATGGCAGAGGGCAGCGGTGAGAACTTCACCCGAATAGGAGTGGGAACGCCAATGACAAAACAATACTTCATGTTGGACACAAGCAACGACGTGGAGTGGGTGCAGTGCCAGCCCTGCAAAGATTGCTATGATCAGGCTGACCTGGTGTTCGACCTGTCCACCTCTGCCTCGCTGCATATATCAAAGTTATACTTTTTGACTAAAAACTATGTCCATTCACACAAAAATGCATCACCAACCAACACCACACATAGCACAATGCAACTGATATGGGACAAAAAGTCATCCAGGAAATTGATTTTAAGGATGCTCTCAGTCGTGGTTTACCTGCACTAGAGACATCTGCAGCTGCTGTGCACAACATACTTGGGGCAAAGCTATTGACGGGACCATCTGTAAAGAACACACGGAGGCACAAAAAACTCAATATAGCCACCATAAAAAACTAACACTTATCCTGAGTTGAATGACAATTGATTGAGCGAATAATGGGGATTTCCTCATAAGAGAACTTAGACAAATCCTCAATGTGGAACACATCTCCAAAGGCGCTCAAATCAAAGGCCTCCGCACCCCATCTAAGGGGGCTCGCAAGGCTAGGAACATTAAACTCCATGCTCATCAAAACACACACAATACACAAAACACTATCCACCAAAACCCTTAAAAAAGCTTCTTGTTAGAGACCGCCATTAATAGTGTAGCACAAAATTAGGGGAGCCTAATCAAACCAACAAGTCACATTATATGGAGCTACTGATGAACAGTAAACCCCCATTGTACATTGCACAGACTGAGGATTTATGTTCCAAAACTCATGATTTAAACCTGTATAAAGGGAGGAGTTAAATTCTCAAGTCGATTGTGCAGAATAAAAGAGGTGGGCAAAAAGAGAAAATATCAAGAAAGAGCCCGCACTCGCTATCAGCCATATAATGGCTCCTCCTTACTCATCTTTTCTTGAAAGGCTCAAACTTAGTATTAGTAAAATATTAAAAAAATTAATTTGAATATTATGAGAAAGAACTATTAAAAAAATTAATCTAAACAATATATTTTAAAGAGAACTATTAATCTAATAATTTATTTAATGCTACTTGATAAAAAAAATTGATTTAAAAAATAAACAAATAAATACCCTTTGGTGGCAAGCCTTCTAAAGAGGGTTAGAAAAAAAAACTTGAGATTGAATAAAAAAAACTTAACAAAGGAAATAGAAATGAATCTTTTTCTTCACTTCTCCTCTCAACAAAGTTTTCCAATATGGTAACCTTCACAAAAGCTCAAAACAAGGATTAGAAAGCTTTGATACCATGTTAGAAATCAAGTAAAATAATAACTAATAAAATAATCCAAGAGAGCTTAATGTGAAGAATATTACCATAAGATAGAAGAGAGAAAGCTTCAAGATCCAACACCATGAGACAAGATATTTGAAAAGGGGAAAGCAAAGAAAACCCCTTGTGACATTATGAATGAGGCATGAAGAGCCTAAGGACAGAGAGAGAGAGAGAGAGAGAGAGAGAGAGAGAGAGCAATCACTCATAAAATAATTGAGAAGAGGAAGAAACCTCATTAGAAATGAGAGAGGAGGGTCATCTCTTAAATAGAGATGAGAGAGAGGAGTTAGAATGTAACTCCCATGTTTATGAATGCCACCATTCATAACTGTGTGAGGCCAAGTGTGAGATTCCTCTTAAGGAGGAATAATCTAAATTACAATAAATATTTGTCCTCACATATTCCACTAGAGGACAAAATAAGATGTAGTGGAAAAGGGACAAAAAAGAAATATATTAGGATTCCTTGGCTTATATCCTAATATATTTTAACAATAAAGAAAGGAGGTCTAACCTTGGTTTTTAAACACACCAAGGAAAGATTACAACTTCTAACAATTATAGGCATTGGGTTGGTTACATAGTGAAAGGGTATGTCCCTTTGTTTACAAAATTTATAACTAGCCAACTCATTAACAATTAACTGTACGCACATAAAACAACTTTGTAGAACAAAGATCTATGCTAGCGATTCTGATAATTATGTATCAATAAAAGCATTGCATCACCTAATGTGTTCTACTTATTTGATATCTCCCAGTAAATTTACATCACTGATTACTTCTCTTGCCTTGATCTCAATTTCAAACATCTACTACATCTGCATGTTGGCCTTTGACATCTCCAAGTCATCATTCTATGTAGCTTCTAGGGTTCTTTCCTACATCACATATTGCTTATCCATTCATCTCTCTCAATCAATGGTGTCCCCATTTTCATCATGCCAAGATATAACTATGTGTTCTTCAACCAATTTCTCCATTAACCTAAAAGAAAAATTAAATTCTTGTGAATATGTAGTATGATCCTCAATCAACCTTTCTGCTTCCTGAATATCTTCATCTTCTTCAAGGGTATTCTTTTCTTTGACCAAGCTTTTATATATCTCATTATGTCTCAAAGATAGGGGTTTATAAAAACTATGAATATCCCAAACTTGACCTAATTTTTCAATTAACTTCTTAAAATGATTTTTGATTAGACTGCCAGAGACTTCTCTTCTAATCATTGAAACATCTTTCAATTTTACATTCTTTTCTTACAATTTCTTTAATTCAATTCTCAGAGCATCATTAGATGATTGTATCATTAGTTGCACTTGAGGTTTCCCTGACTTTAACATATTTTCATATAATTTTTTCCAAGTATCCCTCCCAAATGTCACTTGCTTCACACTTGCTTGATTAAATAATGTCATGTCCACTTGCATACCTACAACCTTGTTAGGGTTTGTCACCCCTACTTAAACTATCATCAAATGATTAAAAGTCCAATCAACATCAATAATTTGTGGTCTTTTGTATGGGGGGTATAAGGCCCACATGAACAATATTGGTTTTTTTGTCTTCCACAAATCTTGAACTAGTTATGACATCTTTGACTCCTTGTACATCAAGTTCCATATCTTGTTTACAAGATTTAATTAAATTGTCAAAAATGTATGATGCATTCAAATTCCAACTAGGAAGAACCATCACCCTTGCTTCATTCAATAGTTGCCTTCCTCTTTCTAGATTCATATGATCAACTTTCATTTTAATATCTTCCGTCAAATTTGTCATTAGTTCTTGTTCATTCTCAAGAGAGATATTTTGGATATTCTGTCTCAATAATTTTCCTCTATGTTTATACAAAATATCCATAAACTCCTTGGATTTGATAAAATCATCATCATTTACAAATTTTCTTGACTCCAAAATTCTTTCATCTTTTTTGGCATTTATCCTGTCAAGGATCTACACATCATGCTCCAAGGGCTGAAATATTGGCTTGTCTATAGTTCTTGAAATTGGAATAGGGGAATATGGAATCTTTTGGATGTCTTCTTTAAACTATTCTTTGGCTTTTTCCCTTTTTTCTTCCAGTTCCCTATTTTTTTCCTGAATATTTTGTAGTACTTCTTCCCACTGAAACCTTCCTCATATTCAATGCCTTGGTGAATATAGTCATCCAATTTCTATGATTTCCTATAGGCATGAATGTATCCTTTTGGATCATAATTACTCCAAGAATCCATGGTGTACATGTGATATTCATTCTACATTTTCTCTCCAATATTTTCATATGACTTAGTTGCACAAATAATAAAGTCTCCAAAAGATAAAGTTGCTGGAAGGAAAGCATGCTTTCTTTCTTTACCTCTGAAATGTTATTTGCTAGATTTAGACATTTGCCTTACAATTTCTATATATGAAATTATATCAGGCTTTGATGCTAGTAATATATATGGCCTTCCTTCATACCAGTCTCCCCAAATTTGTTTGATTTTTTCTCCCAACCCATTGTGCCTAGGTCTTAAAAATATTTTAACATTAGGTTTAATTGAGGGAAAAGACTAGTGTCCAAACAAAGTGTACAAAGGTTGAACAAAATGATCTTCAAATGTAAGGTAACAAGAAGCACTAGACCTATAATCCCATACTGGTGTCCACATTTGAATAGGTTTCATTTCCCCATTAGACTCTCTCAAATTCAATTTCAAACCCTCACCCCACAATCCTCTCATTTGCCCAAAATATAAAACGATACATGCATAAGCAATGAATAATGTTTAAAAGTAGGGTACTCAACATCTTCAAAACTAACAAAAGAAGTATGAATTTTATCAACAACATACTCTATGTAATAATAGGGTCTCATATTCAGCATTTCAATGTCTGATGCTAACACCATGGTCCTAATTTCCATCAAATCAAGTACTTCCATCCCTCCTACTTGTCCACACAATTGGTATGTCATGTCTAAGTATGTCTTAAACAATTTGATGGTGAATGGTGGTCCATCTACTGCTGTTAGAGGCTTCTTTTTCTATTTTGTGCAACATCAATTTCCATTGCATATATGAAATATCTAACCTCTGATACTCATTTTTCAATTCTATGAATGACAACCTTTTAGTTAGACCACTAGTGAATCTAAAAGCTTTATTTAAAGATTCAATAGATATCTCCATGAATTTTCCCCATCCTTGTCATATATGCATCTATCTTTAGCATTATATTTTCTTATAATGACCTTGAGTAACTCCACATTCACAAACACATTTTGCATTGTCAATTTTCCTAAATTCATTTCCCAAGGATGACAAATAGGTGCCTTGCAATTTCTCCTCACATAATGATATAAAAAGAGCTCATAACCCCTAGTCCTAGTCTATACATTTCCAATGTCATTGTACTTTTCTTCAATTTTTTCTGGGGATACAAATTTCTTCTTGACTTAGGACCTAAAAAATCCATCTATTTAATAAGGTCTTGATTTAATTTTCTTGGTGGCACTTCATCATCTAATTTATGCTTCTTATCTACTTTGCCCTTTTTGACTTTCTTGGCTTTCCTCTTCTATGTAGAAGCAGAACTCTCCATGAAACCTCTTGAAATTTTCTCTAAGTACAACTCTCTGTAAAAACTAAATATAAACAACAATCTCACAATTTTCCTTTAAGAATTTGTAAGCTTAAACCAGTAATGATTGTCTTTTATTACCAAACAAACTGCATTCATGCATCTACTTTCCACATGAATTGAAACATAAAGCCATCTTTTATTGTTGTAGCAAATGAATTGGCTATCAAAAGTCATTTCATGCACTTCTTTCCATGCCTGATGAAACATACTCAAACATTTGATCGCTACAACTTTTAGCGATATAAATATATGATATTTAGATCACTATAGCATGTTCTCACAAATAGTGAATTGCTTTTAACTTCATGTCTATCACTTATCACTATACTAGAAACCCTTACATTTGTGATCTTTGATAGACCTTATTGCTATTAGGTATGGCAATATCAAAAGTTCAACCTTTGATATTGGCTCTCAAAATGTCGCTATAACATAAAGTGATATCCTACAGCTCATCGTTGATCACTATATCTCCATAACACAAAATTCAATCAGTGATCACATTCAGCTTATCTTTGCAACTCACAACAATGCCCTTTTAATAATACAACCATCCATCAATATAAGTTATAGTGATCTCCAAGTTTCATCGCTAATAACTATATCATTTTTTTTCTCTCACCACTCAGCAATAGATCATGATCACTATAACATACAACAATATATAAAGACTTATCACTCATTGCTATACTGAAATTCCATATCTCTTCTCCCTAATGAGATATATCACTATAAATTATAGTGATAATTCAATTCCATCACTCATTGCCATATTGATAATGAGTCTTCTCCGCACAACAGTGAATCCAATTGCTATATGCTATAGTGATATCATACCCTACTTCAAGATGCCCAAACTATAATCATTGAATGATACTTTGATATCTAATGCCTCATCACTATAACTATAGTAATAATCTCAAAAATGAGAATTTCTTCATGAATTCAAATAGGACCAAGGCCTAGATCAATCAATGGATATTTCCATGTGATGAGTAATCCCTAAGAGTAAAATCCTAAAATAGGATTCTTTGACATGAGTGATAAATAGCTATTCTCTGTCAAAACACAAAGAGATGCAATAAACGATTCCTTAATTTGTTCATAAAATCTATCTAGGACATACAAAAGTAAGAAATGAAAGTACATAGAAGGAGAACAAATGTTTTCAAAATATTGAGTTCTACTAGAAGGGATAGACTTATCTTGTGGAGAAAGTGTAAGAGGATGCCTTCATTTGATTGATCTTGTAGGGAGTGAGAGAATTGACAAGTCAGAGGTCACTTGGGAAAGACTTAAAGAAGCAACACACGTAAATAAATATCTCTTTGCTCTTGGGGATGTTATATTTTCTTTAGCTAATAAGAGTGCACATGTCCCATATCATAACAAAAAACTAACCCAAGGTGGCCAAGAAAAGACACTCATGTCCCATATCATGTGCACATGTCATAACAAAAAACTAACCCAAGGTGGCCAAGAAAAGACACTCATGTTTGTACATCTCAATCCATACATTGACTCTTACTCTAAGTTAATCAACACTTTGAATTTTGCAAAGAGATTTTCCAACTTGTAATTGGGTGTTGCACATAGCAACAAGGAAAGAAAGATTATTAGAGATCTGAAGGAATATATTTCCAAATTGAAGGAAATAATTGCAAGAAAAGATGTTGAGCTCAAGTCATTGCAAAAATCAAATCCCTGAAGATGTCCTGCACACTGTTAATAAATATCATCTAGACATTTTGGAATTTTTTGTAACTAAATTCTATGCAATTGTTGTGATACCTAATCTTATTATTATTAATTATGTGACTATGACTTCTTGTTATCAATTGAGGTTTTTGACTTTTGCATTTGTTATATTTTCTCAGTATTCAATTGTGTGTTTTTATAAATTTCTTAAGAATTTAGATTTTAGAAGCTTAAAAATTTACCAAATATTTATTGCATCTGGATTATTTTCATATAGATGAAACATCAGTATTATACAAAGGATCATTCATTTGAATAATACAATAATTTAAATTCACATGACCATAAATAGTAGAAAAAATCAAACACACTTGATGTACTCTTTTCCACTTCTTATTTGTAAATTTATTCATCTAAAGAATCACCTTGTATTTTTTTATAAATATGTATTATCTATTTTAATTAATAAAATCTGAAAGAATATTATCGAGAATATCAACCAATAATGAAATAAATATATCCTTATCCATTGACATCGACCCACTGATCATTATTCATTCCATACACTCTATAAAGTGTACTATGTGTTATCTTTTCTATATTCAACTTGCCAAGCATTTCCTCTGAAACAATATTAGTAATGGAACCGCTAGAAATAACAATCTTGCATACCTTACCCCCACATTTGCATTGTGTCCTAAATATGGATGACCTTTAAATGCACCTTGCATCCATATTTTCTTCTATGATGACTACTATACCTATTATCAAATCTCCTTGCAATCAACAACCTTTGAACTCACCTTCAACCCAAGATCCATCCAACATAGAGTCATCACCTTGGAACACTCCTAGAGGATGATTATGACTATCTTTCTTATGACTTTATTCTCTTGTCCCATTTGAGGTTTGAATGATTTATACATTTTGATTTAACTAATGGAAGAGTTGGTTGTAGTCTATTTTCTTGATTCCCAATGGAGCTGACATCATGCTTTCATCACATTGTTAAGAACTTAAGAATTAGGTAAATGAGTTGCTTGCTCATGTTTCATGTTACATTGATCAATTACTTCTATTAGAACCCAAAAAAATTTACTATAATTGCATTTGAAGGTATGTTTCCTACCTGGCATCCTTGCACTTGGGGCAACTAGAGGCCTAACAAAATAGAGGGCAATGGAAGAAGGTTTAATGACTATCTAGGACATAGAAAACTTGAAGCTTGTAGAGGATATCATGAAGACTTGTTATGAGATGTACTCTATAACAACTACTGGCTAACTTGGCACCAGAAATTGCCCATTTTCATACATAGGTGAGCTACTTTGGAGGAATTAATAACCTACATCAAATACATTTTGTTATTTTTCTTACTGCTCATGTTTTCTATAGCTTGTTTTGGGCTATAATTATGAGTTTGAAATTGTTGAAACATGAATTTTATGAAGATGGATTAAAGGGAGGGAATAAAAGTTCTGACTTCTTGGATGACATAATAATTAGATATGCAGACTACCATAACCTTCTACGACCTGAGACCATGGAGTATTTGTTTGTGTTGCACCACATAACTCAAGATCCCAAGTAAGATGTTTATCAATATTAATTTTATCCTACCACATGTTACAACATCTAATTTTTGCAGCTTTTTTGAATCATTATTTTTCAGTTTATTATCTGATTGGACATTTCTCTACTTCTTGATTATTTTATAATGGCGAGAGTTTTCTAAAAAATGATATCCTATATTACTATGCTAAATAATGGGTGTACTCATTTTATTTTACTATATAGGAAATTGAAGTCAACATGTTTGTCTTAGCACCAAACTCCATCATGTCACCATATATCCATTATTTGGTTTAGCTTTAGAAGTAGTCAAATCTCTGAGGTAAAGGTTGGATGTACTAACACAAGTTAACTTACATCTTTATTACCAAAGAAAGGGAATCCATTATAGCCTGATGGTCTTTCAGAACCCATTACCATGCTAGTTCCTAAATTAATAACTTCCAAATGAGTGGTTTTTACAAAGAAGAGCACTCATTTTAATGATTTCTTCCCCAAAACAACCATAATATGTTTTGTTCCACAAAACATGTCATACTATTTAGTATTTTGACATACAATACACATCTATTAGTCATGTTAGAAATAGTCTTTGAAATAGTCAAGGTAGATACAATGAGTTATTGCAATTAAAGGGCACAATACATTTTGGTATGAGATATTTATAGAATGATGAATTGATGTTGCAGGGAATTGTGGGTTTTGACTAGGTAGGAGATGCAGGTGACAAGAAGACAACATCGGGATATTACTTTAGAATACGACTTTTCTGACAATGATATGTCGCTTAGTGTAAGTCTAGTTCAACTTTTATAAGTTTTGTTTTAGATAAACTAGTAAACACTAAGTGCCTTCTTATTTTCTAGACATCAACACAAGGTAATGATTGATTTTCATTTTTTCCATATAAGCTTGAAATAATAGTAGTGCTTGATATGAAGTTTCAAATGTCCTTATTTAAGTTGTGTATTGGAAGGAACATGAGAATGATGATGCAAGGGAGGAGGCAGAAGATGTTGATGATGAGATGGCAAACATTGAAACTCTTAAAAAAATTTCTATTCAAACCAAAACAATAAAATAATTAAAATCAATAAAAAATGTACTAAGTAAAAAATCATAGGTTATAGATGTGATGTGGTATATTTTAATCTTAGGCCCTTGTTTGTGTGAGGACAACTAAAAGCGTAATGGGGGAAGTTACAAGTCTTGTAATTGGTACTATTTTAGCTTCTTTAACCTATTCATTACTTCCACCAAAATTTAATGTGTGGACAATGTTTTCACTTAATTATGATATATATGTTATATATAATGAATGATTATGGTATGTTATTGTCCATGGTTATTATACTATCATAATATTATTAATGGCATAATGTGAATGAACATGCTTATTTGTTAAGAGGGCCCTTGCAACCTGTGTGGAAGAAGTTAGAGGACACAGACCAAATGCAATTGCCAGAAAACTTCTGACTCTTTCTTGGAAGGAATTAACACCTAGAGGATCTAGAGGAGTTTGTAGGATGATAATATCATGTTTCATTAGGGTAAACCCACAATAATGGGTTCCACTTTAGTGGGACGAACAAACTTGAAAAAAATGGCAAGTTTTCGCATCTCAATTTCTCATACGTTCGTGTGAACACCTTGGGCATGTTCGCGCGAACACGACAATGCATGTTCGCGCGAACATGTGCTACGTACATGTTTGCGCAAACATGCATTGACCAAATTTTTGGCACCTTAAAACATCTTTTTCACTTTCCAAAATTTATTTTTACGGCGAGCACTGTTGATTGAGCGTTCGAGCGAATGTGTGGCTCGAGCAACTTCTGTCCACGTCATCCTCTCATTTTCATTCTCATTTTCATTATCGGGTATGTCAAAATAATATTAATTTAATGTTTTCAACATTTTTGAAGTATTTTTTTACATTATCAAAATAGATTTTGATGTTTTCAATGCATTTTTTTGTGTTTTTAAAACATATTTGAATGTTATTTACATTTTTAATAGTTTTGAAAACATATTTGAATGTTATTTACGTTTTTAATAGTTTATAACACATATCTAAATGTTAATTTAATATTTTTATTGTTTATTTATATTAATTTAGAAAACAAAAAAATATTATATAGAAAACATTACAAAACATTACAAAAAATAGTTAAAAATATATAATATAAAATTTAGAAGAAACATTAGAAAACAAATTTAGAAAAAAAATTACGAAAACATTAGAGAATTTATAATTTAATATAAATTTATTTAAAAATATTACAAAAACATTAGAAAATTTATAATTTAATATAAAATTTAGAAAACAAGTAGTTAAAAATTAGAAAAAAAAAAAAATTTAAAATTGAAAATTTAGAAAAAACATTAAAAGAAATTAGAAAATTTAGGAAAAAAATATTGCAAAAACATTACAAAATTTAGAAAAAAAATTACAAAAATATTAGAGAATTTATAATTTAATATAAAAAATTTTAAAAATAGTAAAAAAAATAAATTTAAAAAAATATTTTTAAAAAAAATTAGAAAATTTATAATTTAATATAAAATTTAGAAAACAATTTTTTTTAAAAAAAATGCAAAAACATTAGAAAATTTAGAATTTAATATAAAATTTAGAAAATAAACTTAGAAAAAGCATTACAAAAACATCAAAAAATTTATAATTTAATATAAATTTTAAAAAATAAATATAGAAAAAACATTAGAAAAACGTTAGAAAATTTATAATAATATAAATTTTAGAAAATAAATTTTAAAAAATATTAGAAAATTTATAGTTTTCAAATATTTTGAAAATAAATTTAGAAAAACATTAGAAAAAATATTTTTAAAAAAATTAGAAAAAGATTACAAAATTTTAGAAAACATATATATATGTTAATGTTAAATGTAAATATGTCAAATTCACTTTAATGTCTTAATCTTAGAAGTTTAATTAAATGACATATCTTAAGGGTCTAGAACCTGAATTGTACATGTAAAAATATAGATTAAAATGTATAATTTTTTATTTTGAACATAGATGTACATGTATATTTGTTCATGGTTAAAAGTAGATGTATGTACATATTTTTAATAAATTCACATTTTTATATGTATAATTTGTGTATATGTTAACTATTGATCTTAATTTATCTTATAACTAAGTGTAATTAACTATATTTAATAACACGTGTCTTAAGGGGAGATCCTAAATTATACATAAGAATGTAGATTAAAATGTATATTTTATTTCATAAATGTACATGTAAATATGTTCATGTGGTAGATATAGATGTACATACATATGTTTTCAATATTCATGTTTAAATGTACATATGTTATTATTTTTAATGTTTTAATAATTAGAAATATATAATTAACTATATAATTCAATGACATGTCTTAAGGGGAGATCCTAAATTATACATATATAAGAATGTAGATTAATTTGCATTTCTACCTATATGAATATAACATACATGTACATCTAAACCCTAACCCTAACCTAACCAAACCTTAACCCTAGCCATTATCCAAACCCTAACCCTAACCTTGACCTTAAAATTTAATTTCTGAACCCAATATTATAAATGATAATAAATACCCTAAATCATAATCTTGAACCAAATCATAAACTTCATATGCTAAGTTCCCTTATCCTAAATTCTTAACCATGGACTTTAATATTAACTCCTAAATTTAATGCTAGAAATTATGTAAGTTCGTGTAAACCCTAACAATGTCATAAGGTCTTAAATCTTACCCTAAAATTGAGCCTAATTACACTAAAACCCTATTTGAAAATCTAATTGAAGCGTAACTTACATAAAATTAAAACAAGTTGACCCTAATCCTAAATTGTTAAAAATTACATTTGAGATACATGCACATACATTCAAACACATATACATACATGAAGTATGACCCTTGTTTTAAATGATATATATGTAACCCAACTTGAAACCTAAACCTCAAAACATTATCTTTTTTTTAAATTTTTTAAAAGGGGTAAAAATTTATTCAAATAAAACCAGATTACATAAGGCCTCAGGCCCAACCAACCAAAACACCAACCCAAAACCAATTACATTATGTCCTTTTCCACTAATTGCTCAAAAGTCCCAACAAGATCAGCAGGAAGATCATCCCTAACAGAAATATCCCAACCAGCACCTTTCTCTGATGCCCATTTTGCCAAGACATCAACCAATCCATTCCATTCCCTAGGAATATGACAGAAAGAGATCCCATCCACAAAGCTACTCAAGTGGAGAATCTCTCTAACAATAGAGGCAATTTTCCAGCTAGATTCATCCACTCTCTGGTTATTTATCATATCCACAACAATCTGAGAGTCAAACTCACACACCATTCTCCTCCAACCAAGAGAACAAGCCCGCTCCATAGCCACCTTAATGGCCAAAGCCTCCATCATGTTATTGGATTGAACTCCTTTGTGAATAGAGAATATGAAAATAACATTTCCATCTACATCTCTCCCAATCCCCCCCACTCCATCCAATCCAGGATTCCCACGGGAGGAGCCATCAGTGTTAATCTTTAGGACTGCATCAGGAGGAAGACTCCATCTCCCCACTCTACAAACCTTCCTCTTTCATGGCTAAGATCTCTTACTGCTACTAGTTCCAAATCCTTTATCCACTAATCCTAAATTCCTAACAATACAAGAATCACCAGGATCCACTGGTTCTGACATATCACATTTAGCAGAGATAGTCTCTTGAAGCCTGGTTAGGATCAACTGCCATAGTTTAGTGGCTCCCAAGATGGAATTACAAAAGATCTGATGGTTACGCTCCAACTAAAGATTCCACAGAATGAAAGAAGGTCCAATAGCCCAGGCCACCTGAAGGAATTAAGTTTTCGTAGGGGGTCTGCCAAGGCTGTCCCAAAATTCAATAAGAGATTCAACATGAATACAGTTATGGCACCACGCCTCCACCACTTATGCCAGATCTCTCTAGAGAGAGGACATAAGAAGAAAACATGAGAAACATCTTCCCCATCCAACATACATAGGGGACAGAAAGAGGGTCCCTGAAACCCTCTTTGCTGGAGATTATCCTAAATAAGACACTTATTTTGCGCAACCAACCATAGAAAAAAATTACATTTCGGTCAAGAAAATTTATTCCAGACCTTCCTCCACCAGGGAACCACCTGAACTACATTACATTGGCTATCTAGTCGAGCATATCCCTGGGCCACACTAAACTTACCTTTTGGGCAAGGACCCCAAGCCAGGATGTTTTTGTCTTTAGAGGAGCTGCAAAGCCTAGTAGAGAGAAGATGCACCAATTCAGCCCGAATCTCTGAGGAGATCCCTGTGGGCCAAATCTGTGGATCCTTCCAACTAGCCACCTCCATCAATCCACACCTTCAAACAATCTTGAAGTAAGCCATTGTGGTCCAACCTGCAGAAGAAAAAACCTAAAACAGAGGCAAAAGGTGGGGAAAAGTGGAGAGAATAGGAAGGTGGCCATCCCAAGAGTCCTGCCAAAATAACACACTTGACCCCTCATTATAGATCCAAAAAAAGCCATCCTTCATAAGAGGAGCACCCCTTTTAAGGGTGTCCCAAATAAAGGACCCCTTACCATCAAGCTCAAGTCTAGGAATATCCTAGACCTCCACTCTATCAAAATCTTTCAAAACTCCCACAGGAGGTGTTTGCACTAAACACCTGTAAATAGGAAGAGCCTGAATCACAGTCTTGAGCAGGGTAACCCTCCTAGTAGATGAGAGCCACCTATGAGTCCAGTGACTCACTCTGCTAATAATATCAATCAAGAATTTCAAACCTCAAAACATTATCATTTAAGAGTAATATAAATAATTTATTAGGTACCCTTTAACTGAATTCTCTAATAATACCCCACAAAATATAATAAAATCTTCGAATAACAAATTAACTCTAACCATAACCAAACTCTCAACTTTAAAGTTATCTTATACTTATATGAAAATTAATCTAGGTTTGGATGTGTTACAGATTATCTAGGTCCATGATGTGTGATGTATGTTTAATTACATGTGTATAATTTTTAATGTTAAAAATAAAAAATTATGTACAATAGGCAATTTAGCTCTTCATACATTTTTACAGATATGGCTTCACACGATATGCTTGATGCGGCTTCTAGTGTGACACCTGATGTAGTTCCTTCTGTGGCTCCTACTACGGCACAGGTTGATGCAGTTCTTGTTGTAACACCTGATGCAGTTCTTGATATGGCTCCTCGTGCAACTTGTGGTGGGGCTCATGCTATAGCTTCTAGTGGGGCTCCTCATGTACCTCGACATAGGGCTCGTCATGCAGCTCATGTTCCAGCTCCTGGTGTGGCTCATGTTCTAGGTTAGGCTACACCTGTAGCTCCTACTAGAAGTCCTGCTACACCACCTCCATGCATCGATATCGATGCATTATTTGCATTTTTAGAGCATGAGGTTGCTAGACTGTAGCACTCTATATTGACCTCTAATGATGGTTTTAATAGAGACATATGTACTATGATATGTAGGAGTTTACAGGATTTGACAGCTAGGTTTAGAGGTCACCATTCATTTACTCCTACCATATTAGCTTCCATATCTAGGGAGCTTAGGGCTGAGGTTTTAGGAGATGCATCATTCGATGACGTCAAGAGGGCAGCCCCCAAAGACGTCATCCAAAGAGAGCTATTTCCATCTTATGAGGGGACACAGGGTAGGGTGAGAGGCTACAAAGTCACACGATGCAAAGAACTTATTATTACTAGCATGATCTATCCACAATTTTTAGCTGCATATGGTCATTATCCTAATAACGACCAAATACCCCTTTATTTTGCACAGCAATTGTATGTTGAGTTTCGTATAGGGCTCAACATCAACTACTTGGATATTCATGATTATTACAGATAGGGGCGTGGTCAGATCACAGATTGTGACCAGTACCATAGTGTAGATCGTCTGCCACCTGCAGATCTTAGATAGTTTGTTGGATTGAGGATGCCTCCTGTGATTCCTACACATGCACCTATTGCAGATAGAGTCATCATTACTTCCCAGAGGGAAGCAATTGACACTATTGGGCACATTGCATCTGCAACAGCTAGTATCACATCAGATTCTATTGATCATTATCTTCATAGTCGAAGTCCTCGTCCACTTGGTCAACCATCTTCACAGGCCTCTAGTAGCACTTCAGGTGCCTCCTCTGATGATGCATATAGAGCTGCTGAGCTACCACTGCCACGCGATATTCATGGTCTTTCAGGATAGCAGACACATATGGATATGGCACTGTATTTTTTGGAGGATATGTTGCACTTTATTAGCTATATTTCTGATACACAGAGGATTCCAGTACACGCGGTGATGGATGTTGTTAGATAGCATCAGAGCCTTGACACAGTTCCAAAGGCACAAGCTGCCACACCAGTGACAAATGATACACCTATCCGTAGCTCACAGCATTCGACACCAGACTCACGATACTCTACAGATGACTCCAGCATATGAGTTGGAGATTTCCATATCACAGCTCAAGGCCTTGATGATTTTGGTGAGCAGTTGTGAGGCCTATCTAAGATTGATACTAGTTCGACCCTGGGTCTTTCATCATACATGGACCTATTATTCAAACCTGGTAGCACTGATTCTACACCAGATGTACCCAGCCAGTTGCATAGTCTACTTCACTTACATTTACTAGCAGTTGGACATGGAGTTTCAGGCTCAGGTGCATCAGTAGATGATATGATGGAGTCTGCTGATCATCCTCCACCTCTGGAGACCCAGGTACATATATAATTTAATTTTAATTTTAAATATATATGAAATTAAAAAATATGTTCATTTATTGAAAAATTTAGTTCAGATATACATGTAGATATTTAATTTAATCTTTAACTCATAATAAATCATGTAGGCATAGGTCGCTGAGCACATGGTTACACATATTGTTGGTTCAGGGCATCATATACATGAGAGAGATGATTCTATTGAGGCACCTGGTAGTGCTCAGGTACTTGAGTTTTAAATAGTTTGTTTAAAGTTATTTAAATATTTTGAAAACTAGTTATATATCTATATATATGCAAATTTGTATTTAATTTGAATGTATATGTACATGATGCACGTATGTATATATATATATATATTTTAAAGATAGAACTCTACCACATGTATGTATATATGTATATATATTTGCAGGGCTTGGTTGATGCGCCTTGGCGAGAGGATGTACAGGAGACTCGATCAGAGGGTCGTTCTGTTCGTATGCGTCTTGAGGGGTCCTTCTAGTAGTAGATCAGATTTATATATTTTTTGATGCATATATATTGGAGGTCCAGTTTACATGTACACATGTGTATTTCAGTTCCTTGATGACATCCATGTACTTTCACTATTTATTTGATTATATAGTATTTCAATGTTAGATACCATCACATGTACGTATATATGACTTTTTATATTTTGCTACATATGTATATTTATTCGAGATTTACAGTTTGCATTTCAGATACATAGAGATATATTAGATCTGTAGATGTGTATTCTTGAGACGTGTATATGTGTACAAGTTGATAAATGAATTTAAATTATTAAATTCATCCATAGTACAATTAATTTAAATTATATAATTTTTTAATAAACTAAATTTGATAATTAAGAACTTATGATCGTACAATTAAAAACACATTTAATTCAAGATGAAATTCAACAGTTTGAAAAAAAGTTGATATTTAAGAATTGTAACATAGATAATGAAATTGTGTAAGTTAGAAATTGTAACATAGATAATGAAAGTGTTGAAGTATAAAAAATACATAGAGGGTATGCAAGACAAGCAAGCAATGTTTGAAGTATGTGATGCAATCCCTAATTTGTGTCCCAAGGAACTAATTGGTTTTGGAGTTCCTGGGAAATCTATTGGCCAGTGTTCAAAGGAAATCAATGTGTTCATGCAAGGGCCACCTTTCTTCTACTATGAGAATGATGCTTTTGCATCGAAGGATATTTGCAAGACAATATTCGAACAATTTAATAGTGTTGAACCAGAGTTGGTGGACTCAATGTTATTTTTAGCTTCCATAAGAGCAAGAGGGTATGTGCATAACCTTCCAATAGAAGAGAAATTTCAAGTAGAACCTCTCCCCCCATGACTATTCAGAAAGCACTTCCGCAAATAAGAAAGTAATTGCCTTCATGGGATCAAACGACAAAAAAAAATTCCATAGACTCAAGACAATGTGGCATTGTCCTTATTGATCAACTAAGAGTTATGATTCAGAATGCACGAGGGCAACTGCAAGATAGTGCATAGAAATATATACTTCAAAAGTGTGAAGAGTGGAATTCGGTATGGGTGGGGCCAGGTGACCTCGTCCCTCTAGAGCTCTATGAGATAGAGCATATATTAAAATTTGATAGAGATCACACTCGTAGAACTTCTTGTCTGACTGACCACTTGTGTTGTTTGGGTAATTCATTCCAAACAGATACAATTGCATATCATTTATCAGTCTTGAAAGCATTATATCCTGATGGCGTCAGAGTACTTTCTCTATTTTCTGGTATTGGTGGAGTAGAAGTTGCTCTTCATCGATTTGGAATACATTTAAGTTGTGTTGTATCTGTTTTAAATTATGAGTTTCCTCGCATTGTGATGGAAGTGAGAAAAACAATGCACTCAAAAGCCTTAGCTAGTAATTTTTCCTGATCAATGTGTAGGCTCATTTTTTTTGTAAATAACTCAACTTTAATAGACTACCTAAAAAATAGAAAATGATTTTAACCAGAACAGAATGTTCTCTACTGATTTTAAATTGTCAAATCAAAGGATTACATACCCTAACTAAGAATAGTAATTTTTTTCATTTTCAAATTAATTTTATAAAGGTCTACAATCATAAAATACTTTTTTTTTAACGAGAGTTCAATTTTTAGTCGTCCAACGAATTTTTTTGAACCGACTCTAAAGTGGTTTGTCATGGAAGCTATCGTAATAATAATGTTTCTGATCTTCTTTAACGGATGCTTTTTAATTATAACTTTTAGAGGACCTCCGTGGGCTTAGAAAGTATGTGTTTTGTTTTACAATGATACAAAATCACCATATTTATTGTTTGCAACTACTTGAATTTCCTTGGAACTTTTTAAGGTGGAGTGTTATTAAATTCATCCATGGTACAATTAATTTAAATTATTAAATTATAATCTTTTTTTAATAAATTAATGAAAATTAAGAACTTATGATCGTACAATTAATCTAAACACATTTAATTCAAGATGAAATTCAATAGTTTGAAAAGAAGTTGATATTTAAGAATTGTAACATAGATAATGAAATTATGTAAGTTCGAACTAACTTCTAGCGTATTTATATCGAGTTGTTAAATTATTAAATTCATCCATAGTAAAATTAATATTATAGTTTTTAAATAAACTAATGATAACTGAAACTCAGATATTCAGATTAAAAACACAATTTCACCAAAGTTGATATTCACAATTTCACCATAGTACAATTGAAAACACATTTCACCAAAGTTGATATTCAGATTATTATAAAATAAATCTCAAAGGTCTAATCAACCATGATGTACACTTATAACATCCAATATTTTTTCATGATCTTCACTGTCTAGTCTCCACTTGTGACGTACATGCTTAAGTTTGACTAGATGCAGACAAAGCCCTGTAGCAACGACCAGGTGGCTATATTGTAAAATTTTGTTGTCAGGTTGATAATCAACAAAGTGTATTCCATGTTGGACTATTTTCTCTTGCTTCAAATATGTTCCCTCTATCACAACAGAACCCGTACCACAAATTAAGTGTTTTAAAATTTGACAAATATGAAGTTACCTAAATATATATATATATATTTATTTAAATATATATTTATTTATTTAAATATATATGTGCATGTACATGTATATGTGTAATTTACCTATGGCAAACAACATTCCATCACTTTTTTTAGGGCCATATAACTTTGTCCTCTCTGCAGTACATCGCAATAAATAAAAACTGACACATTCATGATTTCCAGGCTCAACAATCACTGCAAAGACATCTCCTGCATAACAAGTATACATGAATTCATGTGTACAATACATATAAGACAGTTGAAATCGAGAATTAAATAAAAAGTTGAAATTAATTTTTATGATACTCACCCACTTTTACCAATCCAGAGATATGATTATAATCATCAAAAATCAATGGAATATCATCAAAATTTTCATCTTCTTTATCAAATGTATTGGTAACATCAAGTGGTACCAAAATCCATGCACCTGTATATCCATGTGTTTGATTGATGCATTCTTCATAGTTTTCATCAATGCAACTATCACAAAAACATGAGTATTCTCTTGTCTTCAATGTCCAATTGCAATTATCTGTACTCATGACTGAATGTAAGGAACGTGTCTTTTCTATCCTCTTGCAACCATGCATGTTTTTTCTATTGACACCTAAAATTTTGTTAAATTGAAAATATTGAAAAATTAAATTTAAACTTCAATGAATTCAAAAATAAAACTTAACAATAAAATTTTATAATTTAATTGTGCGTAAAAGTTAAATAGACATACACATCCATACCTGTTATCTCCCAGAAGACTCTATATGGTGTCTCTCAACTCATTGTTGATGATGTCCCGACCTCATCTAATGCAAAATGAGTCTTACACCATTCAACAACATCATGTGCATCATTTACATGAACTCCCTAATAATTCATTTGATACTTTTGCAAAGCATGTTTGATGCAAGCTCCAGCACCATCATGTTCACCTTTTCCATTGCCACTCTCAAAGAAATTCCATATGTGTTTTATATTCTCATTGCAATGATATCTACATAATGCATAAAATGGTCTAGATGATTTAAACTGCGCGGCACATCCATCAGACCAAACATAATGTTTATCAACATTTATGTTTCTTTCTTTCAAATAAGAAAAGAATGTATTAAAGCAATGTTCTACATAGTGAATCTCATGTTCTTTATCGTCACTTATATAAAAATAATATTCCTTTATAATTACTCATTCTTGAACTGTACTTTGAACACCATCCAAATCTAACTGTACATGTCTATAAAAAATATGTACCATAATAGTGACTTGCTTATTAAAGTAATAATCTAATTGAATTGCTTTCTGATGAACAAATGAATAGTTTTATGCAAAATCAACAACTGATATAATTGTTCCAAGTGGAAAATTATCTCTCAGAGTTTGAAACTGGTGTGCTTGCCACTTTGCAAAAAATGCATGACAAATATAAGGTTGAATCAATTTCTTAAATTTTTCCATAAATGTTAGAACAGGCAACTCCTCTTCAACAAATTCCAACCTTTTTGTTTCTTTCCCCAACTTTGTTTCATTCTTGACATACTTGTAACTTTTGCAATTCAATATTTCTGTTACATCAATATTTTCTATTTTCAAAGGAAATCGAGCCAATTCACCACATGTTTCACATAATCCTTTGATGCAATTTATTTGACTAGCTGGATCATCTATGTTGTCACACAAAATGGATGATATAAACTCACTTTTCCTACTAGGAGGAGCAGCATGAAAATCATATGTGTCTTCTACAAACTTTTGAAATACCTAATAGTGGAGATCAAACTCAATATGATGATGACAACAACACGTTTCAAACACTTTGTTTGACCTCACAAAGTATGGCTTCAATTTTTCAAACAATGTTTTCCCAACTTTTACATTAGGATGTTGACTACAAAATGACACATATAACTCATGTTGTGTTGTGTCCAACCAATGTTTTGTATGATGTTCATATTGACCAAGTGCAATCCTATGCCTGATAAAATCTCTACTATTTGATCAAGGATGAGTGTTATCAATCCAAAATGATATGATTAATTTTTTTAATAACTCTTCAATCCTATCAGAACGAGGTGCTCTACACATGATTTCCCAATTGCCCTCCATAGTACTATCATCCACAATTAATCTTCTCTTAACATATTCTCTAATTGTTTTCCTACTAAAACCCATTTCAAACGAAATTGAAGATATTTGTCTATTTTGGGTCATATTCTTACTTACCACAAACATCAACATCACTTTTCTTGCCGCAGACTTATCTTTAGTTCGAGAGTGTTTTCCTATGTTTCTCAAACCTTGTTTAACATTTCAATCAAATCAGTTTGCATGTTAGAAAATCTTCTCTTCTTTGATGTTGTGTTTACACCTAACAATTTCAATGCCTCTTGCAAATTTTTTTGTGTAAGTAAAAGTGAAAACAACTAAGCTTGTTCAAGTGTTTCAGTATTATCAAATTGAGTCATAATTTCTCTTATCTTCTTCTTCATTGACCTTCTCTTAGTGGTTGAACACTAGCTGCAAGTTTTTTCAATTTATCTACATCCATTTTAAGTAAATGATCTAAATTCTTATGAGAAATACCATACTTTATAGATTGGACAATATTTAAGAGTTCATCCATACTAGTTCCTACTCCTGATCTCGACCCTCTCTGATTTCTGTAACTGAAATTTCTACAAGGATCGATCTTGAGCCTTCTCCAACATCCATTATTTGAGATTCAATAACGAAAGATTCTGACCCTTCTCTGACTTCTGTTATTTGAACCTCTGTAGGGACTGATCTTGAACCTTCTTCAACATTCATTGTTTGAAATTCCATAGGGAATGTTCTTGACCTCTCTCGCATAGGCACTACTTCTGCTTCTGTTGAGCCTTCTTCAATATTTCCTTCACCTTGTTTAATTCGATGATAATGTGTCGCAGTCTTCTGAATATTTCTTTGTTCTACTTCATCAGATCTTTTCCTTGCATATTTGTTTTGCCTTCCTCTCTTGTTTCCCATTATAAAATCAAAAAAAAAAAAAAAATTTATCCCTTGCCTCAAGATAAATTTCGCGCAATAACCAAATAAAAAAATCACTGTACGGATTTGTCTATCGCTGTCAGTACTTTTAAATTATTTGACAGAAATCAATAGAATGCAGTCGTCTGCAACAAGGCATAAATATTCTTCATTATATGACTAAAATCTGTGAGTTGCATTCTTTACAAGTAGCAAAGCACCAAATCCTTCTTAAGCCATCATTGAATCACAAACAAATAACATGGTATGAATACTAGAATGTTTGTCTTAAAAAATAAAAAAATTTTCTTATAAAATATATAATTGTTTTGTCTCTTTAATTTTTTCATTCTTATTGTAGGACTAGAAAAATGGGTTAAATGCATAACATACTATGAGAAATCACAAAACTTAATCAACATACATTAGCACCCACTAGTCTACCATGAAAGCCAAACTAATCAAAAGAAGCAAACACAAGGTTAGAGACCCCCTCTTTCATTTGTAGCTCCCATGTCCTTCTTTCTTCTGCAAATGATGTAGCTCCAAAGTTTCCTAAAATGCAAATTTTGAGTGTTTTGAGTAATTTAGAGTGTTTCCTAAGGTCTTGGGATGCAATGCAAGGTGTGGAAGTGTAGATTAGGGTTTTGGAACCTAGAATGAAACACCTAATTACCAAGTGCACCCTAAAACTACCAAGTGCGCCCTGAAACTACCAACTGCACCCATGAAGTGTGCAGTTGGTAAAACAAGGTTGCAGTTGATAAAAGAGGTCAAAACTTCATAATTAAGATGTGAGTATGCAAGATATGAGTGTTTTTTATATTTTTAAGTGTTTAGGGATGTTATGCAATGTGAGGAAATGTTAAATGACCTAGGGTTTTGATATGAAAAGTACAAATGTCCTAGGGATGTTATGCAATTGCAAATGCAAGGTGTCATTTTGAAGGTATGCAAGATGAAGATTATGATGTGCAAAATGAAGGTTAGGGTTATGCTTTGGACTTGGTAAGCATGTTAAAGGTAGGTGTACACAAAGTGGAATATGCAAGGGATGGTTTCCTAGGGTTGATAATGACGTTTAGGCTATGCAAAATGAGGATAGGTGATCAAGAAGACAAGTTGGTTGATGGACAATTTGATAGGGTTTGATAGTGAAAATGATGCTAGGGTTTGAAAAATGCAATATGAGGGGGATATACCACTAGAGTAAGTCAAAAATGACATTTAGGAATATGATTATGCTAATGATATCTTGATATACATAAGGTTTTTTGAACTTAGGTGAAATCTTTACAAGGTATTAACCTAAGAGTTTAACATTATGACAATAGACTTTGGATCTTGACCAAAAAAATGACAAAAAAAGATAAGATCAAAATGACAAAGCCAAATCTACCTTGACATAGGTAGCAGTTGGGAAGCTGGGTTGAAACTAAGGCAATTCTAAGAGCTATGTTTTTCAGATTTTTTGTTGAAAAATCAGTCAAACTTTACTAATGCCTCTATAGAGAGATCTGTAAAGGCCCAAATGCTGAAAGCTTAGCCTTAAGCTTTTGAGTCACCTATGGAGGTACACCAAAAATTAACATAATTCAACTTACGTGTAGTGCCTGCCCCTGGTTCGCATTTTGTTATCATTGTTAAACTCTTTTAGAGCTTGTAGTGCCTGCCCCTGGTTCACACTTTGTTATCGTTGCTGAACTCTTTTAGAGCTAATTTTATGTTATTGGTTAGCAGCATTCTTTTGAGATTATCAGATATTGTGCTATGGATTCAGTTTATTATGTAATGTGATTATTTAGACTCTACATTTCATGTATGTAATTTTTAGTGTTCACAATTACTGATGATGATTATTACATTGCTTTCAATTATTAATGATGATTAGTAAGATGATTTATTATCATATGTGCTTTCTTATGGATACTTACCCCATACTTGCATGTGTATGGTGTGTGTGTTTGTCTTGCATACTTTCTTTTGTATGGCATGTCTGATGTGCTTAAAGAAGGGAGTCGTAGTCACCTGCTAGTCGGGATCTACACGATGCACCACTTCCTACCATTGTCTGTTTTGTTTAGTATATATTGTGTTTGTACATGCATAGTTTTTATGCAGGTTGCAGGTACCGGGTATCAACTTCTCTGAATTGTCAAGATGAGCGTACCCTATCACATTATCTCAATGATAAGAGAGAGGAGATAAATTCTCAAGTCCAAATCCCAACCCTTTAAACCATTTTTCCTAATTGAAAAATTAGGACAAATATCTGAGTTGAGTACCCTTCGAATATGTCGGATGAAATAATTCATGATATTAACCCTTGGTTTGATTTTGTATGTATTTTGGCTATGATGAATTTTCATATTTTTACCCTTGTGAAGTCTTTGATGTATTTTCTATTAATTAAGCCTACTTAAAAAGATTTTAATTAATGGTTTAATTAAATGAAAAATTAATATGGTATTTTAATATTTATTTTACTTAATTAATTAAAAAATTAATTAAATTAAATAATTAAATTTGAGAATAAAAATTAAAAGTTTAAATTTGGAATGTGACAACATTTATTTTAATAATAATATATTTGGAGTTCATTTTTAAATAAATGACTAAATAATATTATTATTAAAGCTAATAAATATTTTAGCAATTAAGTTTTGGAAAATGAAATTTAAAAGTAAAAAATATATTTTAAATTATTAAAAGATTCTAAATCTCATATGATTAAAATATAAATATATTAAGATTGAAAAGTGGAGATATTAAAGTTAGTGCATGAGACTTAATAAATAAATTAATTAAATTTAGAAAGAGTAAAGTAAATTCGACTTATAAGCTTGCATGAGAATTAATATGTGTCATCAACATGGGGTTAGTACATCAATTAAGCACAAGGTGTCTACCATTCTATGACTCATCAAAAAAAATTGAAAAAGACCCATGCTTAGTTGGTGACACCTTTCAGCGATTTCAAGAAGCATTCCAAAAGTTTCTTGAGAGCTCTTGATATTCAGGCATTCATAGAAGCTTAAACAAAAAGCTTAATGGAAGCTACAAGCTTAAAATGGAAGCTTCAAAGCTTACATGCGGAGGAGGAGATTCATATGCTCATATATTTTCTACTTGCTTCTATGCTCCTTCTAGCACTTCTAATCACTTGGAGCATTCGATCGGCTTGAATTTTTGGACAAATTGCGAATGATGGAGAAGGAAGAGATTTTCTATGACCTTATGAGGCATGGCAAATTAGCATCAGTGTCCAAGTGCACTCGTGATATTCTCATATTCCCTTTGCACTCTTTCTCTTTCTGTCTTCATCATATATGTTTTATGTGTCTGAATACTCTTTGTGATTGAATCTACTATTTGAAATTGGAATCTAAATATTTTATTTGGATGAGAAGAAAAATAATAGAAAAACCCTAGTTTCAAATGAGAAAGAAATTAGATTTTAATCAAATTTGGGTTTGAATTTATCTTAAATTAGAAATATAAGATTTGGAATTAAAATAGAAATTCTAAGTTGAAAATTTGAATGATTAGATGTAATATTTCTATCAATTATATTTTTACATGCATATGAACAAACCCTTTTATGGTTAAACTTAGAGAACAATTATTTTAATAGAAAATTCTTAATTCATCACAATTTATCCTATCGTTGCCCCATTGATAGACCCGAATTCAGTCATTCATAACTTTTTATCGTGATCGAATTTATTCGATCGCTCTGGTCAGAATCGGCGCAACTTGGCCCTCTCCAACATATTTAAATTTCAGCCCAATCCAACCGTTCATTAGGGAGATATGGCCGTCGTACTAAGACTATTTTATTCAAGGACAGATATTTTTTCATTTTTCATAACCAAGAGTTCTTTTTGCTTAAACTTCACAAAAATAATATATCAAAGTAATATAATTAGAATTTAATAATTATTTAATTAGTCTAAAGACTAATAAAAATGTTCTAAATGAATTAATGAAGATTTTTTAATGGAAAGTTTCTGGATAGAGCTGATGGATAGAGATATTGAATTCAATAGAGAATAGATGACTTTTAATATTAATTATTTAATGTATATTAAATATTATTTAATATATAGTTAAGAAGTGATAATTTATAAAAGTGTTTAATGATGATTATTAAGAAACTCAAATTTTAATAATATTGGATTTAGATTTAAATAAGAATTATTATATTGACAAAGAGTCATAGTTACAATATAACATTGTTATAACATAGCTACGATTTAAATTATTATATTGGTTATAAATTATTGATATGCCTTAAAGGTTAGTTAAATATTAACTAATGGGGCTTATGAAAATATAGTTTGATGAGTTTATTATTTATTAATGTTTGTTGGGTCTAACAATCTATTAATAAATAATGGTTTAAATAGTTATCAACAAATTTGATTAGAGTTAATCTAGTGGCGATTATTTAATGATTAAAATTTTGTAAAAAGATATTAGTTTTTGAGATTTGAAGTATAATTGATCAATTGATATTCATTGAGCTGATATCATAACCATGATATTAATAATTAAGTTGTGTGATAGAGAGTTATTTGAAAAGAATGACGAATGTGGTCATTATAGATAAAATTCTCAACATAGCTTGTTATTAAATATTAACAAATTATTATTATTGAACTATGAATATGAATATTTGTGTACTAGATTATAGTTGACCTTAATCTTACAGAATTTTAGTTAGTTATTAATCAATTGATATTAATTGAAACAATGCTATGATTATGCAACTATTAATTAAATCAATTAACTAGAGTTAATTAGATTTAATTAATAATTATATTATCTAATAGAGATTTAATTGATATAATTCTTAAACAAGATTGTTAAAATATTGGTATCAAAAGTTGGTAAGTCTTATGACTTGAATTATGATTTTAGATATTTTAATAGTGAAGACTTAGTAACATATAATTAAATATTAGGTCATGGAATTGTGTACCTAAGTTAATTGATGGATTTAATTGATCATTTTAATAAAGTTATAATCTTTCTATTCGAAGATTGATAATTGGTTCTTTTATAAATGAATAATGATCCTTTGATTATGTTGAAAAGTTGAATTAATGATAAGGAAGAGTTATTCAATTAGTAACTTTGATCTTAGCAAATAAAGCGAATGATTTAATTTAAAGCCAATAAGTAGATACTTATCCTTAAGTTATTCTTAGAATGTAATTCTTAATAATAGAAGGGTAATGCTATCAGTGAACAATTGGGTTGACTTGTAAGTCAATGATGAAACTTAAAACACTTGAAGTATACTTGCAAACAGAAAACTAAAAACCCCTACACATTATTCAACTATGTGAATTTAGTAAACCAAAATATGTGTTTGCATCATGTATTCTATATGCTTCTTGTTTTAGGTTTTGGGTTGACTAGTGTTGACCAGTCTTAAGTTGTTACCAGAGGCTCGAGCATTATGAGATGTGATGACATGTTGATCTTATTTGGTCTTGATCTTTATAAGCCCAACCATGATTATCTGATCATATGCTCTATGAAATGTTTGTATTTATTCTTCAGCTTTCATGTGTGAAGCTAAGATGTATATATATCTGAGATGCTTGAACTAATCATTTTTGAATCATCGATTATTTATTCTTGGATTACTTTCTAGTCGCCATGACGGGACTGAAATGTGGATTTATTTCTTGATGTCATGTTGTGACATGTTTGACTCAACCATTTTGGAGTCTTCGATCAGTATGATTTTGAGATATTCTTGGTTGCTTGTTGAGAACCATTTATCTTGAGATATATTTTGGTTATTGAGAACTAATTAATACTTATGATTATTAATGATGCCTTCAGTTGCCAATAGAGAATTGTTGTGGTCATGATTTTCTATGGATTTTTTTTTAGATGCTCATGGAGATTTGATGATTCTTATCTTGGAGATTTGATAATTCTTATTATGGATATTTGATGCTTTTATGCATATTTGATGATTTTATTATGGATTATCTTTTATGATTTTGAGATTTATGATTCCATAAGCTTAGGGTAGGTAATCTACTTGTAGTGTCGGGAAGCAGCTTGCAATGGGGGCTGAGACTCTAAGTGGTTGCCAGGGTAACTCATTGTAAGTTTGGTTAATAAATGATAACATTTACACACTAAATGGAGATTAAATGAACCTGAAAAGATAATTATTTTGATGTTCTCGCCCATGCCTTGAGTGCTTGTACAAGCTAGGATGGGAGTAGTGAGAATGCATGGTTGCGACCGTGCATTTCGTAGTATGCCTCGTCAGTATGAGAGGATACTAGTGGCCGCATAAGATTAGTATGGACCCGTGGATTTTAGCTACTTGCCAGGGTAACTTGTACGTGATAATTGCGATGACACTTTCTTGCTTGCAGAGTAATTTTCCTACATGTCATTGTGTGCCTCTGGGAATTAGATGTCAGTTTTGTGTGAATGGAACCTTTGAGTTAGTATACTTTTAGGATTCCTGGACTATTAGAGATTTGTGCTTCGTGAATTGATATCCTGTTTGGGACTTGAGATTATCTCCTCAGCACGGTGGGAGTGGACCACTTAGGTTCCACGCGGTCGGGTGGTAGTGTATTTTCACTCTTATCATTTGAGATCCGTCCGAGACACCATGGCTAGAGTATCCTTGGTTGGTATTTATTCTTCATTATGTTCTTGGAGCATTATGATAGATAATATACTTTATGATGGATATATTTACTGGTATGTTTCTTATATTGATGATTTGCTTTACTTTGCATATTTTAGTTGATGATTTATTATGCTTTACTTTGAATGTTAGTAGGATGTTTTAGGAGTGACATTCCTACTATGTTAATATCGATGATCTCTTTGGTGCTTTGGAATGTTACGCACAGAAAGATGGCTAAAATCCACGATGGTCTAATGATGCTATTTACGGTTGGGAAGAATCGTGTAATTAGTTATTTATGTTTGTGATATATGGTTATCTTTTGTGATGGATGTTTATATCTTTTGTGATGATGTATCATGTATGATATATGGTTTTATTTATGTTATTGCATTATGGATTAATATTAGATGATGATGATGTACTTTATTTACTTGGATGTTTATTCTTTTAAAATTTTCATACCTTGTGATATGTACAGTGGATGATTGAGCTAAACTAAAATATAATTACATAAAGACACTTGTATATTGTTTAAGTATATTGGATGTATCATTGTTATTTCATAAGGATGGGATGTTAGATGAATAGTTAATTTAGATGTGATACAACGTTAAAGAATCTTTAAAGAATGTAGCATGTTATGTATATATGTTATGTTTATTTTCATTTGAATTGTTGCTACTGCTTTCGCAAATTTTATGAATGGTTTTATCTTTCATGTTTTAAAAAAAAAATTGTTTGGCAAACTTAGTAAAATTTTTTGGATCCCTTGGTGGGGCATTACATTTGGTATCAAAGTCTGAGTTTCAACATTGAGAGCTTTGGGTATATTGGAATGTCACTAGTTGTTAACTAGTTAAATAAAAACTTTGAACTATCATGTGTATCTCTTTCAAACTGAAAATTTGAAACTAGGTGGACTGAAACAAAACATAAGACTCTTACTTGCATATTTTTTATACTTCAACACTTAGCTTTGAAAATTAAAAATTCTACTGAAAACTTAAACGAAGACAAAATTGAAAATTGAAAACTTATTCTAGTTGCAAAACATGTATCTTTTATCTAAGTTTCAAGGTAGTATACCTTTGTTTATCTTTGCAAGCATTAAGTTGCTCTTGTTTAGAATGTATTAAAGGATATATTTCAGTAGTTGTTAAAAGAATGATGTTGGATCGATATAATTTTCGGTTTACTATTAAACCAAAATCATATTGCTCTAAGTGTGTTGTAAAATTCTCAATGGAATCATATTCCCCTGTAGGGAGGAAAAGAGTTCAATGGGACCCGCATAGTGAGTATCTTAACTTTTCATTCTTGTAGGCTTTCAGGAGTAAGCCTAATCCCAAGGGGGTGGATGTAGTGTCTGCCCCTGGTTCGCATTTTGTTATCATTGCTGAACTCTTTTAGAGCTTGTAGTGTCTGCCCCTGGTTCATATTTTGTTATCGTTGCTGAACTCTTTTAGAGCTAGTTTTATGTTGTTGGTTAGCAGCATTCTTTTGAGATTATCAGATATTGTGCTATGGATTCAGTTTATTATATGATGTGATTATTTAGACTCTACATTTCATGTATGTATGATGATTATTTTTAGTGTTCACAATTATTGATGATGATTATTACATTATTTTTAATTATTAATGATGATTAGTAAGACGATTTATTATCATATGTGCTTTCTTATGGATACTTACCACATACTTGCATGTGTATAGTGTGTGTTTGTCTTGCGTGTTTTCTTTTGTATGGCATGTCTGATGTGGTTAAGGAAAGGAGACGTAGTCACCTGCTAGTCGGGATCTACACGATGCACCACTTCCTACCATTGTCTATTTATTTTAGTATATATTGTGTTTGTACATGCATGATTTTTATGCAGGTTGCAGGTACCAGGTATCGACTTCTCTGAATTGTCAGGATGAGCGTATCCTATCACATTATCTCAATGATAAGAGAGGTGAGATAAATTCTCAAGTCCAAATCCCAACCCTTTAAGCCATTTTTCCTAATTGAAAAATTAGGACAAGTATCTAAGTTGAGTACCCTTCGAATATGTCGGATGACATAATTCGTGATATTAACCCTTGGTTTGATTTTGTATGTATTTTGGCTATGATGAGTTTTCATGTTTTTACCCTTGTGAAGTCTTTAATGTATTTTCTATTAATTAAGTCTAATTTTAAAAAAAAAAAATTAATTGTTTAATTAAATAAAAAATTAATATAGTATTTTAATATTTATTTTATTTAATTAATTGAAAAATTAATTAAATAAAATAATTAAATTTGAGAATAAAAATTAAAAGTTTAAATTTGGAATGTGACAACATTTATTTTAATAATAATATATTTGGAGTTCATTTTTAAATAAATGACTAAATAATAATATTATTAAAGCTAATAAATACTTTAGCAATTAATTTTGGAAAATGAAATTTAAAAGTGGAAAATATATTTTAAATTATTAAAAGATTCTAAAACTCATATGATTAAAATATAAATAAATTAAGATTGAAAAGTGGAGATATTAAAGTTAGTGCATGAGACTTAATAAATTAATTAATTAAATTTGGAAAGAGTTAATAAGTTGGAGTTATAAGCTTGCATGGGAATTAACATGTGTCATTAACACGGAGGTTAGTGCATCAATTAAGCACAAGTTGTCTACAATTCTATGACTCAGCAAAAAGAATTGAAAAAGACCCATACTTAGTTGGTGACACCTTTCAGCGGTTTCAAGAAGCATTCCAAATTTTTTTTGAGAGCTCGTGATATTCAGGCATTCATAGAAGCTTAAATGAAAAGCTTAATGAAAGCTACAAGTTTAATGAAAGCTACAACTTTAAAATGGAAGCTTCAAAGCTTACATGCAGGGGAGAAGATTCATATGCTCATATATTTTCTACTTGCTCCTATACTCTTTCTAGCACTTCTAATCACTTGGAAGATTCGATCGGCTTGGATTCTTGAAAAAATTGTGAATGATGGAGAAGGAAAGAATTTTTTATGAACTTCTGAGGCATGGCAAATTAGCATCAGTGTCCAAGTGCTCTTGTGATATTCTCATATTCCCTTTGCACTCTTTCTCTTCCTATCTTCATCATATCTATTTTATGTGTCTGAATACTTTTTGTGATTGAATCTACTATTTGAAATTGAAATCTAGATATTTTATTTGGATGAGAAGAAAAATAATAGAAAAACCCTAGTTCCAAATGAGAAAGAAATTAGATTTTAATCGGATTTGGGTTCGAATTTATATTAAATTAGAAAGATAAGATTTAGAATGAAAAAAAAAAATTTAAGTTGAAAATTCGAATGATTAGATGTAATCTTTCTATCAATTATATTTTTAGATGCTTATGAACAAACCCTTTTATGATTAAACTTAGAGAACAATTATTTTAACAAGAAATTCTTAATTCATCACAATTTGTCCTGTCGTTGCCCCTTGGATAGAACTGAATTTAGTCATTCATAACTTTTTATCGTGATCAAATTTATTCAATCGCTCCAGTCAGAATCGGCGCAACTTGGCCCTCTCCAACATATTTAAATTTCAGCCCAATCCAACTGTTCATTAGGAAGATATGATCGTCGTACTAGGACTGTTTTATTCGAGGACGGATATTTCTTCATTTTCCATAACCAAGAGTTCTTTATGCTTAAACTTCACAAAAATAATATATCAAAGTAATATAATTAGAATTTAATAATTATTTAATTAGTCTAAAGACTAATAAAAATGTTCTAAACGAATTAATAGAAATTTTTTAATGAAAATTTTATGGATAGAGCTAATGGATAGAGATATTGAATTCTATAAAAAATAGATGACTTTTAATATTAATTATTTAATGTTTATTAAATACTATTTAATATATAGTTAAGAGGTGATAATTTATAAAAGTGTTTAATGATGATTATTAAGAAACTCAAATTTTAATGATATTGGATTTAGATTTAAATAAGAATTATTACATTGACAAAGATTCATAGTTACAATACAAAATTGTTATAACATAGCTACGATTTGAATTATTATATTGGTTATAAATTATTGATATGCCTTAAAGGTTAGTTAAATATTAACTAATGGGGCTTATGAAAATATAGTTTGATGAGTTTATTATTTATTAATGTTTGTTGGGTCTAACAATCTATTAATAAATAATGGTTTAAATAGTTATCAACAAATTTGATTAGAGTTAATCTAGTGAAGATTATTTAATGATTAAAGTTTTGTAAAAAGATATTAATTTTTAGAATTTGATGTATAATTGATCAATTGATATTCATTGAGCTGATATCATAACCATGATATTAATAATTAAGTTGTGTGATAGAGAGTTATTTGAAAAGAATGACGAATGTGATCATTATAGATAAGATTCTCAACATAGCTTGTTATTAAATATTAACAAATTATTATTATTGAACTATGAATATGAATATTTGTGTACTAGATTATAGTTGACTTTAATCTTACAGAATTCTAGTTAGTTATTAGTCAACTGATATTAATTGAAACAATGCTATGATTATGCAACTATTAATTAAATCAATTAACTAGAGTTAATTAAATTTAATTAATAATTAAATTATCTAATAGAGATTTAATTGATATAATTCTTAAACAAGATTTTTAAAATATTGGTATCAAAAGTTGGTAAGTCTTATGACTTGAATTATGATTTTAGATATTTTAATGGTAAAGACTTAGTAACATATAATTAAATATTAGGTCATGGAATTGTGTACCTAAGTTAATTGATGGATTTAATTGATCATTTTAATAAAATTATAATCCTTTTATTCGAAGATTGATAATTAGTTCTTTTATAAATGAATAATAATCTTTTGATTATGTTGAAAAGTTGAATTAATGATAAGGAAGAGTTATTCAATTAGTAACTTTGATCTTAGCAAATAAAGCGAATGATTTAATTTAAAGCCAATAAGTAGATACTTATCCTTAAATTATTCTTAAAATGTAATTCTTAATAATGGAAAGGTAATGCTATCGGGGAACAATTGGGTTGACTTGTAGATCAATGATGAAACTTAAAACACGTGAAGTATACTTACAAACAGAAAACAGAAAACTTCTACACATTATTTAACTATGTGAATTTAGTAAACCAAAACATGTGTTTGCATCGTGTATTCTATATGCTTCTTGTTTTGAGTTTTGAGTTGACTAGTGTTGACCAGTCCTAAGTTGTTACCAGAGGCTCGAGGGTTATGAGATGTGATGACATGTTGATCTTATTCGGTCTTGATATTTATAAGCCCAACCATGATTATGTGATCATATGCTCTATGAAATGTTTGTATTTATTCTTCAGCCTTCATGTGTGAAGCTAAGATGTATATATATCTGAGATGCTTGAACTAATCATTTTTGAGTCATCGATCAGTTATCCTTGGATTACTTTCTAGTCGCCATGACAGGACTGAAATGTGAATTTATTTCTTGATGTCATGTTGTGACATGTTTGACTCAACCATTTTGGAGTCTTTGATCGGTATGATTTTGAAATATTCTTGATTGCTTGTTGAGAACCATTTATCTTGAGATATATTTTGGTTATTGAGAACCAATTGATACTTATGATTATCAGTGATGCTTTCAATTGCCAATAGAGAATTGTTGTGGTCATGATTTTCTATGGATGTTTTTTCAGATGCTCATGAAGATTTAACGATTCTTATCTTGGAGATTTGATGATTCTTATTATGGATATTTGATGCTTTTATGCATATTTGATGATTTTATTATGGATTATCTTTTATGATTTTTAGATTTATGATTCCATGAGCTTAGGGTAGGTAATCTACTTGTAGTGTCGAGAAGGGGCTTGCAATGGGGGTCGGGGCCCTAAGTGGCTGTCAGAGTAACTCATTGTAAGTTTGGTTAATAAGTGATAATATTTACACACTAAATAGAGATTAAATGAACCTAAAAAGATAATTGTTTTGATGTTCTCGCCCATGCTTTGAGTGCTTGTACAAACTAGGATGGGAGTAGTGAGAACGCATGGTTGCGACCGTGCATTCTGTAGTATGCCTCGTTAGTATGAGAGGATACTAGTGGTCGCATGAGATCAGTATGGACCCGTGGAGTTTAGCTAACTGTCAGGATAACTTGTACGTGATAATTGCGATGACACTTTTCCGCCTGTAGAGGAGGTTTCCTACCTATCATTGTGTGCCTCTGAGAATTAGATGTCAGTTTTTTGTGAATGGAACCTTTGAGTTAGTATACTTTTAGGATTTCTGGACTATTAGAGATTTGTGCTTTGTGAATTGATATCCTTTTTGGGACTTGAGATTATCTCCTCAGCACTGTGGGAGTGGACCACTTAGGTTCCACGCGGTCGGGTGGTAGTGTATTTTCACTCTTATCATTTGAGATCCGTCCGAGACACCGTGGCTGGAGTATCCTTGGTTGGTATTTATTCTTCATTATGTTCTTGGAGCATTATGATAGATAATATACTTTATGATGGATGTATTTACTAGTATGTTTTTTATATTGATGATTTGCTTTACTTTGCATATGTTAGTTGATGATTTATTATGCTTTACTTTGCATGTTAGTAGGATGTTTTAGGAGTAACATTCCTACTATGTTAATACCGATGATCTCTTCGGTGCTTTAGAATGTTACGCACGAAGGGATGACTAGGATCCACAATGGTTTAATGATGCTATTTACGATTGAGAGGAATCGTGCACTTAGTTATTTATGTTTGTGATATATTGTTATCTTTTGTGATGGATGTTTATATCTTTTGTGATGATGTATCATGTATGATATGTGATTTCATTTATGTTATTACATCATGGATTAATATTAAATGATGATGATGTACTTTATTTACTTGGATGTTTATTCTTTTAAGATTTTCATACCCTGTGATATGTACAGTAGATGATTGAGCTAAACTAAAATATAATTACAAAAAGACACTTGTATATTGTTTAAGTACATTAGATATATCATTGTTATTTCATAAAGATGGGATGTTAAATGAATAGTTAATTTAGATGTGATACAACGTTAAAGAATCTTTAAATAATGTAGCATGTTATGCATATATGTTATATTTATTTTTATTTGAACTGTTGCTATTGCTTCCGCAAATGTTATGAATGGTTTTATCTTTCATGTTTAAAAAAAAAAAAAATTGTTTGGCAAACTTAGTAAAATTCTTTGGATCCCTTGGCGGGGCATTACATTTGGTATCAGAGCCCGAGTTTCAACATTGGGAGCTCTAGGTATATTGGAATGTCACTAGTTGTTAACTAGTTAAATAAAAACTTTAAACTATCATGTGTATCTCTTTCAAACTGAAAATTTGAAACTAGGTGGACTAAAACAGAACATAAAACTGTTACTTGCATATTTTTCATACTTCAACACTTAGCTTTGAAAATTAAAAATTCTACTGAAAACTTAAACGAAGGCAAAATTAAAAATTGAAAACTTATTCTAATTGCAAAACATGTATTGCTTATCTAAGTTTCAAGGTAGTATACCTTTGTTTATCTTTGCAAGTATTAAGTTGCTCTTGTTTAGAATGTATTAAGAAACATATTTCAGTAGTTGTTAAAAGAATAATGTTGGATCGATATAGTTTTCGGTTTACTATTAAACCAGAATTATATTGCTCTAAGTGTGTTGTAAAATTTTCAGTGAAATCATATTCCCCTGTAGAGAGGAAAAGGGTTCAATGGGACCCGCATAGTGAGTATCTTAGCTTTTCATTTTTGTAGACTTCCAGGAGTAAGCCTAATCCCAGGGGGGGTGGATGTAGTGTCTGCCCCTAGTTCGCATTTTGTTATCATTGTTGAACTCTTTTAGAACTTGTAGTGCCTGCCTCCGGTTCACATTTTGTTATCGTTGGTGAATTCTTTTAGAGCTAGTTTAATGTTGTTGATTAGTAGCATTCTTTTGAGATTATCACAGATTGTGCTATGGATTTAGTTTATTATGTGATGTGATTATTTAGACTCTACATTTCATGTATGTATGATGATTATTTTTAGTGTTCACAATTATTGATGATGATTATTACATTGCTTTCAATTATTAATAATGATTAGTAAGATGATTTATTATCATATGTGCTTTCTTATGGATACTTACCCCATACTTGCATGTGTATGGTGTGCGTGTTTGTCTTGCGTGTTTACTTTTGTATGGCATGTCTGATGTGGTTAAGGAAAGAAGTCATAGTCAACTACTAGTCGGGATCTACACGATGCACCACTTCCTACCATTGTCTATTTAGTTTAGTATATATTGTGTTTGTACATGCATAGTTTTTATGCAGGTTGCAGATACCGAGTATCGACTTTCCTGAATCGCCAGGATGAGCGTACCCTATCACATTATCTCAATGATAAGAAAGGGGAGATAAATTCTCAAGTCTAAATCTCAACTCTTTAAGCCATTTTCTCTAATTGGAAAATTAGGACAAGTATCTAAGTTGAGTACCCTTCGAATATGTCGGATGACATAATTCGTGATATTAACCCTTGGTTTGATTTTGTATGTATTTTGGCTATAATAGGTTTTCATATTTTTACCCTTGTGAAGTCTTTGATGTATTTTCTATTAATTAAGCCTAATTAAAAAGATTTTAATTAATGGTTTAATTAAATGAAAAATTAATATGGTATTTTAATATTTATTTTACTTAATTAATTGAGAAATTAATTAAATTAAATAATTAAATTTGAGAACAAAAATTAAAATTTTAAATTTGGAATGTGACAACATTTATTTTAATAATAATATATTTGGAGTTCATTTTTAAATAAATGACTAAATAATATTATTATTAAAGCTAATAAATATTTTAGCAATTAAGTTTTGGAAAATGAAATTTAAAAGTGAAAAATATATTTTAAATTATTAAAAGATTCTAAATCTCATATGATTAAAATATAAATATATTAAGATTGAAAAGTGGAGATATTAAAGTTAGTGCATGAGACTTAATAAATAAATTAATTAAATTTGGAAAGAATAAAGTAAATTCGACTTATAAGCTTGCATGGGAATTAATATGTGTCATCAACACGGAGGTTAGTGCATCAATTAAGCACAAGGTGTCTATCATTCTATGACTCATCAAAAAGAATTTGAAAAGATCCATGCTTAGTTGGTGAGCCCTTTCAACGGTTTCAAGAAGCATTCCAAACGTTTCTTGAGAGCTCTTGATATTCAGGCATTCATAGAAGCTTAAACGAAAAGCTTAATGGAAGCTACAAATTTAATGGAAGCTACAAGCTTAAAATAGTAGCTTCAAAGCTTACATGCGGGAGAGGAGATTCATATGCTCATATATTTTCTACTTGCTTCTATGCTTCTTCTAGCACTTCTAATCACTTGGAGGATTCGATCGGCTTGAATTTTTGGACGAATTGCAAATGATGGAAAAGGAAGGGATTTTCTATGACCTTATGAAGCATGGAAAATTAGCATCAGTGTCCAAGTGCACTCATGATATTCTCATATTCCCTTTGCACTCTTTCTCTTCTTATCTTCATCATATCTATTTTATGTGTCTGAATACTCTTTGTGATTGAATCTACTATTTGAAATTGGAATCTAGATATTTTATTTGGATGAGAAGAAAAATAATAGAAAAACTCTAGTTTCAAATGAGAAAGAAATTAGATTTTAATCAGATTTGGGTTCGAATTTATCTTAAATTAGAAAGATAAGATTTAGAATTAAAATAGAAATTCCAAGTTAAAAATTTGAATGATTAGATGTAATCTTTCTATCAATTATATTTTTGGATGCATATGAACAAACTCTTTTATGGTTAAATTTAGAGAATAATTATTTTAACAGGAAATTCTTAATTCATCACAATTTGTCCTGTCGCTGCCCCTTGGATAGACTCAAATTCAATCATTCATAACTTTTTATCGTGATCGAATTTATTCGATCGCTCCAGTCAGAATCAGCGCAACTTGGCCCTCTCCAACATATTTAAATTTCAGCCCAATCCAACGGTTCATTAGAGAGATATGGTCGTCGTACTAAGACTGTTTTATTCAAAGACAGATATTTCTTCATTTCTCATAACCAAGAGTTCTTTATGCTTAAACTTCACAAAAATAATGTATCAAAATAATATAATTAGAATTTAATAATTATTTAATTAGTCTAAAGAATAATAAGAATGTTCTAAATGAATTAATAGAGATTTTTTAATAGAAAGTTTGTGGATAGAGCTGATGGATAGAGATATTGAATTCAATAGAGAATGGATGACTTTTAATATTAATTATTTAATTAATATTAAATACTATTTAATATATAGTTAAGAGGTAGTAATTTATAAAAGTGTTTAATGATGATTATTAAGAAATTCAAATTTTAATGATATTGGATTTAGATTTAAATAAGAATTATTATATTGACAAGGAGTCATAGTTACAATATAACATTGTTATAATATAGCTACGATTTGAATTATTATATTGGTTATAAATTATTGATATGCCTTAAAAGTTAGTTAAATATTAACTAATAGGGCTTATGGAAATATAGTTTGATGAGTTTATTATTTATTAATGTTTGTTGGGTCTAACAATCTATTAATAAATAATGGTTTAAATAGTTATCAACAAATTTGATTAGAGTTAATCTAGTGGAAATTATTTAATGATTAAAGTTTTGTAAAAAGATATTAGTTTTTAGAATTTGAAGTATAATTGATCAATTGATATTCATTGAGCTGATATCATAACCATGATATTAATAATTAAGTTGTGTGATAGAGAGTTATTTGAAAAGAATGACGAATGTGGTCATTATAGATAAGATTCCCAACATAGCTTGTTATTAAATATTAACAATTTATTATTATTAAACTATGAATATGAATATTTGTGTACTAGATTATAGTTGACCTTAATCTTACAGAATTCTAGTTAGTTATTAGTCAACTGATATTAATTGGAACAATGCTATGATTATGAAACTATTAATTAAATCAATTAACTAGAGTTAATAAGATTTAATTAATAATTAAATTATGTAATAGAGATTTAATTGATATAATTCTTAAACAAGATTGTTAAAATATTGGTATCAAAAGTTGGTAAGTCTTATGACTTGAATTATGATTTTAGATATTTTAATGGTGAAGATTTAGTAACATATAATTAAATATTAGGTCATGGAATTGTGTACCTAAGTTAATTGGTGGATTTAATTGATCATTTTAATAAATTTATAATCTTTCTATTCGAAGATTGATAATTGGTTTTTTTATAAATGAATAATGATCCTTTGATTATGTTGAAAAGTTGAATTAATGATAAAGAAGAGTTATTCAATTAGTAACTTTGATCTTAGCAAATAAAGCGAATGATTTAATTTAAAGCCAATAAGTAGATACTTATCCTTAAGTTATTCTTAGAATGTAATTCTTAATAATGGAAGGGTAATGCTATCGGGGAACATTTGGGTTTACTCTTAGGTCAATGATGAAACTTAAAACACTTGAAGTATACTTGCAAACAGAAAATAGAAAACCCCTACACATTATTCAAATATGTGAATTTAGTAAATCAAAACATGTGTTTGCATCGTGTATTCTATATGCTTCTTGTGTTGAGTTTTGGGTTGACTAGTGTTGACCAGTCCTAGGTTGTTACCAGAGGCTCGAGGGTTATGAGATGTGATGGCATGTTGATCTTATTTGGTCTTGATCTTTATAAGCCCAACCATGGTTATGTGATCGTATGCTCTATGAAATGTTTTTATTTGTTCTTCAGCCTTCATGTGTGAAGCTAAGATGTATATATATCTGAGATGCTTGAACTAATCATTTTTGAGTCATCGATCAGTTATCTTTAAATTACTTTCTAGTCGCCATGATGGGATTGAAATGTGGACTTATTTCTTGATGATGTCATGTTGTGACATGTTTGACTCAACCATTTTGGAGTCTTCGATCAGTATGATTTTGAGATATTCTTGGTTGCTTGTTGAGAACCAGTTATCTTGAGATATATTTTGGTTATTGAGAACCAATTAATACTTATGATTATCAGTGATGCCTTCAGTTGACAATAGAGAACTGTTGTGGTCATGATTTTCTATGGATGCTTTTTCAGATGCTCATGAAGATTTGATGATTCTTATTTTGGAGATTTGATGATTCTTATTATGGATATTTGATGCTTTTATGCATATTTGATGATTTTATTATGGATTATCTTTTATGATTTTGAGATTTATGATTCCATGAGCTTAGGGTAGGTAATCTACTTGTAGTGTAGGAAAGCGGCTTGCAATGGGGGTCGGAGCCCTAAGTGGCTTCCAAAGTAACTCATTGTAAGTTTGGTTAATAAGTGATAACATTTACACACTAAATGGGGATTAAATAAGCCTAAAAAGATAATTGTTTTGATTTTCTCGCCCATGCCTTGAGTGCTTGTACAAGCTAGGATGGGAGTAGTGAGAATGCATGGTTGCGACCGTGCATTCCATAGTATGCCTCGTCAGTATGAGAGGATACTAGTGGCCGCATGAGATCAGTATAGACCCGTGGAGTTTAGCTAACTGCCAGGGTAACTTGTCCGTGATAATTGCGATGACACTTTTCGGCTTGCAGAGTAGGTTTTCTACATGTCATTGTGTGCCTCTGAGAATTAGATGTCAGTTTTGTGTGAATGGAACCTTTGAGTTAGTATACTTTTAGGATTCCTGGACTATTAGAGATTTGTACTTCGTGAATTGATATCCTATTTGGGATTTGAGATTATCTCCTCAGCATGGTGGGAGTGGACCACTTAGGTTCCACGCGGTCGGGTGGTAGTGTATTTTCACTCTTATCATTTGAGATCCGTCCAAGACACCGTGGCTGGATTATCCTTGGTTGGTATTTATTCTTCATTATATTTTTGGAGCATTATGATAGATAATATACCTTATGATGGATGTATTTACTGGTATGTTTCTTATATCGATGATTTGCTTTACTTTGCATATGTTAGTTGATGATTTATTATGCTTTACTTTGAATGTTAGTAGGATGTTTTAGAAGTGACATTCCTACTATGTTAATACCGATAATATTTTCAGTGCTTTGAAATGTTACACACGGAGGGCTGGCTAGGATCCATGATGGTCTAATGATGCTATTTACGATTGGGAGGAACCGTGCATTTAGTTATTTATGTTTGTGATATATGGTTATCTTTTGTGATGGATGTTTATATCTTTTGGGATGATGTATCATGTATGATATGTGATTTCATTTATGTTATTGCATCATAGATTAATATTAGATGATGATGATGTACTTTATTTACTTGGATGTTTATTCTTTTAAGATTTTCATACCCTGTGATATGTACAGTGGATGATTGAGCTAAACTAAAATATAATTACAAAAAGACACTTGTATATTGTTTAAGTACATTGGATGTATCATTGTTATTTCATAAGGATGGGATGTTAGATGAATAGTTAATTTAGATGTGATACAACATTAAGGGATCTTTCAAAAATGTAGCTTGTTATGTATATTTGTTATGTTTATTTTTATTTGAATTGTTGCTATTGCTTCCGCAAATGTTATGAATGGTTTTATCTTTCATGTTTTGTAAAATAAAAATAAAAAATTGTTTGGCAAATTTAGTAAAATTCTTTGGATCCCTTGGCGGGGCATTACATTACGATTTAGGAGATCTAGGTACCCAAAGTTAGCCTAAGCGACTACTAGGTCTCTTTCCCAAATTGGTGTCGTTGTTGGTGAATGCATTGATAGGCTCCACGAAAGGACTGAGATTGTTTTGGCCTAGTCATTTGCATTGTTTTTTATTTCAATAAAAATAGCTTTTCACATTTCTAACAAAATAAAAATTTATTGTTTAAATGCATTATTCATCTTCTTCTATTTTAAAATATATTATTTAATATATATTTAACCAAAAAAAGGTATCTATGTAAATATGTATATGTATCATTATTACTATTTAATATAATTATACCTAATCTATTTAATCTATTATTAATTTTTACTTGAAAATAATAAATAAAATATATTACTCTAAAAAATACATCTAAAATAAAACATGTCTTATAATATATTTTCTCTTATTCAAACATAAATATTTTCTTATTATGTTGATATTCACTCAAAAGGAGATTTAAATTTGAAATATTAGTAATATAACAATGTTGTAAAAGCTTCAAAAATAATTGAAATTCTTAAATATAAATTTATTCAATTAAATATGTTGCATTAATTCTTATGTTTATAATAATTTAATGAAAAAATAATTTACAATTAAAATGTATACTTATTAATTATATTATAATGAATGTAAATATTTACAATAGTTATATATAGATCACTACTCCAAATGATAATTAAAGGATAATATAGATAAAAAAATGTCATCTAACAAACTTAAACTCGTAATATTAAATGATTCATAATAACATATTTTTCAATTTAAATATATAATTATTTGATATGTTATAATTGACATAAAGAAAAAATAATAATTACACACAGAGAGAGAGAGAGAGAGAGAGAGAGAGAGAGAGAGAGAGAGAGAGATGTGGTTTGGTAGGGTGAGGGCTGGAAAGGAGATAGAAAGAGAGAATATGCAAAGGGAAGAGAAAGAGAGAGTAAGGGATTGAGAAGAAGAGGGATATGGAGATGAAAGGAAAAGATAAACAAAGATAGTGAGAATGAAATATATAACTAAGAGAAGGTAGAGAGGGATATATAGGGATAGAGATGGATAAAGGGAGAGATGGAGAAGAAAAGGGATAGGTGATGAGAGAAATGAAAGGGGTAGACAGAGATGTATGGATGAATATAAAAATGAGACACAAGTAAATAGTGTTTGTGTGTGTGTGGGAGAGGGAGAGAGCAGTGAGGGAGAGACACATTCAAGGAGATAATTCTAAATGAATGCTCAAAATGATGTGTAGGACATCCGAAATGATGGTTAAAGTATTCAAGATGAGGGTTGGGTATGCAAAGATGCAAGATGGAAGATGCAAAGTGATAATTTTTGAGGTGAAATGCAAAGGATGCAAGCTTAAATGCTAATGATTGCAATGTGAATATGAGGGATACTAAAAAGGTGCTATATGAAGTCTATATGATGCAAGTATGAGGCTCAAACTATGAAGAATGCAAGTGGATGCTATGCAAGAGTGAAATCTATGTTTTTCCAAGCACGTTTAGGAGCACAAGTTGCCATGTTTTCCAAGGTTTGAATGTATTGAACAAAAGTTTGTGATGTTTTGACAATGTTTTGAAAATGTTTGATATTTTGACAAGGTTTTGCAAGTTTTCAAGGTGTAAATTTGAATGTTGGCTTTTATCTTAATTATATTTTACACATACGCAAGACACATTAAGACAAGAATAACTGTTGTTAAAAGTGAACAGTCACACCACAACCTGGGCTTTAGGACTGTATCCACTGAATTCCTACTTGAACCAAAGTTTAGTTGCGCTTATCCAGAGTGGAAAACTTAGGACCTTGGCACCACAGGCTCCCCCTTACAGCGCACTCACTTCTTGGGGCTACCAAGATCCACTTCCCAAGGGGCATGACTTCCCAAGGGACTGTTGTCTCTACTAAGGACTGTGAGAATGTAGGATGTCTTCACGGGCATGGGTGACCCCTTGAGCCAGTGGATAGAAAGGATTTTGGCCACTAAAACATGGTTTTTAGTAAGGGCATTCCGTTTAGCAAGTGAGTGATAAACTTCCTCAGAAGGTCTCCCAGCCCCAAGAACCGGGGTTTGATGCACCACAAGGGTACTGGAGGAGAGCTATCACTCAGCAATACCGCAGACACGACTTTCACCGTAATCGAGTTTTATATAGTAGTTGGAATGTTGACCTGGCTTTTGGCCCGTTACCGCTCTGAGGTCATCCCCTGGCATACCCAATATCGAGTATCTTGGTCCAAGGCAGGCCTCCTATAGAAGTTACATGGATTTCTCTTACACCCAAGATCCATGAATGGCGAGGGGAGAGGATACATCTAATGCAACTCCTAGGGATTTAAACACTAGAAAAACGCCAAGCAGAAAATAAAAAGTTCATTTTAAGCACCAAACAAAGTGTTATTTAATCTAATAAATCCACACACATGGTTTTGACAAACACACAATGGTCTTCGACAACGTCCTGCAAAGCAAACATTAGTAGTTTACAGTTATGATTATGTCTTCATCCCACAATTGCCACATGCTGCAAGGAGACCATTAGTAACACAAAATCTTCTAATCTATGTTCTAGAAGGAAATGAAAACCTTAGATTATTTCTTTATAGAAATTGAGAATTCATAAAGAGTTATGGCACATTTATTTTTATTGAATGAATTTGATTTGAAAATAAAATTAAATATTTTTCATTAATTCAAGTTATAAATTAAAAAATTCAATTAAATGTAACTGCCGAGATAATTAAAGTGAGATAAGTAAAACTAACATGTAACCACACTTTAAAATTATCTAGTTTGAATCTATTTAACTTCAATGTATCATTTAAACAACTTCACTAATGAAAGAAAGAAAGAAATAATTTAGATGTTCAATTTTTTTTTGACAAATTCAATATTTTAAAAAATGAAAAAATCAATAAGAATATACATTTCTTAACACCATGAATGTGTTACTAATTTTTAATTTAACTTCAATGCATCTGTTAAACAACTTCATTAATGAAAGAAAGAAATAAATAATTTATTTTATCAAATTGTGAACGAATATAGAAAATATTGATGAAAGCATGAACGAAGATAGGAAGAACATTAATTTGAAAATATTGAGAAATCTCTCACCTTCCTTCGATTTATGTGTGGACAAAATTTGTGGCAAAGACAGGCCTGCAATGCACTATCAGGTTGATGCCAAATACGGAGATTGATGGCACAAAATGATGTCTATGATGGAAATTTGCAATCAATGATTGAAACGCGAGACATGGTGGTTTTTGTTTCACGGATAGAATGATGTTTCATGCATGTAGATGCAGGTCCCATTTCTGATATTTTTTTGGTTTTTTCGACTATTCGCACGAACAAAAAAAATTTAGGCATGTTTGCGCGAACATGGTCACTTAATTTTCCAACCGCCATGAAATTGCAATGGGCATGTTTGCCTGAACATGTGTTCGTGGGAACATGCTCAATATGTTAGCGTGAACACCATGTTCAGGCGAACACCCAAAATTAAGAAAATTTCAACCCATTTTTCATTATTTTTTAAATTTTTTGCTCTTTTGACTCCCATAATTGTAGGAGAATGATCTCCTACTGTAAAATTAAAAATTTCAAAATGTGCTGCTCGGAGCAAGCTTTCCAATCACTATAATTTTAATACATATTTTAGTCATTAAGACTTGCAAATATGAGTTTAACTCATTATAGGTTCATTACCAGTTCATTACCGATTAAACATCAACCGACATCGACACATCGAGAAAATTAGTAAATTAGGTCAAATTTTTTTTGAAAAATATATAGGCACTAGCTTATTGAGATACCTTACTATTCAAAAAAAAAAAAAATTAGGTTTATGATAAATTGACTTCAAATTATCTGTGTCAAACGGAACGTATGTCTGAATTATGATTTGTGTCACTTCAAAACTTCATAAACTATACAATATTCAACAAAAATAAATCAAACCAAATGCAGACACTGGATATTGATGTTACAAATCCAACGCTGAAAGAATTACTTCATTATCATTTCTAGAAAAAAAGTTATGTGTGTAAAACGGATTGTCACTCTTTAAAATATTGAATTTTATTATGTACCACTTTTCGGAGGAGATAAAAAAAACTGACATAAATTTTATTTTTTTTAGATTAAAAAATATAGTTACAAAGTAGGAACAAAGTATTCAAAATCACTAGTTTATGTCATCTTGAAATTATTTATAGTTTTGGAGATATAGTCACTTGAACGTGACGTTTGTTGCAAAAATATTGATTTCAGTGTCAAAATTGGTCAAAAAGTGGAACCCATTATTGTGGGATCACCCAATTAACTCGTGTTTGTGATTCTCACATGTTCCTAAATTCTTTTCAATTGGTTAAGAGTTCAAATATAACTGAGACACCTATTAGTTAGTTGATGTCTTTTATTTTCATAAAGGAATAAGTCACCCTCAAATTTGGGGAGGTGTGATGTGTCTCCCTAGAAGAATTTAAGATGTAACTAATCCCACTCTCTCAAACTATGTATAAGGTCCAATTTTTCCAATAGTGAGTGGATCAGCCAATGCACATGTGATATACTTAAATTTTTCCTTCATTTTTTATTCGCTAAGTTGTTACTACAACTGTCTACTATGTACTATTTCAGAGGAATAAAGTGGATGACTTGATGATGTATTGAGGTTAGTCGTGAGTCTGAGATTACATCTCCTCAAGCAATGACTACTTGAGGCAATGCAATTCTCTTGTAGTTAGATTAATTTAACCAAGCAATAATTTTATTTTAATTCTTTTCTGTGGAATAATTGCTATGTTGAAAATGAATCGATTAGCAATTATACTACATGCTCAAAATAACTTTTCCTAATAGGCATCTGTAATTAGACAAATACATGGGCCAGCTTAATCTTGGTGCCTTAATCATTAATTTATAGTGGAGGCCTTGTGTTGCTAGGAGCTTTGATCATTTTTTGAATATGATATTAAGCACAGTGGGTACCCTCTATTTTGTGTGTGGATTCAATCATGTTTCTTCGGATTTACCTTTGACATATGTGGGTGTGAGGGAGCTAAACATCAATAGGATAAGGTTAACTCACATGCCTACTCATGGTATAGGTGGGCTAGCATGCTACTACCCCAACATATATTATCTCCCTCTCCATGGTCTAGATGTAGGGAATGAGACACCCTAATAGATGGGAACCTCATCCATCTGTAGCAACTTGTAGTGCCATCAATATAGGTCTATGAAATCTCATCTCAAGGTGGTGGTAGATCCACCAAAGACCTGAAGATAAATATCCAAACTATTCACTAATCAAGTTGTCGTCAGTGATTACTTTGGATATTTATCTTCCAGTAAAAAGACAATTTAAACAAAATATGTTGATCAAAATTTCCACCAATCTTGGTCGCAATTTCCACCAAATATTTCTCAAAATTTTGACCAATGCATCAACCAGGATTCCATCATGGATTTGGCATCCTGGTCAATCAAGGGCTAGCAAACTGTTGACCAATCTTTAGTGGAAATTTTGACCAAAGAATCAACTAGTGTATGAGGAGATTATGGCTTGTAATCAACCACACTTCAATATGGTCCTTACATGTGAAACTATCTTGGAATGAACATTGAATCGTTCACTCAAAATGATTTGGCCAATCAACTTGTTGCCTCCTAACTATATCAATTTTTCCCTTGCTCTTAGAACGAGAAGCTAGCAACCAAACCTCTAGTATGAAGGATTTATAGCTAAATGAGAATGAAAATTATGCTAGATGAGATGCAATTAATCTAAGAACAAAGAAAGAAAGTTATACTATATGAATGCATATTAAGCTAAAATGATACTAATAATTGTAAGAAATTTAAGCTAGAAAATGAGTAAATATTCCAACATAGATTCGATGCACAATTAATTCAACCTTCTTTTGAAATGATGAATTGAGAGCTTCTTAAATAGAATTCTAGAAATTGATCAATGGTCAAGATCAAGTAGAATAGATGGTTTAGATTGGAAAAATGATTCAGTTAGAGTGGAAACTTCCTTGTGTAGATGAAGTTAAATATTTTAGATCTTAGTGTCATTAAGAGTTGCTTGATTCTCTTCTAAGTGTGAGAAATAGTTAACTAAGTTAATTCTATTTTGACTTCTAGTTCACTCAGAATTTCCATTTCTGAACTAAAGAGAAGATTTTGGAGAAGACATTTAATTTTAAAAATAGAATATGACCTCAAAATTGAATAATCTTAATTAATTGAATAATTAAACTCAATAATTAAAATGATGACATTATCTTATTAAATTAAATACATTTAATTCCTTTGTACATTAGCTAAAGGGATGATTTTAAATTTAATTAAAGTACGAACACTTGTAATTAGATTTAACTTAATTGATAGGTTTAATGTAGCTAATTTGAGTCAATACTTAGGAATTAAATAAAGAGTGTGATTAATGCATATTAGGGTTTTTCTACATTTGACATTTAGGTCAAGTAGCGATAATTAGAGTCAGAATTGCCTAGTAAAATAGGACTTGGGATTGATCAAATAGACTAGAATTGGTTTAGCATGGCAATGTGCCAATTTTGGGGTATTACAACTAGGACACCATCGTGGGTTTGACATCTTGGTCAATTCTTTGGTTGAAATTTTGACCAATGATCTTATTAACAAGGGAGGTCATTTTTGACCAAATGCATCATCGCACTTTTGACACCTACAAGACTTGATTAGAATTTTTATGACAAAAATAGCGACCAAGCATTTGGTCAAAAATTTGACCAACACAAGTAAAAAATTTATCCATTTTTTAATCAAAAAATGAGTCAAAATGTACAAATGATATGTTTGGATGCTTTTTGAAGAATTAGGGCACTGTCAAATATGTCATTTCCAAAATGTCCTCTAAAGATTTAATAAGATGATTTTTTAAGTCAAGATCCTATTCATTCCAGCTTTTTTGAAAAAATAGAATTATTAGATACATAACTTCAATATAGTACAATAAATGGAAGAAAAGAAAAATATTTTACTAATGATATGAAACTACATACCTTTTGCATATAGTGGGTCCAAATAGCTTCAATGTCATTTCAAAAAGAGAATCATAGAAAACATCATTTCCTACTAAAACATAATGGAATTATCAGTCCAAAATGAGTTATGTATAAGTAAACTACAATTATACTATAAATAATAATAGTTTTAAAACACCTGGAAGCTTTGGTAATTTTAATGGAAACATATTGTTCTTGTTCAACAATAATGACCCCACAAATGAGCTAATACTAGTAACATGGGATGATCCAAGAAATGGTTGAGCTTCACTAGTAGTGGTATGTGTTCTTGTATGAACTATAGGTGTATCTATTAGTACACAAAATAGGTCCACGACTATAAAATCCACCCAACAAAAAAAATAATGCATGATTAGCACATTAAAAAATATAGAAATATAAGGTTTTACTAGTTGTACTTGGTATATAAGATGCATGCAAGCTCCTTGTTGCTGACAATGTAGTCGGTAATATCAAAGTGATGACCAAAGGAGGTTTCCACACTTCATCATGACCTGAAGAATACATTGTTAGAAAAGATATTTACAATGGATAAAGAAATGGGATACTAGCCACAAGCATCTCAAAGGTTAAATGAATAGTTAAATGTTTAACGATTATTTACATGAAGGTTATGCACTACAACCCTCACCATATTGACCACGTCTCATAGGTGTTAAAAAATCCAATAAGAAGAACACATAATATTTTAGATCATGATCCATAAGATAGTATAAAATATAAACATCTATTGAACTTTTATTATTGCTTAAAATTAATTATTTCTTACCTTCAAAGAATTGACTCTACATCAATTAATCTTTGAGTTCCTCTATCTCGTCAGTTTTTTTTTGTTCAAGGACAAGAATTTTATTATTATTTGAGTAGCCATGAAGATGGGGTTAGTGCTACATTCAGTGTCATCTAAAAATGATGCCTCGATTTAAGATCACATTCGATCTGTTGTCATATTTTCTTTTCCCTATCAATAAGTATCAAGTTGTGACATCAATATTAGTAAAATTCCATCAAAATAACTCCAAATCTATAAAGAAAAGAACATAATAATATGAATTGTTTTCTATATAATTTGTACAATTATAGTAATTAAGGTTTACCTTTGTCAAAGAAGTTGCTTGAGGAGCACCCCCGCCCGTGTCTTTTGGTGGATCCATCTCACCCTATGAAAAAGATTAATAATTCTTAGCAATAAATAGTGAAATGAAAGTAATAGACTTAGCAAAAAAAAATATTAATAAAATATTAGATTGTCTATTGGAGTCAATGTTAATTAGAGGCAATTAGTTTAAATTTTGTACTAACCAGTACCATGATAGTGAATTATTTGTATCTACATGATTCAAATTGTAATCTATCAAAAGCTCTTCCCCTGCACTTATTGATTTTTTTGTACATACAAAAACATGATTACCTCACGTGTCTCAAATATACAATTTAGCCACTTATTACCTGACACAGGTCGAGAACTATTTGTAAATTGTGTAATATTCCCTATTTCTTTTGGCCTTCCATTGATATACATAGTGAGCCTTTTACTTTGATCATTTTCTTTGCATTGTATATAATTTGGTGACAATGCATACCTATGCATACTTTTTTTTTATTGCACAATCCACATCCAATTATTGTAATTGTAACAAGGTCCTACATACTCCATCAATTTTTAAAAAAACTATTATAATTGACCTTTATGTCATCCATAGAAGATAGACCCAAACTACGTAATGAAGATGGTGCTATGCGATATATTCTTCCATTAGCAAAAAAATTAGTTTTAACTATAGGTAGTTCATTGCATACCCATTCTTTCTGAAGATGTGTGTACCTTAAGGTAAACTTCTTATCACCTTCACTCTCATTATCATTAGAACATGACCCCCCCTCAACAAGAAAAAATTGCATTTGTTTATTGAATTTTCTTCTAATCTTTAGACCTCTAGTTGATCTCCCTATTTTCAACTTACTAGATGTTTCAATTTTGTCTTCTATTCTTGCATTTTCCTCACTCAAGGAAGATACATCAAACAAATACCTATTTGGTGATACCTATAATCCATAAAATGAGAGACATACTAGGACTAAAGTTGATGTTGATGGTTAAAAAATATATGCAAATAAAAAATAGTATCTATAGGGTCTATTGACTTATACCTATTGATCCATGTCACTATACATGATCCTGATCAAAGACATTAAATATCCTACATATGTAAATCATTTATCTTAAGTTAGCCAAAAATTACATGATGTATATGCTACAAATTATGTAGAAGAAAAAAATTACATGACGCATTCAACGAAATCATTGTATATTTGTTAATTCCTTACCTCTACTTTATGTGTGGTAGCTATGCAAAATTATTATATATACTACATGACAATAGAGTTCAACATATAATAACTAAATTATAAAACCATACAAGTCAAAAAAAAATCTATGAATAAATCACTCCATCCTAGACATACATTTTATTGATCATGTCATTTATCATTATCTTCATCCATGTCATCATCATCATCACATCATCATACTTGTCACTTTAATCATCATCATCACTACCACCATCTTCATTGCCATCATCATCATCATCACCATTATCATGACCATCATCATCATGAACATTATCTCCTTGATCATCACCATGATCATGGTCATGATCATCATCACAATCATCATCAACATCACTAGAATCATCATCTTCTTCATCATCATCATCATTGTGTAATAGTTGTTCATGATCATCATTTAATTCATCTTCTGATTCTTCAATATCGTCTTCTTCAATTATGTTATACTTTATTGGCCTTCCTCTTGGATCATGTCTAAAAACAAATAACCAACCTGGTTTATGTGGAATGAAAAAGTAAAACACTTGCTCACATTAGCTTGGAAGAACATAGGGCTCATCTCCAACTAGCTTAAATGACCTTGTATTAATCATTGTAAATCCACTATTATGTTCAATAAACATCCTATCAAGATCATTTGATTTAGTCGTAGCTTGTACCATTTGATGACAAATAGAAGTAATTTGAATGAATTAAAGTCGCACTCAAGTACATCATCCAAAATACAAAAGTATCAATTTTCAGATTGGTGAGGATGTATGTCATTTTTAGATGAAATTTTGGTGACCTCAAAGACTGCACTTATCCCAAAATCACAAGTTTTTTTTGTTTCATCTGACTTTTTTATGCAAAACTTATGGCCATGGTAGTACATATCTTTGTCATGTTTTATTTGCAATTATTCAAACATTTCAAGATTATTTGCATTGATCTATGAGTTGATATTAAACTTTTGGGTCATGATTAGTAATCTTATATGTAACTTTCTTTCTTTTAAGACATATCCTAGATCAAGTACCATTGGCATAACATTGGGATCTCCATTACGATGTGATTCTTTAACCAATGATGTAACACCATCCCATGTTAATGAGTGACCATTTTCTTGAGACTATTGAACCCATACTATCATCTAATCAAGATTGTTTGCGATATACAAATATAATGCATCTCACTCATGACCAACTATGAAGAAAATAACTAGACCAATTAGAAACAACTCATATTGATGATGGATAAGAATTAATTAGCTACAATAACATCTTATAATTACATATCACTTTCCTCGATCTACTTTTCCCCATCAAGTACTCCCCTTTGAGTCTGTTAATGGAGTTGGGGTCCCAAATGTAATATAATGGATCTTTGATGTGAACTTAGGAAGATATTCACTAATATACACCATGGTCTGGTATACCATATATCCCTCTACCATAGTGTTGGAATATTGAAATGGGAAGAATGCTTCTGAGAGGGGGGGTGAATCAGAAATATTACACTTTAACCATTAAAACTTTTAACTTAAAGTAAATTGCATGCATGTAAACATATCAAACAATCATGAGAAACAAACATGCATCACCACATAACACTAGAGATTTGGGTAACCCAGAAACCCTCCAAGAATAAGAAGGTAAAACTAGGGTGGGGATGATACCCACAAAATCACTAGAACAATAATGTTTAGCCACTTTTTGATGGTCTGCCCTATTAAAGGCTTTACACTGTATCAATAGTGACCTGGTTAAAGGATTTACAAACACTTTACATGAAGTGTTACCCTGTTAAAGGATTTAATCACCTATTCAAAAGTTCTACAAAATAGTTGTTAAGCTAACCTATCAACATAGGGTTTCCTTTTCAATACAATGGCTAGAGAGTATTGGGTATAATAAACCTGATAGCTTACAATCCTTGATTGCTGAATACAGGCACTTGATCTACTTTCTCTGATCTTGATCCTCTGAGATCTTATATTTTTTCATATCCCTTTCTTTGTTCTGATCAACTGAATGTCTAACTGCTGCTCTCTTCCTCTAAGTCTTTTTACTCTTCACTCTAAACTCCACTATAGTTTCCCCATACACTCCTTCATCCATTCCTAATACAATGTGATTTTGTCTTCCTTATAAAGACATTTGAATACTTAGGGTTAGGTGTGGATCTATGATCCATATTGAATCTATGTTTCCCACTTATTCCTTGAACTTTTGTTATTAGTTGCATGCCTTTTGCATAGGAAAAATAAAAGATTCGATCTTATATGTTTGATCCTTCTAGATCCTTCAATGTCGGCCATAAAAATAGTTTACATCTGAATTAGTGACATTACAAACTCATATGTGCATTCTGTGTTACTCGGCACCTACTAATTTTTGATGCTCGGCACATGTAACAAAACTATCTTACTCAGCTCCTGTTGTGTTTCTATTTTGCTCAGCATCGTCTGTGACTCGGCACTTAAATATCACTTGGCTCTTGTATCATGCTCAACACCTAAAGTCACTCGGCACCTATTGGATTTTCTAACTCAGCACATATTGTGGCTCGACATGCATAGGGTGCTTGGCTTCAATGTAGAAAGTGGTTAAGTGTGTTGGCACTCAAATGTCAAAACCATTCTAAGACTAACAATCTCCCCCTTTGACATGAGTGTCAAAAACACTTAACTCAACATTATTTATCTGACCTTATGAGTACATTCACTAATCTGCTCAGTATATATACAAAATTTCAGAAAACTTGATCAAAATTTTGTAAGAAACAATATATACTGTAAAATTATTGTAACTCCCCTTGAGTTGATTGTTCCATTATCTGTTCTCTCTTGGTAACCAGAATTTTTGTGTTGAATATGTCTCATGCTAAATGCTGATATAACATTATATCTCCCCCTTTATCTCATCTCCCCCATTCTCTTTATCTCCCCCTTTTTGACACCTATGTCAAAGGTTTCTAAGGGTTAAGACCATATTTTGCCAAAAATGTACTATTTACCTCCATAATCATCCTAAGAGAAGCATCCCAATTACTCAAAGCAATTTCAAGAGATTTGTGCTGGATGACAGTCTCTGCAGCAAGATAAACAAGACCATCTAAAGTAGACAAATTAGGGTCTTTCTTTAGAACATTTTTTGCATAGGCTTGTTCCTTATGGAGGATTTCCAAGTGTGGGGTGATGGAAGATTGAAGCTGTAGCAATTTGGCTTTGATGGTGCTCTCTTCTGTTGTCAATTTAGCCAATTCCTTTTGAGTACAAAGCATTTGAGCAAAATGCTTCTCACTTTGAGCTGGATCCTTAGGTAGCTACATGCTTGAAATATTTAGATTCCTCTCCAAGCTCATTATCCTCTGTCTGGTCTCTTGTGTGAAATATGAGAAGTCACACAACTTTTTGTACAATGAGAATATATTCTCAAGTACCTGTTTGACCTTTTCAATTTTCTTGGCCAGTTCAACTTGTGATAGTGCTATTTCATTTGCAATTTTCTTGATTACTTTCCCTTGAAATTTCTTTTTAGACCATTCCATTAGTTTTACATTGGTCTCTTGGTCTTCACTTTGTACCTGATCCACTATATTGGCTAGTTGTGCCATTATGGGCTTTGTTTCATTAGGTAGCTATAAATTGTAAGCATCTAGAAATATATCCTTAATTTCCACTAATGCTTTCCTCTGTTTGTACTCATTCCTAAGTACCTCTTGCTTCTTCTTCCTTTCAAGTGCCTCTTGCACTTCAGTCATTTGGTCAATGGTCATAGTGTCAAAGTCATACCTGGAAATGACTATCTCTTCATCAAGAGTAGGGTCTCCATAGTGAAGTACCCTTGCAACCTTGGTAGAACTTAAGCCTAGTACAGATATCTGCAATGGTACTACAGAGCTTGGCTGCTATGAAGTTTTAGTGGGAGTCCCTATTCTAGGCAAGTTGGCCAATGTTTGAATTGCTTGCTACTCCTTCTCCTTACGGCTCTCCCCTTCCTTGTCCTATTCTTTTCTACCTTGATCAATGAAATTTATCTTAGGAAATGCACCCTGTGTTTGTTTTGTAGATATAGAGGTATCTTTCTATCTAGTTTTCTCTTTTGTTGTCTCCCCTGTAGGTGTACTTACTAAAGTTTCAACCTTAGCAGTTGTATCTTTGACTTTGTGCTCTTTAGGTTGAGTACTAGTAGCTATAGGAAATTATGAAGGTGGTTCTTGTGGATTCACCTTTTCCTTGGTAATTTCAGCTACTGCCTTCTACAATTCATCTGTACTCACCAAAATAGGGCTAGTGCACAACTTTGATTGTAATGTTGTTTGGTGAAGAATCTTCTTGAGATCCTTTGCAATGAGTGGATTGATGTTCTGACAAGAGGTGTTAGGAACATCCTTTATTGTTACAGATTCTATAGGTGTAGTTGCAATATGTAAAGGACTAGGTGGTGGTAATTGGGTGTCTTGGAAACTCTATTTTTGTTGCTGCTCCTTAGCTATTGCATGTTCACCTTCTTGGGCATCTTTCTCCACATCTTCCTCTTTTTCACTTTCATCAATATCTTCTTCTTCATTTCTCCCTTAAAAAGGGTCCTCTTCTCCCTCCTTTCTTATAGTCAATCCATAGATTACCTTCCATATTTGTGTTGACTTTTTGACAACATCTTCAATTTGATTCTGCAAGATACTGAAGGCTCGGTATTTAGGTACAAATTTGCTTGCATATTTCTTGCTTGCCTTAATAATTTGACCTTTTGTAAGGTTTGGCATTACATGAGCCAAAGTTGACTCTCTTATTTCCTTTTCCATTTTGAGGCAATAATGCCACTTATTCTCAATTAATGTGCTTAGCTCCTTAGGTATTGAGTCATCAAGTTCAAGTGGAGTAGTCTTGAACTTTTCCATCATAGTGTAGATGGACTCCTCAACTGTGTTTTGTTATTCTATAGACAACTTATTGAACTCTATGGTCTTAAGACCAGACAAATCTACATTATCTCTAATATCATTACAAATGCTTTCTAATCTAGATGAAGTGGAGTGTCTTACCATTCTAAACTGTTCTTCATTAGATTCTATTTCTTCTTCCTCTGACTCCTATGGTGCAATAAACTTTCTTCTCTTCTTCTTTGCAGGCCCACCTTGCTCTATTACCTTCTTTTCTTGTTCCTTTTCTGCTTTGGCTATTCCCTTAAATGTGCCCTTGTAGTTGGCTTTACTGGGTTAGGTTTTGTCACAGTTTTCTATGCCTTAGGCCATGCAACAGGTTGCTTGTTTGCTTTCCTTTTCTTGGGCTTAGCCTTGGGTGCATCCTTCTCTGCACTTTCCTCTTCTTCAACATCTTCACCCATGCCTTGGGTTAATGCAGGTGGTCCTTCCTCTTGCTCATCTTCATCTCCTTCTACTTCTTCATCTTCTACATCTCCTCCTATTGTGCCTTCACCAAGTTTTTCCTTTAGCTTTTTAACCAATTTATCCTTTTTCTTCAGTGTGGAGGTAGTCTTTAACTCCATATCCACCTTTGATCTTACCACATCATAAGTGCCAAAGTGTGGGGCACTCTTGTCTATCTCTTCTGCCAATAATGCAGTTATTGTTGTAGATGCTTCATCTATGTTGATCTCATAACCAAGAGGCCTTAACCATCTCACTCTTGGTATGATAGCTTGTACATAGGTATAGTCAATATCTACAAGAAAAAAAACATTATTTACATGTTTATCCACTAAAGAAACTGGAATCCTGAGTCTTTTCTTCATTGATTTCTTAAAATCTTCAAAGTGACTTGTCATCAATGTGTCAAAATTGTCTCCCATTTGTTCTATATATTCATTAATTTGGGCTATGATAGTTCTATCATCTCTCCATGCAACTTTTCCAAAAGAAGGAAATTTATTCTGAACATAGAAGAATATACAAACCAGAATCACACCAAATTTGCATTGGGCACCCTTTATCCTTCTTATAGCTGCTAAGTTTTCATTAATATGTTGTAGTTGCAGCTCTGCAAGATCATAAGTATGATCCTTTTTCACTAATTTGTAGCCTACATCTATTGCAATACAAGGTACACTGTTGAGTCTACTAGATTGATAGAATTTATGGGCAATAACTCTAACAACAAATTTAATGAGAGGATCTTCAATGGTGTTAATTGTCATTCCTCTTTTATTCCACCTGGCACCTATTTTTTTCTCAATAACCTCCTTGGACTCACTTCTCAAGGTCTTGTACCGATTTAGGGTAGGATATCTAGTTACCCTATGAATGATTCTTTTCATGATCTTTATCGGAACATCTTCTAACCACAGACTACCATCATGAATTATGCTTAACACAGGTCTAATCCATTTTGTCTTAAATATGGTGGGAAAACCATAAGCTCTTGTTAAACCCTTCCTCTTAGCAATTTTGTATTCATCCTTCAAAACTCCATTGACACACAACTTCTCATAGGCTTCCCTTATTTCCATATCTCCTATGGCTCCTATCTTATAGTTATAGTAGCTCCTTACGTCCTAAACCATTACAACTTTTGGGGGTATGTGGGAAAGGGCTCCGACGGGATCGTTCTTATATGTAACTTTAGGTATGGGACAAAAATTAGGCTAGTTAACCTCATTAGATACTAGCTGGACCTCAAATGACTCTTTGTCATGGGTTTTCTTAGAACTCAAAGCCATTTGTGCAAACTAGGGTTTCCTTTACAAAGAAATATGAAACTGTGTAGCTCAACACAAATGAAAATACCTCAAGATCAATGAAAATGCATTTTAAGAGGTTCAAATCTGCTTGGAACACTAGATTCTCTACTATGAAGTCACTCTGCTCTCTTTCTCTTCTTTGCTTCTCATTCACGATGAAGAAAAATGATAAAAATCATGATAATATACCCTATTTCCATCGCATTAAATGCTCAATTGCCCACTCAGCTTTTGAAGGATTTTTAACATTACTCAGCTTGCACTACATTTCCACTTCACTCAGCTTCCATTGGAGTTACTCAACTCGGCATCAACCATTAACTCAGTCACTATTAGGAACTTGGCACCCACTAGAATTTTACTCGACCTCTGAGGACAACTCAGCAATTTTGTAAGAATCTTCATATTATGACTTGGCATCTTTGCTTATGTTGATTTCTTCTTTTCAGTACTCTTTGTCTTGGGACTAGTGTATGATATAACTTTGTATATTAGTCCCATACATTTATTTATGTTTAGTTTGATGAAGTGTGATCACTTGACCCATTGGGTGAAGTGATCCCTTCACTTGATGTGTTGCACTTATCTTTCTTCTTCCAAGTCTTATTCATTTGCCCTCTTATTTTTTCAACATCAATCTTTTTTTCTCCTTTGTTGGCTTCAGTTTTTGGTGCTTTTTACCTTGTAGGACAGTTTCTGCTGATATGACCAATTTTCAAGCAGTTGAAACAAGTAGTTTGACTTAGCCACCTACTATAATTCCCTCTGAAGTGTGTCCTTATACAATTTTTAGAGACATGTCCATATTCCTAAAAATAATGATAGTTATACCTAGTGCTGTAATCCCAATAGTAGTGATTTTCATTTCCTTTTGTTTTTGTTGGTTGATTTGATGTCCACATAGGCTTTGATCTGCATTGAAAGGCTCTATGTCCATACTTCTTGCAGTTGTAGTAGTGACCTTCAAATCTTGGTATCTTGATAGTCCTAGTTCGGCATTCATGTGCTTGATGTCTTTTCTTCTTGCACTTATTACAATAGCTTGCACTATTAGGCTTATCATGTTGATGGGCATTCTTGCTTTTGCATAAATTAGAGGTATGTCCTTTCTTACCACACAAATGAAAGGTAGGTTTGGTGTTCCTACCTTTGTTGTTTCTTTCTTCTGTAGTCTTGGATGACTCTCCTTCTTTAGTGCTGGTATATCCTAATCCTTGAGTGTCATGGCTGGACCTTGGGGATTTCAGTAACTGCTCAAAATACTTGATGGCCTGATTGGGTTTGCTCAAGCTCTCTAAAATTTCCTTTTCTCTTTTCAAGCCATTCTGCAATTGCTCATTTTTCATTTTCAGTGTAGAGATCTCAATGTCCTTCATATTCAGCTCATGATGTGCATACATCATCTGGCTTAAGGTATCTAGCTGCATATTTGAGATTCTTTCAAACTCAATTGTCTTTTCCTCCAATCTCTTTGTAAGATTTCTCTTGTCATCTTCTATCATGACTCTATCCTCAATTGCTCTTTTCTTTTGTTCAGTGATTTCACATAGCATCATGGCCTGTGATTCATATTCTATCTTAAGAGTTCTTATCTCTTCTTCTTGAGCTCTATTTTTCTCCATCAGTTCTGCTATTACTGCATCAAATTCTTTGGAATCTCCTTTGGAAAATACTTGTGTGGTGTCAATCTCCTTGTAGTGAATATAATTTTTGGCTATAGCTATTTCCTTCCTTCTTTTTAAGGATTTTCTTAATTCCTCTCTAGCTTCCTCTACCTTGTGTAGAGCGAGATGCACATTTATCACCTAGTTCTCAATGATCTTTCCAAGTTTGAAAACTTCCATCTTTAGATCTTTTCCTCCAAGCTATTAGGCTTCTTGAGAGAACTTAGCTTTGATACCAATTGTTGGGATATTCAAATGGGAAGAATGCTTCTGAGAGGGGGGGTGAATCAGAAGTATTACACTTCTACCATTAAAAATTTTAACTGAAACTAAATTGCATGCATGTAAACATATCAAACAATCATGAGAAATAAACATGCATCACCACATAACACTAGAGATTTTGGTAACCTAGAAACCCTCCAAGAATAAGAAGGTAAAACTGGGGTGGGGATGATACCCACAAAATTACTGCAGCAATAATGTTTAACCACTTCTAATGGTTTGCCCTCTTAAAGGCCAGCCCTGTTAAATGCTTTACACTATGTCAATAGTGAGCTAGTTAAAGGATTTACAAACACTTTACATGAAGTGTTACCCTGTTAAAGGATTTAATCACCTATTCAAAGGATCTACAAAATAGTTGTTAAGCTAACCTATCAATGTAGGGTTTCCTTTCCAATACAATGGCTAGAGAGTATTGGGTATAATAAACCTGATAGCTTACAATCCTTGATTGCTGAATACAAGCACTTGATCTGCTTTCTCTAATCTTGATCCTCTAAGATCTGATATTTTTTCATATCCCTTGCTTTGTTCTGATCAATTGAATGTCTAACTACTACTCTCTTCCTCTAAGCCTTTTTACTCTTCACTCTGAACTCCACTATAGTTTCCCCATATACTCCATCCATTCTTAATACAATGTGATTTCATCTTCCTTATAAAGACATTCAAAGACTTAGGGTTAGGTGTGGATCTATGATCCATATTGAATCTTTGTTTCCCACTTATTCCTTGCACTTTTGTTATTGGTTGCATGCCTTTTGCATAGGAAAAATAAAAGATTCGATCTTATCTGTTTGATCCTTCTAGATCCTTCAATGTCAGCCATAAAAATAGTTTACATCTGAATTAGTGACGTTACAAACTCATATGTTCATTCTGTGTTACTCAACACTTACTAATTTCTAATGCTTAGCACATGTAACAAAACTATCTTACTCGGCTCTTGTTGCATTTTTGTTTTGCTCGACATCGTCTGTGACTCGGCACTTAAATATCACTCAGCTCTTGTATCATGCTCGGCACCTGAAGTCACTTGGCACTTCATCTTCACTCAGCACCTGAAGATCACTCGGCACTTGTTGGATTTTCTGATTTGGCACATGTTATGGCTCAGTTTGCATAGTGTGCTCGACTTCAATGTAGAAAGTGGTTAAGTGTGTTGGCACTCAAATGTCAAAACCATTCTGAGACTAACACATAGAATCCTTAGGATGTGCTCTTTGTCAAACAAAGACCTTCATAAATTTCAAGTGCTTCTAAACCATCCACATTAACCTAGTTTGCATAGATCCACATAATTCAATCTCCTCAAATTGATGTATGAGGTAGTGTTCTTGAACATTGAAACAAGTTGAGGTAGACACTTTTGCATTTCACACATAAGATGTGGAATTTTTCTCTTCCACTATTTTATAATTTTTTTATCAATTTATTTAGATGATAACCACCTAAAAGAGATTCAACACACAAGAATATATAAATAAGATTTTAGATAATAATATACAATAAATTACATAAAAAGTAAAGAAAGTCATAAATATAATATATGTACAATAAATCTAAGAAATAACACTTCGAATCTCACATATTTTCTAAGATCATATATAACTTGTTTAATACTATTATCAAATTAATGTGGGAGGGATAGAGGTAGGACATACTACAATCATTAAAAAATTATCTTTTCAATATATTATGAAATAATACAATAAAAAGTACATGCAATTTTACAAATATATTCTAAATAGACAACATGATTTACCTTGACAAAGATATGCCAATCACTTGTTTTCAACTCGGACACAAAATCATCTTTCTTTGATACAAGACTACTTATATTCATAGCAAATCTTGTGGGAAAATTTTTTTTTATGACTTCTTTGAATGCATCACATTTCTTCTCGTTTAATAACCAAGGAAGGGTACTCGTATTTATGCGATCTCCATTGCTATTTGATTCAATGAAATTTTTCAGTGCATGATTGGATTCATGGATGTCATTCAAAATTGGCAATTTTTTCTCTGTCACACCTTCCATCCAATATTTTTCCATACTCTCTCTATTAGATTCTTTACAATATGTATAGCATCAAACAAATGCATGATTGGGAGATCCTTGTAGTACAGTAACCTAATAAATTGAGTAGGATAAATTTTTATTACTCTAAGAAGTTGTTTATTGATGCCTTAATGACCTTGACTAGCCTCAATTATAATCATTATTAATAAAAAGGAAATATCAAAATATAAATTTCAAACAAAAATCATCAGATAAACATTGCCTCAATGATTTAGTCGATAATATTCCAACTTCCATAGATGAGGTGTTATTCTTCATGGCCTTGATGTTGTCTCTTCTTTCCCATTAAAAAAGTTATTTTTTAATAATTTGATACTTATAATTATTGTGGAGTAAGTTCCTAAACTCATTGAACACATACTTTCCTAAACTTCTTGAATGATGAGATTTCATCTTTGGACTAAAAATTTGACATATTGTTGCAATAGTTTAGAATAATTAGGGGGGTCTGAATCAGTTATCCAAGGTTCAAAACTCCCAATTAAACTTTTTAGTTCTTAACACAACTCATACATATAACTCCTTATCATGTATCTTGCATGCATCCATAATATCAATTAAAACTTAAACTTGCATATTACTATCCTAGGTCAAAATCACTTTGGTGAAATGTAAACATAAAACATAACAGAATCATTCACACATATGACACAAAGATTTTAAGTGGAAAACCAATTTGGGAAAAACCACTAGTAACATGCTACTAATTCTCACTCTTCTAAAGTGATGCCCTGTGAAAGGCCAACCCTATTAAATGTGACAATACACACTGTTAAATGTGACATAATTAAAGGATTTCAATCATCTTGTTAGGAGTGAGCCTTTTTAGAGGACTTTAGGTCATTCCATTAGAATGCCACCTAGTTAGAAGATTTATAAATGACTTTTAGGTCAACCTTAATCCAAAGGATTTTAGCCTTGATTGATACAATTATTAGAGAGTAATGGGAAGGCTTGATCTAATAACAAAATAAAACTCACTTTGTAGATTATAGATCTTTATTTAGTCCTCAATCACTTTAGCTCTAATAGCTTGTTCACCCTTCAAGCATTCATCCTCTTAAGTCTTCATACTTTGCATGCCAATTGTAGACTCTTTCCTTAGGCCTTCATATGAAGAAATACCCTTAGACCTCTTGTCTTCCTTGGGTCTTTTGCATATAGCCAACTATGAAACCAACCTTTCTTCATGCCTTGTATCCCCTTTTAAATAGAACTTAGATCTTTTCCCACTTCATCTCAATCATCCATTATAGGGTTAGGTAGGATTAATTAAATCTAATCATCTTTCTATATTAGCTTCCTCTAGAAAATTCCTTCTCAATCTTCCTTAAATTTGACTCAAAATGATTTACCCTTAATTTTTGTGCCACCATCTCACCAATCTTATCTTCCACATAGTTCACACAATCTAAGAAATCAACCTTGTCGACTTAGATTCATCAAATTCATGATCTTTCTCATAATGTTGTCACTCGATATTTAGCTTACTTCTGATGCTTGACACATACTGTGTTGCTTGGCATCCACTAGAAATTCACTCAGCACACACTAAATTTTATTGATGCTCAGCACCAACTAAACTTTACTTGAATTACACTATGTTCACTCGGCATATGTTGAGAGTTTACTTTTCTTGACTCCAACTAGATTTATGCTTAGCTTGCACTAACTTTTCTAAGCACCTACTATGCACTTGGCCAAGCTTGGTAGACTCAATTCTTCTTACTTTTTCTTCTAGACTTAATCAGTGTATCCAACATTTGCATCCTTTAGTAGATAATCAATACACTATGTCATCACTATCTCAACTAATCTTTGTACTCCTTTTTCATAACATAACTCAATCTTTCCTCTAGTTCCTCTTCTGATCTTATTTGATCAAATCCTCTTAGTCCATAAAAAAAAATTGTACTCAAATAAACTAAGTAATTGTCTTACAAATAGGTAGCAGGTTTGACATCAGTGATAAAACAATGATTGAAACACATTCCCATACTTGTATTAATCTTTTCTCAACAATCTCTCTCTTTGGCATTGATGGCAAATCAATACCAACAACAATACCAAAATAAAAATAATTCCTTGTATTGAGATTTCTCCCTCTATCAATAGCTTCAATCCTTTGTATAGGCTACAAAACTCTATTCTGATCAACAGAAATCAACTCTTCCTTATGAATCCCTTTAGCTATCATCTTGCAGGGCTTTTACCTCTAACTTTATTTATTTGATCACTTTCTCTTTTAGATATTCTAGTATCTATTTCTCTATCTATACTTATTTCTCCCTCTGAGTAGATATATCAAATTTCTTCAAAATATCTCCCTTTGAGTATATCTCCCTCTAATTATATCCTCTATATCTCATTTCTCCCTATGAGTTAGTATTCTTCACAATGTATATCTCCCTCTTTGATAACAATGCCAAATACTTGTCATCTTAACATGTAGGTGTTAATAATTTTGGGTTCATCCTCAATCACCTAACTTCTAACTAATCTTCTATTCTAGCTCTAGATTACTTTAGGAAGCTCCTAAAGTAAAGTCCACTACATCAATGTGTAACATAAGTCATTCATCTCAATTGATGTAGGGCTCGATTCCAAATTTTCAACCAGCTTTGGATACGGGTATCACCCCTAGTTTACCTCTTAGATACTTATGAGAATCCTTTGGTAAAGCTTTTGTGAATATATTAGCAATCTATTCTTTGGTATTCACATATTCCATCTTTACTTCTTCATCTTGAACCAACTCTCTCAAGTAATTATAATTGATAGCTTCTTTTTTTTTTACTTTGTGTGCATAATAGTGTTCTTAGATATATTTATAGCACTTGTGTTATCACAGTAAAGTATAACAAGTTCTATGATTTGCTCCATTCCTTTGAGTAACTGTTTGATCCCTACAGTATTTGTACAATTTACTATAGCAACAACATATTCAGCTTCAACAGTAGATTGAGATATGCAGTTTTGTTTCTTACTAGTCCAAGCAGCTAGTCTCTTTCATAATAAAAATGCTCCACCACTTGTACTTTTTCTACCATCAACATTTCCAGCCTAATCAACATCTATATAAGCTCCTAGGTCAAATTTCTCATTTTTCTTATAGTATAGACCAAATTCCTCTATTCATTTCAAATATCTCATAATTCTCTTAACAGTAATCAAATGATTCTCCTTAGGATTTGTAGAGAATCTTGTAGCAATCCCAATAGCTAATGCACTGTCAGGGCTTCTATACACTACATATTTCAATTTTCCAATTATAGACCTATACAAAGTTTGGTTAACATCAACAAAATAATTATTCTTTGAAATTTTATGTCCAGTTACCATAGGTGTGCTAACAAGCTTTGAATCTTATAATCCAAAAAAATACAATATTTCCTTCACATACTTAGACTAAGTGATATAAATACCATATTGCATTTGATACACTTGCAAGATAACAAAGAATTTAATTTCTCCATACATGGACATCTCAAATTCTTACTTCATTTTATCAACAAATGTCTTACAAATTAAATTTTGTCCTCCAAATATGATATCATCAACAAAAATTTCAACTAGTAAAATACCTTTACCACCTTCAGTTTTTAAGTATAAATTATTGTTATCATCAATTCTCTCAAAACCAATTTTCACAAGATAAGTATGAAGTCTCTCATACCATGATCTAGGTGCTTGTTTTAATCCATATAAAGCTTTATGCAATCTACATACCATGTTCTTGTTGTTATCATCAAAAAATCCTTCAAGTTGTTCAATGTAAACCTCTTCCTGTAATATACCATTTAGAAATGTAGATTTCACATCCTTTTGGTAAACTTTGAAACCTTTGTATGTAGAGTAAGTAAGCAGAGTTCTTAATCCTTCTAGTCTTACAATAGGGGCAAATGTTTCTTCATAGTCAATTCCTTCTTCTTGAGCATACCCTTTGCAAACTAGTCTTGCCTTGTTTCTTGTGACTTCACCATCTTCATCTAACTTATTTCTGAAGACCCACTTGGTACCAATAACATTCTTGTTCTCTGTATAGGTACAAGTGACCAAGTTTTGTTCTCTATTTGCTAAATTTTTCTTCTCTCATGGCTTTACTCCAGTGCATCCCTAACTATTTTAGGTTCATTCATGCTCAATAGACAAGTATCATTTCTCAACTTATTTCTTGTCATGGGTATGGCCTCTTTATCTTCCATAATCTATGTCGCAAGATGAAACATATTTTGACAATCTTGGTTCTATTCTATTTTCTTCAATAGGTATTTCAACTTTAGAATCATTGTATGCCTCTCTATTAGGTAATTCAACATCTCTTTCATGTATGTTGATTTTAATATTAGAATGCATCTCTTCTTCATTCTGCAACTTAACTCCTGATTGTAACCCAGCTCCTAAATGCAACTCAGTATTCACTATCTATGACTTGGTAGTCATTGAGACTTGCTATTGTAAATTTACAACTTGATTCACATCAACATTCTTGATCATGTCATCATAGAAATATACAAAAGATTTGTAATCTTCAAATTCTTTTATAGGCTCAGCTTTATGTACTTTTGTATAGTCATCAAACTTCACATTTGCACTTTCCACAACTTTGTTAGTGTTATTATTATACTTATAGCCTAGGAGTATACCTTCTTCACTTTTAGCAAATTTTCCATTCCTAATGCCTTTGAGAATATAGCATTTGCTTCCAAATACCTTAAAATATTTTACATCTAGTGAATATCCATACCATAATTCAAAAGGTGTTGAATGAGTACCTTTCTTGACTTGTACATGATTGAGGGTATAGACAACTATACTAACAAATTCTCTCTAGTATTTTAGAGCAACATTCTTCTCCATCATCAATGTTCTATCACAATCCACAATAGATCTATTTCTCCTTTCAATAATCCCATTTTGTGGAGGGGATCTAGGTGCAAAAGTTTGTCTTTTGATTCCTGTTGTCACTTAGGTTTTCACCCTTGTCCAAAGCCTATGCATGAGGACAACCTAGTGAAACATGGAAACAACCTCCAAGCTATGGGACTTGAACTGTGAGGTTGAGTCTCCGGAGAAGGTTGGCTTCCTCTTACTATCAAGATGCACCTAACTACTCTTGGAGAGGAAAAGGGAGAAGGAGAGCATGAAAGAAAATCTACCTAATCTAATCTAAAGAGGTGATGCACCAAAATAGAGTGTTCAGAACAATCTCTGCCCATACATGCACTATTGAATTATGATGACACCAAGACATATACACATTCAGACTTGTATTAATCTAACAACTACATGTAGATCAAAAAACTAGAATGAATGACATAAGGAAAGAGAAGATTCACTTATATATCATTCATAGACTGAAAGGGATGCAGTCATGCAGATTGCAGATTTCTACAAAATATCAATGAGAGGTAAGGATTCTTGCACTTCCACACCAATGGCTGAAGGAGATAAAACAGAATGTCATGCAGTTCAAAGGCGAAAGGAATTTACAAATGAAATTGCAGAGCAATATCAAAGAAATTCAGAGAGAGATCAACCTTTACAAAATTTTCAAAATTTTCCTTTATAGTGCAGGCATAATTGAGATCTTTCCCAGCTGAAGTGACTTTGCAGCTACCTACCATTAAGTCCTACCAAGAACAATCATGGGGATCTGAAGAAAATATGATCTTGCTGTCAAATAATGCCTTGACAAGATAGAAATGGTGCCATAACTGTGCTCTAACTAGGTAGATAGGTTGGATCGGGGGGTAGAGTGTTCTTCCTTGCCTAGCATTCATTTCATGGTGGTTGGGATCGATCATGAAGATCAGATGCACAAAAAAACTTGATTCTCCCCATTTTTGGTTCATGACATAGTAGGGTCAGCAAGTCAACATAACCCTAGCACCGAGATGAGCCACGTGGACCGATCAATTTATTTCATTTTTCCACCTAGCGGAGTCTCTCCATAATTAATCATGTTTTCTCTAACTAATCATGCCATCTTCTTAAAACCCTGACTATGACAGCTACAACATAATCACAAGCCCTCTACTGTCAATTTTGGTTGGGCCTGTAGAGACACGTATCACCTAGGTGCTATGTCGTTATGTGTATCTTTCGAGTAGTTTCCCATAGTGAGATAGTGCTTGTCATGGATCCAGACAGATCTGACGATTGTGAAGACTTTCCAAATTACTGCACTTTTCCCTTAAGATCTTTGGGCCCATGAACCACTTGGCATCTAACTCGACAACCATACCATACCTGGGAACCCTCAAAGAGATAGGCCCCACAAGGACACACAACAAAAAAGTGCATTCCCACATTATTTAAAGTCTTCACATCTTGATAATGTGAGGAAGCCTCGGCTGTGGATCTGTTTCACATCTACGATGCTCAAAACTCTGCAAAACTATAAGCCAAGTCAACTGGACTAACCAATGAGATGCTCCTTATTGTACTCTGACTCACCTGACAATCTGCCATAGAGGATGAGCCATAATATTACTTTTTGGAAGGGTGGGCCTATGACATCATTCGAGATAGGTGTCACCAAACTACTTCCCCACATTATTTAACTTCCTCGCATCTTGATAATGTGGTGAACCACCAGCCCTCGATCCTTAAAGATCTCACAGTGATCAAAATCTGTGCAGGACTGCATACCTAGTCAATTGGATGGGCCAATGAGATCTGTCATGACGTCACCTGGGACACACATCACCAAGGTGCTATGTCACTATGGTAAATAATGTGCAACTTTCAATAGCATGATAATGCCTATCGTCAATTGAGACTAATCCAATGACGAGGACTTGCGAGCCCGTCGAAACACTAAAATGCACGAGGAAAGAAATATCATAAGGTTAGCCATTTGATTTTTTGATAATCCTAGGATGTTTAAAAATAATATAAACCAGAAAGTGACCATTGGCGGGCAAGCATTTAAAATTTAAATATTTGGCAGGGGCACAAAAATAAGCAACAAATACCAATAGAAGAGTTCATAGAAGCAACAAACAACCCTAAGAACCTTTGAGGTACCAAGAAAATGAAACTACCACTCAAACTTCTTCAACCCCACAAGGTTATACAAGGTTTTTCTTCCTTCCATTAAGAACTAATTTGTTGTATACAATTGTTCAAAAGGTTTCACACCCCCCACTCTTCACACAATGCTGCAATTCAACTTCTTCTTACTTATAGCAACGAGACCTATTATACCAATCCTTGGCACAAAGTGATTAAGAAACTCCAACCTTCCTAACACTAATGGGAACCTAAAAACCATCCAATATGACCCAAACAAATTAGATAAGTGGACACACTTGTTGTTACCAGTCTCATCCCAGAATGCAGCATTTAACTCCTACCCCACACAAACAACAAGAGTGGAATTTGATACTCCAAGACTTCCAAACACCAAAGGATGGTTAAGAAACCTTCAAAAGAACCAAGACAAAGGATACCACTGACTGGAATCCTTGCATACAATTTGTAATTGCAACTGCTACAATAAACCTAGCAAGAAATTAGGTTTCTTGTCACTATTTTTCACCAACAACACAAAATGTTTCCAAAGGACCTGGAAAACTAAAGAAAAATTCAAATACCATTTTCAAAGTGCCAAAAGACTCCAAAGTTGCAGAACTCTACTCCACTCCAGCATACCCTAACCTCAATCATGCACTCAAGCCTAATTAGCAACTTTAGGCTTGGTCTACATTGAAAAGGCTAAAATATGGGTATATGGATCGAATCTCCAACTTTAGTGTGTCCTCCTAGCCAAAATAGAGATGCTTTTTCTTCACACCAAATCCCAACTTCCCTCTTTCACACTAATTCATCAAATTGCAACAATTAAGGTCTAATACATGAGAAATATTAGACCTAGGGCTTGCTCCTAAAAGTACCTGCTGCAACCTCCTACCTCCAAGCTTCTAGAATATGAAAGAACATTGCCCTAGTTTTCCCCATGCAAATTTGGAAAAATTTCCAACTGTGGGAGTTCAAACTAGGGCCATTTCTTTGCCCAAAACCCTTGTTTTGAGGGTTTTACAGGCAACAAGAGAAAAAAATGTATAACTTGAAAATTCCAACTAATCTCTCCTTCAAACCAATGCCAAAACCTCCTAAAATGAAAACTCCAACTTTTCAATGCAAAACAGCCACCATACAACCTGCAAAAGTCTGTACAGTATGGAAAAATACTCAATTTGCCCAAAAAATAGCAAATTTTATTGATTTTAAAGCAAGTACAAAGATGATCTTCATCCAATGGATGTTTAGAGCCTTTATAGTCCCTTACAAGGTGGGTAGAACCACCCCATGGTAGTTGTAGCCATTGGGAGTGCTTTTTATTAAAAGTTGTCATTTTTGCAAAAAGTTGCTAATGCAACTTTACAATTTTGTTGCACTTTTGGTATTTCAACTAACTTCCAACCTAAAAGAGTTCTAAACATTCCAAATGATTTTTAGAATAGTTACTAAAATGGTCATAAATTATGTAGTTATAGTAAAAGAGTTCTAAACATTACCAATAAATGAATACAACATAGAGAAGCTACTAGATATAGTATTTCTATTCATTTTTCAAATGAAAGAGTGTAGTAGGTATGCAACCACGACTAAGGAAAGTGAAATTTCATTCCATTTTCCATGTTGATGTTGAGATACATACCTGTGCAATCCAATCTCCCAAGGAATAGACAACACCACATATCACCATCTTTACGAAAATAGGATTTGTCATAAAGCGATGTTAGAATAGTTACTAAAATGGTCATAAATTATGTTGTTATAATAAAAGAATACTTTAACTTAAGAAAAAAAACTATACAATATTAAAACATGATATCGTGCTTTAAAAACTAAAAAGGTACCTGTAATGAAGAACTTCATTTCGACTTGCTAATTGGTTGTCACTATTAACTATAAGCTTATCTTTAAAGTTTGAGCTTCACTTGGTTTCAAGAATAGCTAAATATTCTCTACTTAACAGGGCCAACCACATGAAGGTGGAAGCTCATTTAGCCCCTCCCCCCCCCCCCCCCCCCAACATCACTCTAAATTCCCCATTAACATTTAATAACATTCAATTCATCCATTTTTGAAATATAACATTCAATCATTATAATCACATGATAACATTCATTAACACATAAAATTCATAAACACACAATATTCATGAATAATTCATTAACACGCAACATTCAAGAGTAAATCATTCATGAATAATTCATTAACACAATATTCATTAACACCCAACATTAATGAATAATATTCATTAACAATATTCAAGAGTAAGTCATTCATGAATAATCATATCTTTTTTGCTTTCTTGCCATTTCTTTTTTTCATAAAATTTCTAAGAGGAATATCAATGTCCTCATCATCCCTATTAACATTTAATAACATTCAATTCATCCATTTTTGAAATATAACATTCAATCATTATAATCACATGATAACATTCATTAACACATAAAATTCATAAACACACAACATTCATGAATAATTCATTAACACAATATTCATTAACACCTAACATTAATGAGTAATATTCATTAACAATATTCAAGAGTAAGTCATTCATGAATAATCATATCTTTTTTTCTTTCTTGCCATTTCTTTTTTTCATAAAATTTCTAAGAGGAATATCAATGTCCTCGTCATCCCCCTCCTCTACTGGTTCTAACACATGTCTCCTCCTCATCCATTCAGGAACATCATGAGGCTACTGCACCAAAGGGGGGTCCGCTGCAATAACAAGTACTTCATGAGTTAAATTTGCACCATTTTATATTAGTGAATTACGAGTTTTTATTTAAGTAAAAGAACTATAAATCAAAAAATTAATTTAAAAGAACAAAACATAGATTTTCTTTACCTGAATGTGAGACATGATCTACCTGCTGATCAGTCTGAACATCCTCCGGCACTCGTTTAGCACGACATGATTCTATATCCTGAACACAAAAAGGTTACACCAAGTTCAATCAAAGATGTTAAATTTTATTAATAATTACATAATTAGTTTTAAATAATAAATGAGCACCTCCATCGATAGTACGATGCACATCAGGGGCTTCATGATGCTATGTATGATCTGTGTCACGATTAATAGGCTGCATTGCAATGTCATGCACATTATTATCAAATAAATTGTTGCTAAAGTATTCAATATCTAATATATTTTTTGGCATATTTACCTATGCACATGATGCAGGAGACTATTCAGTTGGGGTAATGGAAGCTTGTCGTAGGCATTCAGCCACTGCTACATAGCCTTGCTTGAATGCAATTTTTTTGTGCTCTTCTATGGCCTCCAGATTAAAATCAGCGCCCTGCATTTTTTATTAATTAACAAAATTATTTTCATTTTATAAATAATTTTTATTTGCAATTCATTTATTGCTACTTACAACGCATGCTTTGATTTTTGAATATCCCCCAGAGCTAAGTATGTGCTGCCCAACCTTTTCCAGCCTCGCCTTTGATGTGTCCTACAACCTATGAAAAGTTTGAAATATGTTAGATGATATAGATATAAAGATCAGTACTAATTAGTGGATTATTATATATTAGTATGAAGGTTTTAGCATAAAGTAGCATGCTCCACCAAAAATATGAAAAAAGGGAAGAAATTATAGCATCATACCTTTAATTGACATGTGTAATCATGCTATTTATCCATATTCTGACATGCTTCTCCATAAAATTACACATCAATTTTGACAGTCTATATTATCCATTGTCACACAAAGTAAACGATAAGCTAAAAGGTCAAATAGCTAGTAGATTTTATAGATTTAATTTTTTTTCCATCAAAGATAAGTCAATTTAGTTGAATGGGATGTGAACATATTTGGTAAATTGAAGGGGGGGGGGGGGTTGTGGGGTGGGGGGGGTGCTTCATGGAGGACAAATTGCAGTTTAGAGTCTATATGCTTAGTGGAAAGGCATGAGTCTAGTAGCATTACCATAGCTGAAAAGTAAGTATTTTTTTGTTTTCAATTTAAAAGACATCATCTTTGTGCATCAAGTACTTCTTTAGCCTCCACACTACATGGAACTGATTTTATAAATGGTGGTTGTAACTGAAAAAAAATCCCCACTGATTTGCTAAGATAACTAGTAACTAACAGGAACTACATAGCATTGTTCCAGCAAAAGACTCATGACTTAAGACTTGTCTTAATCTATGTTTATTTTCATTGCTTCTAGCAGTGGAGCACCATTCAGAATGTTTGAGAGGATCAAAAATGTTACATCATAGTTTGGAGGATTTTTTGTATAGTCTACATCCACAACAAATGATTTCAAAGCTGACAGTAGGATAGAAAACTGTTTAGATAAGCTTCAACTATTCTTAAAAGACACATAGTAAAAGAAGAATTAAGGATAGAAAAAAATAAAAATTCAACTTTAACACTTTTACTATAGAAATTAAGAATATTATTATATGATCATGTTTAAACCATTCGCTTTAATAATGCCACATAATTTTGATCCTATAAATAAGGTATAAGAGTTTAAGAAATAGTAAATTTCATAGAGTGGAAAGAAATAGCAAAAATTATCAGCATTATTTATAAGAATGAAATTTGGGTTAGAGCTTTCCAAAAAAAAATTCCTAACTTTAAATGCTTGCAGACAAATGCTTTTATGTAGATTAAAATAACATAAATGCTTACACTTGTACGGGACACAGCCAATAATGGAGAATGCACGCACAACTCCTCCAAATAAGGAAAGCATTGTAAAACTTTGACATTAGCAAAATCTTCATCATCAGAATAGGTGATTTTCCTGATCGATTTCACTTTTGCAAAATGTTCTAGAAGTTGAGTGTCTGTTTCCAAATAGAGACATTTAGGTAAATAGAAGCTCACCATTATCTTACTGGGCAAACTGCAATCATTAATTCTAATGCTTTCTAAGAGTGGATAATTCGCATCCAGTGAAGAGAGGTTGCTACGTAGTTGAACAATAACAAGAGATTTGAGACTGGAGGAAATTAATTTCAAATATGAAGGTAATTCACATTCAAATACCATCAAATTTTGAAGGTGGCCGCTCAAGTTTATAAGAACTTCCAATACTTTGGTAGACAGATCAACTTTTTCAAGGTTGTAATTGTCAAGTTCAGAGATACCCACATATTGTCGAGGAACTTCTGTAATCTAAAAATTCCTCAAAGATAGGGATGTGAGAGTCAAACAAGTAAAAAGGGTACAAGAAGCCTCCATTGGAAGGTGGCCTCTACAATTCAAACAAATGCGCTTCACATTTGACATATCAAGTTTAGAGGCAATAATATGTTTGATTTGGTAGTCGTGATGGTTGTGTTTAGTAATACAAAAGGGAAAAAAATCTTGAAATCATAAGGATCGTGGAAACTTCACGAATTCGATATTAACTCTCACCCATTATTTATCTTCATTGCACATAACTATATGATTGGTAGACCATCAATCAAATAGTATGCATCTTAGTAGATATCAAATACTAGTGTAGTTGGAAAAAATACATCTTAGACACCTATAGGTACAATACCAATTTAGCATCCTATAACTTAACTACACCATATTGTCAAGAGAGTGCTCAGTTGTCATTAACTTGTGCTTCTAGTATTGAACCTGATGCTTATTACTTTTAGGAGACTGACCATTAGTAAAATGCTTGCAAAGTTTTTCTTAAAAATTATACTTGTCATTACACTGACTGAATATCATTTATCACCTATAATGCTAACACATACAACTATGGTACATGTAGTTGAGCATTACTATATTTTCAAGACATAATATAGCTATATGTGAAGTGATAAGTGCACTATTTATATCTTATGTAGGATTTATGCCCAGATTGAGATATATACAGTTGTGTTAGCATTGAGATTGAGATTTATAAGCAATTGTGTCAGCATATGAATTTAGGATTTATAAGCAGTTGTGTTAGTTATATCTTATGTAGGATTTATGCCCAGATTGAGATTGAGATTGATAAGCAATTGTGTTAGCATATGAATTATATACCTTTCATCAATAGGTAGATTAAATTGAGCCAGTTGAAATTGTTGATACTGAAGTTGAACCCTAAATTTGCTCATTAATGTACTAGTAGTTAATACTATTGCATACCTTTTTGGATTTTTTGGGGTACTTTCTTTTGGACATTCTCCTTTCTCCTTTGCATCCAAAATGAACTCATTCTGGTCCCTCACTGAAACAAAGGAAGGATGCTCGTACTTCGAGTTTAGGATGAGACTCTTTCTATATGTGTCCTTCACAACCTTAAGATGTCTCGAAGCTTTTTGTAACAATTTCTTATGATCAAAAATATTACTACCAAACTCATGCTCTATATCTTTGATCAGCTCATCTTTAAGTTTTTGATCTTGGTAGTTCCACCTTTTCAGAAAAAACACAAAATTGTTAGATATAGCTAGTATAAGAAAAGACTCGAATGAAAGGAAAAATGTTGCACAAATTAATGATATGAAAAAAAAAATAGTGGTATAAAATTAATTTAGTTCTAATGTACAAAAAGCTAGTACGTATGGTGGGCTTGAATCTTCGCAGCGTGAGGTCATAAAGCCTCCTATAAAATGTATCGTTTCCTGCAAAAAATGTCATGGGATAATTAATAGTAAAAACCATTAAAATGAATCATGTGAAGAATACTTTTCATAGTGAATAACAAATACATAAAATGAGATACATTTCATCTTTTTAGTGATCTATTTTAGGGTTGGAGGATCAACTTGACCAAAATTGACCAAAAAAGAAGTTTGGAAAAAAATTTAAAATGTCTAAAACTAGTCAAACTCTACCAGGGTTCTGTTGCTGATGTTCTGAAACTAAAAAATGTACTGTGACTATATTAATCAGTATACCTTGAAAAAAATATAGTTCATAATACATATAACTTTCCATGACCTTCATTTTTTGTCATTCTTAATTGATGTTGTCACTAATCATACCTGGGATATTATGGAAAACAAATATTGCTAAAATAGACAATGAAGTTGAAAGTGAGCACAATGAATAGACAATCAAACACAATATGATCACATAAGTTCTCAAACTCATTTGATGTAAATTATCCACCTCTGTTAGATCTTAGACATTTCAATATTTTTCTAGTTTCCTTTTCCACCTTAGCCAAGTACCAATTAAACATTTGAAATGCATTATATTTTTTCTTTAAAAACATAACTGTCATCATCCTATAATAGTCATCAACAAATAGGACAATGTATGTGTTACCTTTCTAGCTTTGCATGTTTATTGGTCCACATAAATCAATATTAACTAACACAAGTATTCCTTTTGAAGTGTAAGTATTACTTTTAAATCTTGATTTAGTCATCTTTCCCAACTAACATTGTTTACATACTACATTTTCTCGTTTCTTCAGTTTTGGAAAACCTCTTACTCTCTTGATCTTACTAATACTAACCAAATTTTCAAAGTTAACATGGCATAGCCTTTTGTTCCATAGCCACACATTTTCAAACTATATCACTAGACAAGTAGCATCATTCATATAAAGATAGAAAAGATTACCTCTAGTCTGATCACCATTGCCAATTAGTTCTCCATTAGCATCATAAATCTTGGCTTTTCTATTTTCAAATTTAACCTTATAACCAACACTATTCAATTGTGATACACTTAGCAAACTGTAATTCAATCCTTCCAAATAATAATCATTATCACAAATGATCTTATCTATCATCTTAATTGATCATTTTCCTTTGATAAAACATGGTGCATCATTTCATAATCTAACACCATTTCCATCATAATGCACAAGGGAATTGAACATACTTTTATCTCCAGTCATGTGATTGGAACATCTACTATTAATGATCCATCTGTAACTCTTATTCACATAAGATACAAGTGCAATTGCCTCATCTTCATCATATTCATCTTTCATTGCAACATAGATAACTTCATCCTCATGATCATCATCAGATTCTTCATTTGATTCTTCTTCAACAATGTAGCAAGACTTCCTTCCTTTGTCTTTGTAATCTTTTTTGTTTTCATCTCTTTTTCTTCTGAATTTGTCTCCACTTTTTTTATTCTTCTTCTTTGGACATCTAGCAGAAATATGACCAACCTCATTATAGTTAAAAGATATGATATGCATCTTACCTTTGTATTTCACTTTGCCTCTATGAAATCTCCTAGCTAGGAATGTTTCAAGTTGATCAAGATCTCCATCATCTGTATCACTATCACTGGAAACATGTTTGCTTCTTTTCTTTTTCTTCACATTAGGTTATTTTAGTGGCAACTTAGCTTTGAAAGAAAATTCAACATTCTTAGATTTGAAGTTATCATAATTGGAGAGTTCAAAAGTAGTAAGCCTACCTACCAAACCTTCAAGAGTCATATCATTTCCAAGTACACATCTTAGCTCTTGTATGGTAGAAACTCTAATAGCATATATGGGTATTAGTGTCCTCAATACTTTTCTCAATATAGTACCATCATCAATCTTACCAGTAGATCATCTTATAGCATTTACAACTTCTTTTATTCTAAAATAGTATTGAACAATGTTCTCACCTTCTTCCATTTTCATATCATCAAACTTACCTCTAAGACTTTTAGATTTGGCTCTCAAAACATATTTGTCTCATTCATAGATGGTCTAAAGAGAATCCCACATCTTCTTTGTAGTACTATCACAACCCTTGATGTCATCAAACTTTGAGTAACTTAGGGTAGATGCAATTTCTAGCATTGTCTGGTTCTGTTCTTTGTTCTTTTTTAGATCTTTAGCAGTGAGGGCTCTAGTAGGGTCAACATATTCAATAGAAATGGTAGTCTGTGTGTAATCTCCAAGTCCTCCTAGCCAAAGCTTAATCAAACTTTTCCATGCAAGAAATTTCTCCTTGTTAAGCTTAGGTATCTCTCTCTTAGGCATTTTGATATTTGATGTATAGTACCTTGAAACTATCTCTCACAAGCAACCAATGCTCTAATACCAATTGTTTCAATAGTTTAGAATAACTGAGAGGGGGGGGTGTTGAATCAATTATCTAAGGTCCAAAACTCCCAATTAAACTTTCCAGTGCTTAATATAACTCATACATATATCTCCTTATCATGTATCTTGCATGCATCCATAATACCAATTAGAACTTAAAGTTGCAGATTATTGTCCTAGGTCAAAATCACTTTGGTGAAATGTAAACATGAAACATAATAGAATCATTCACACATATGACACAAGGATTTTATGTGGAAATCCAATTTGGAGAAAACCACTAGTAACATGCTACTAATTCTCACTCTTCTGAAGTGATGCCATGTGAAAGGCCAACCTTGTTAAAGGTTACAATACATACTATTAAATGTGACCTGATTAAAGGATTTCAATCACCCTATTAGGAGTAAGCCGTGTTAGAGCACTTTAGTTCATTCCATTAGAATGCCACTCAGTTAAAGAATTTACAAATGACTATTAGGTCAACCTTAATCCAAAGAATTTTACCCTGAACTGATACAATTATTAGACAATAACAGTAAGGCTTGATCTGATAACAAAATAAAACTCACTTTATAGATTACAGATCTTTGTTTAGTCCTCCATTCTACTTGGCTTCAATCACTTTAGCTTTGATAGCTCTGATAGCTTGTTCACCCTTCAAGCATTCATCCTCTTAAGTCTTCATACTTTGCATGCCAATTGAAGACTCTTTCCTTAGGCCTTCATATGAATAAATACCCTTAGACCTCTTGTCTTTGTTGGGTCTTTTGCACATAGCCAACTATGCAACCAGCCTTTTTTCATGCCTTATATCCCCTTATAAAGAGATTTTAGAGCTTTTGTCGCTTCATCTCAATTTCCCATTCCAGGGTTAGGTAGGATTCATTGAATCTAACCATCTTTCTAAATTATCTTCCTTGAGAAACTTCCTTTTCAATCTTCCTTAAATTTGACTCAAAATGATTTACCTTGAATTATATGCCACCAGCTCATCAATCTTATCTTCCACATAGTTCACAAAATCTAAGGAATTAACCTTGTCAACTTAAATTCATCAAATTCATGATCTTTCTCATAATGTTGTCACTCGACATTTAGTTTACTTCTGATGCTCAACACATACTGTGTTGCTTAGCATCCACTAGCAATTTACTTGGCACACACTAAAGTTTACTAATGCTCATCACCAACTAAACTTTACTCAGCTTATACTATGTTCACTTGGCGTACACTAAAACTTTATTTTTCTTAGCTCCAACTAGATTTATGCTTAGCTTGTACCAACTTTTCTTGGCTCCTACTGTGCACTTGGTCAAGCTTTGCAGACTCAATTCTTCCTACTTTTTCTTCTAGACTTAATCAATGTATCCAACCTTTGTAGCCTTGAGTAAATAATCAATACACTATATCATCACTGTCTCAATTGATCTTTGTACTCCTTTTCCATAATATAACTCAACCTTTTCTCTAGGTGCTCTTGTTATCTTATTTGATCAAATCCTCTTCACTAATAAAACAAATGATAGTACTCAAATCAACCAAGAAATTATCTTACCAATAGGTAGGAGGTTTGACATTAGTGACAAAAAATTTATTAAAACACATTCTCATACTTGTATCAAACTTTTCTCAATAGTGATTTTCCCTTTGTCTGAAGATGTAAAAGATCATGTACAATTGGATCATGTACAATTATCATGCACAACTTCTATATACAAAAATAATGTATAAGTACTATAACATACCAGAAATATGTGACTTTAACAATATAACATGCCATAAAAATGAGTTAGCCCAGGGGTATCATGTATTGGCCATATAAGCATTGCATGGAATTGAAATTGTCTTTTTTCTATTGATCTAGAGATTTCATACATAGTGACCCCATTTCATGACTTCAACAACTCATCAATAATAGGCTCAATATACACATTCATATCTTTAACTTGGTACTTACCTAGTAATTGAATGAATAGAATTATTATATAATTATTATGACCATTTTTATGTAGTATTTGTAAATTAATTTAGATAACTATTAGATGAAAAAATACCTAGTACAATCATTGACAACATTATGTGCCCCCTCTTTATGGACATCTAAGGAGGAATGTTATTGTTAATAACAAAAATAGGCCATACAAAGTAAATAGATCTCATATCTCTAAATGGATTGACATTGTCCACTGCCAATGAAAGCTTCAGATTACAAGGTTCTTCTTTATAGTGTGGCCATTTTTTTGCTACATCTTTAAATGTAGAACTCTTTGTAGGCATTTACATAATGTCATCTTGACTTCTATTGCATGTATGGTAATCCATAAATTGTGACAAGATAGTGCACCTAAATAATCGTTGAAGATGTGGAATAATGTGAATGTATCAAAGAACCTTGTGAGGTATCTTTTTTGTTATTTGGTCTGATTGACATCTACAAAAATGACAATCAAGGAATTTTGTTACAAATTCATGATGTTTATGATATAGAATGTGAGAATTGGGACATGCATGTATTGTATGATACTTTATTCCAATTTGATTCATAATAGTAGATAATTCTTGGTATAAACGAGGCAAAATTTTTGATGGTGGTAACAAAAACTCACCTATCAACCTGCAACATCAAATATGAGTTGTTAATATAATGAATAGTAATGGTATGCTAACATTGAAGATGAAAAAAATGGCATACCTTAGCATACGTGACATTGCTACATTAGATAAACCATTCACAAGCTTCAAGTTCACCAAAAACACTATAGTAGAGAGAAGAGTTGTTTGGGAACCTTGGTATAGGTGATCGCATGCCATCTCAAGTATAGGTATATCAAGACCATCTTCATCATCATTATCAGATGCACTAGTACCATCATTATGATCATCTTGATCAGTTGTGCTAATACCATCTTCTTCAATCATGTCCTCTTGCACATTATCAGCTACACCAATACCATTATCTTCAATTGTTTTTTTTGCCACATGATCATCTTATTTCATGGGAGCATTATCCTTAGCTTGGCTATTCACACCTCCATGTTCCTCCAGTTGGAAATCCACATTCACCAATTGACAAAAATTGTGGCCCCTTTCAATGTGACGATGTTGCCTACAATGTCTCTGGGCTATTGTGATTAGAATTATTCAAATTCTTTAAGACCTTACACTTTTTACAAGTAAAATTACATTTGTTGACTTTTCTTTGGAAATGAGACCACAATCTAGCAATTGTCTCATTATTTTGTTCTGAGTTAATATTGCTAGGTGCGGTCTTTCTTCACAGAAAAATATTCTGGCTATAAATATACAAAATGTAAACATACAATCATTAATAGTATCTTATATATAATCAAAAATAATAAAATATTATAACATTATACAAGATTTACAAATACACACACAAATCATGCTCACAAGATTAGGCCAACCAATTTGCGCATTCCTTCCCAAATTAGCTTTCCTAATATCTTTCTTCCACTATAATTTGGACTTAGTATGTTCATGTGATTAATCATTTTTTCATTCTATAATACCACACAAATGTGTGCGATGTGCGTGCGATCACACAAACACATACATATTGTTGGGTGATGCGACGCGCTCCCCTGCCCACAGGTGGTTAATTATGTGGTGTTCCATGTTCACTAATAGTCATGGCTTTTGGTGCAATGGCAAATGGGCCCAACAATTGGTATTAGAGCCTGGTTTTGGCTTGGTCATGGGTTCAAATCTCCCCGGTGTCTTCCCAACCTGCGTAAGCACCTGGTATGCGCGTCGAGGGGGAGATTTTTGGGTGATGCGATGCGCTCCCCTGCCCACAGGTGGTTAATTATGTGGTGTTCCATGTTCACTAACAGTCATGGCTTTTGGTGCAATGGCAAATGGGCCCAACACATATAAAGTATAATCATATGAAAATTTAGGGAACCAAATGTGATGGAACTTAGATTAAATGGTATATCAAGGTTTTTTTCTTCCTAAACAAGTTTGAAGCATATGATGAGGTGGACTTTTACATTGGAATTCTCAATATTAGTGGGTGGTGGTAAAAGGTGTTACATTGTAGGCGTTGGTGGTAAAAGGTGTTGCATTGTTAGCATCCTTAGCATTTTCATTTCATAGTTCATGGTTATGTAATGAAAAACTTCTATTCAATATCAATAGTTCATAATTCATGAAAAATTTCTTTCATGGTTATGCAATGGAAAACTATTCACTTTGGAGGGTCATTTGGTTATTTCATTTTTCATAATACTTTTAAGTTGCTCTAAAGTTAAGTTGTCCCTAAGCTCCTATTCACTTTCTAAGGACTATTGTGGACTAATGTCTAGATATACATTTGATATATGGATATGATCAAGACCACTTTTTTTATTGAAATTAGATACTCTATAGTTATTAATATAAATTCAAGAAGGAAATATAAAAGTAGTCTAGAGGTTTCTTTGAGATTTTTCTCAATCAAGTCCTCAGTTTGATGTTCCCACCTCCACAACTACTAGATAAATAGATAACCAATGTTATATAAAAAAAGTAGTAGAGTATGATAAGAATGATATGATATGGTTAAAAAATTATTGGATGAGATGTGGTGAGAGAATTTCCTTTAAAACACAAAGATAGGGCTCAATGGAATGAAGACAAGGTAATGATTGTATCTAGAGACAATATAGGTGTAAAAGCACTTAGGTTAACTCCTAGTTAATCATTAATCATTAATCATTAATCATCAATCATTAATCATTTATCATTAAAGATTTCTCTATTTCATTAATCATTTTGGAGTATTTGATCCATTTCTTTACTTCATATGCACCATGTCACCATATTTCATGGTATTGAGTTGTGACTTTCAAGTATCATTTTCTTATTTATGATAACTATCAGTTGTGACCATTTTAGTTATTACTCTTCACCATTTAAAGTAGCATGGTTGATGCTGACTAGGCTTGCTATCAGTAGTTGATCTAGCTACTACATGGTTATGGAGTAGCAGCATTCAAATTCAAGACTTATAGCATTATGATAACTTGAATCCTTCCAAAAAGGAAAAATGAAAAATAGCTTTTACAGTTTGAATTGATTTTTTTGAGTTTTTAAAGATTTTGAACTCTCTATGATCAACCAATTTGTTCATTAAATTGGATTTTCAATGTGACTTTGGCTTGTGAGTCTATAATATAAGTTTTCACTATCATTCTTGGTGATTGCCTCTACATTTTGTATTTTTCTTTTATTTTTTTGGGTGATTTTGATGATTGATTTTTGTGGGTTTGCTTAATCATAGCCATTATTTGGTATTTGTAGAGGTTTTCATGGATATTCTTTTCCTTTTTGTGTTGTTTTATTTTGATGTATTTGTTTTTGTAGAGCATTAGAGGGTATTCAGCTACCCACTTTATTATGAGCCTTGACTTGGTTAAATACACATCTGACATTTAAGGACTTTGTTCAGGCAAGTAGGTGAGACATGTATGTACAGGAGGAAAAAAATGTTTGTTACCATTTTATTTCCTACAACCTTAGTGTAACTATAGTGGAGGGTTCTCCTAATCAAAAAAGGAATAGGCAGGTGTAGATAATTTCCTGCACTCTTTGAATTGATATGGTTATTATTCAATTGGCATGGTGCAGACAAGGATACCATTTGAAGCTATAAAGTTTAGTAGTTCTTTAGAAATATTGTTTTTCCATTTTTTATTGCTTCAATGAGAAGACATACTATATCTACAAGTCTTCCAACTAAGTCAACCTAAGATACTTGTTATGTTCACTATAGTGTAGAGGACAATGCTTTACTACAACAACCAACTGAATGGATTCTCATTTTTGGACAAAGAGAAATGTCTCCATTAGTTCAAAGAAACATTCACCAAAATATGATAGGTTACATAACACATCCTAATATCGTAAAACAATAAAACAACACATAAATACTTGATTCTATAAATCAACAAAGACATACAACCTTAATATTTAGCTTTCAAATGATAAATTGCATAAGATGCAACTTTTTACTAATAGGGAGAGGAAATATAAGCATGAGGTCTAATAGATGAGATGTTAGTCATCTTTTTAGGGGACCACACTTAGCCACATCATCCCTAGTATGTGTGAGGAGCCCACAAGAAAAACAAATATAATCTAGATTCAGAATTATATACGGCCAAAAAATGAATAACTTTGTATGAATATTAGTTGTTAATACATGCATACAAACAATCATTCAACTCCTTTCACTTCAAATATTCAATCCATCCACATCAATGACCTGTTCTAAAGTACCCTTTATTAATTCATTCAATACAAAAACCCAAAACATGTCAACTCAAACTATAAACATATCCAATCCAATACAACAATCCATTTACATGCAAACAAGGCTCATCACCTCAACTAAAAAGAAGGCATTGCCAGGTAGAAGTTCATTGACCCAAAATAAGTTGACAATTGGTGATTTAGTCCAAGTACTAATACCATTAGTGCCTACTAAGACATAACCAACCTAAAACATTTGTAATGACCCTATCTCATCATCCTAACCACACTATTTCTCCATTTTACCTCAAGTTCACATCTTGTGGTCAATTCAATATTAAACCACATGCATTAACAAATTAAAAATGGATAAAGTCAGCAATGAACATGAAAAGGGCATTTGAATATGAAATTAATGAATTCTTATAAGCAAAGCTAGAAATGCAAAACTCAAATTGATAAGAGTACCAAAATTAAAGATGCAACAACAAGCTTCAAATGTACAATTAGACTTGAAAAAATGAGTTCATCCAATTCATGCTATTCAACACCCATTGAAGGTAGATTAGCCCTCAAAAAAGAATATTCTTATCTATTGAGCTATTTTAAATGATGATAAATTGTGTAGAAAATAAAAATGAATTAGTTATTAAAAATTTAAATAACCTTGAGAGTAGGTCTCAAGAAATAAATAACAACACAAGAAATAATATAAAATATTGACCACATGTGCTAGTGAGATCAAAGAACATGAATTGCATTGTTGTACCTTCAAATCATGTTGAAAATTTTTATTGAACCTCCCAAAGTATGGGAAAGAAGTGATCCATTGATTCAAATGCTCAAATGAATATGTTGTCAGGCCTACACAAGACAAATTTACTAAAAAAATTATTGGAAGCTTTCAAACTAGTGCAACCCATAAATGTATATGATGCCCAATTCCTCAACCTTTTTCAGCCTAGTCCTTGTTTGTGAATGGAAACCACTGGAATTTGGGTGTTTATTAAAAGTCATGGACTAATCTCCTATGTACAGATTTAACAGTTCTTGTTAGCATTTTCCTTGCACATGCAATAAATGGTGGAGGGATTTGGAAAAAGATTTGAGCATTTTCTAAAGCACAAATAAGGGCATGAGAATTTTTTGATTAATTTCATTAAATACCTATGATTTTTTAGACTATCATAGCCACAGAAATTTGCAAAAAATAGGTCAACGTGAGGCATGTGGACAATGGAGGAAGCTGCGGTTGAGAAAATGAACAATTCGTGATACCTTAATCGATCTATGCAGATATATTTTTGTGATCTAGTGGATAAAAACTTCTACAATCTCTTGTTGGAATTACAATATGAAAGGTAAACTTTTGATGGGGGGGGATCAGTAGTTTAAACTTGGACCCATTAAACTTTCACCGCACATCCATCTCATGCATTCAATGAGTAAACTAAAATAACATGTAAAACATATAAGAAACCACACACATATGACACTAGATACGATTACCTAGAAACCCTCCAACAAGAAGGTAAAATTGGAGTCGGGATGACACCCACAAATCTTCACTACTATAGTAATAAAGTGTATCCAATGAAGGTTACAATGTTTTGACCATGAAACATGATCTACTCTGTGAAAGGTCTACCTTGTTAAAGGCTTACAAAGATTGTTAGCTCTTACCTTGTTAGAGGATTTCAACATCTTGTTAGAAGTGTGCTTGGTTTAAGGACTTTAACTTACAACTAAGTAAGCACATGTTAAAGGATTTCATACAACCTGTTAGGACTACTCTATTAAGAGATTTTGATTGAAATCACCTGTTAGAATGTCTCATCTTTGATCATGTGGTTAGCACTTGCTTGCATGATAAAATATCAACTCTAAACTGATATATTCTTGATCCTTCTTGATCAAATGTCCCTTTGTTGTATCCTCTTCTTTCTTCTATTCTGCTCTAACTGATTCTACAATGCAATCTCACTTCATAACTTCTAAATCACCATGAATGCTCTATTTGCACATGCAAAGTATCCTCTTCACTCCTTTAACACTCATAGAAGTTTTAGGGTTTCTCCTCCTTGAGAAGACTTTGGTGACTTGGGGTTAGGTATGAATCTACAGCTAAGATTCATCCATTTTTCCGTTTAATCCTTCCTATTTTCTAATTGGTTGCATGTAATTGCATAGGGAATTCAACTTGAGATTCATCCTTATCTCCAAAATATCATAATTTGATGAGGGCACAATCCAAGAACAAATGAACACAATAGGAAAAGGGGGAATATTATTATCAGAATTGATATGCTATTACATTTAGTACAATGTAAATAGACCCAAAGATGTTCCCTATGGACTTACAATGTGGTCTGATTCTGAGAAAAAAAATCCTCCTCACAGTACGCTCTCCCAAACTCTACCAAAAATTGCCTTTACAATGCTAGAAATGTCCTTAAGTACCCAAATTAGGTTTAGGGTTAGGAATACATTTTAGAATATGTCATTTGACATCCACCACAAAAATAGAAGGTTCTAGAAGACATGTCAGAAGTCAGTGTAAAATTAGAAGAATCCAAAAATGATAGTCCAACTTCTGGGAGGCATAACTTTTGATCTAAGACTCCAATTGATGAACTGTTTACATTTTTGGAAAGCTCTCCAAGTGCTCTATAGCCCTGTGGATCAGCCCTACTCATCCCCCATTTTTTGGGCCCGTACAATGCTGTTTAGTGCCTCAAATCTGACTTTGAAGTGCTCTTAGGAGGTCTCTAGGCAACTTAAAACTGCAATAACTTTCAAATCATAAAGCCTTTTGACCTGATTCTATTTTTGGAGTTCTTCAATTTACAAGTATAATTATCCCTCCAACTTAAACCCTCTAAATCATTATAATTATAGCTCAATTACAAAATAACCTATTTTCTACATTAGCACATATTCCAAGGTGCTCAAAAACTCTAACCCAGAAGACCAATAGTGGAACTATGAGAGCTGGAATCTCTATTTGACCCAAATGGGTATCCAAAAATGAAAACACTTTAAATAGAAACTAATACACTAAGAATATTTTTGGTTGATATTGAATTGCCCTTACACCACTGCATGCTCCTACATCAGACACCCAAGGTAGATTGAAAAGTGACCCTGTCACTTTATAGCTGGTAGAGGAAAACCCAAATGGAAACCTTCATTACAAATATCCAAGTTGAGTCTTCTATTGGTCATCCTTTCCACTTCACCAGGTATTCTTCATACTATCTATTTTTGGTACTTTGACACATATGACTATCCAAAATTTCTTCAATCTCTTCCTTCACAGAAGTAGGAATTGGACATGGCTCTAGCATCAAATCCTCATCTCATATGCATTTCTTGAATCATGTTTCTTCAAAATTTTGTAGGGGCCAAATTTCTTCATCTTCAGCTTGTTGTAAGTACCCATTGGAAATTGGTCCTTCTTCAAATATATCATAACCTGATCTCTAACTTGGGACTCCTTATGTCTCCTCTTTTGATCTACCCTAGCCTTATACTGTAGGTTCATCTTGGTAATATGTGCTCACACCTCCTCATGTAGGTTCTTGACATGTTTAGCAAAGTCTTCTACCTCAACACTTGTCCTCTCTCCTTGCTTCATTTTCCTCAGCTCTGGTGCAGTCCTTGGACTACTCCCATACACAATTTGGAATGGTGATCTACTAGTACTCCTATTTATAGAATTATTATAAGAAAGAATTTCTTGTGGTAGAATCAAATCCCATCCCTTGGGTTTATCTCTTACTAAACAACTTAGCAAATTGCCAGACTCCTATTCACTACTTTTGTTTGTCCATCAGTCTGTAGATGACGTGCAGAATTGAACTTCAATTCTATCTTCAACTTCTTCCACAAATTTAGTATCTCTATCAGAAACAATACTTTTTGGGAGACCATGTAGCCTCACCACCTCTCTGGAAAACAAATCTGCAATATGCACTGTATCGTGAGTCTTATGGCATGGAATGAAATGTGCCATCTGCTGCAGTGGCAGAGAAGAGAAATGCTATAGGAGGCAACATTGTTGAAAATGTAATAGGGAATTTAATGTTATGTTTTAAATGCTTTTAGTTTTTGAAGTTTGTAATAACATCCTACATGTGGTGGCATACCTAGAGTAGTAGTTCGATAAGCTCTCCAGATATAGCCACCTAGGACCAGGTGTGTGGACCTTAAATTAGAATAGTCTTTTTTAGTTCATAGGTGGAGTGTTTAATGATTTTTAGAATCCAATAATAGGTAGTAGGCAATTTTTGGAATATTCCTGACTTAGAAAATGACTGTCTAATATTGGTAGAAAAAACGTTTCAGATTCTTATCCTTTTTTTTGGATAGAAGACATTCTTCTTTTCTAAAATAAGAAGAAAATGTTTCACATCCTTTGATTAGGAAAAGAGAGTCAGTTTTAAAGAGAGCCAGTCAGCTATGTTAAAAAAAAAAGAAAGACGAATCGAATTTGGAGAGATATGGAATGTTTTTTTCATTTTGTCTTTGTGCAAGTTTTCGATGGTCTGAGTTTTGAACGGATTTTTCTTATCTTCTCACTGGAAACAAGTTGATAGTTTGCAGAAGATTAAAAAGTTTTAGTTTTGGGTCGAATTCGGTATGTTTGCAGAAAATTAGTCTCAGTGCATGGGTAATATCTCCCAAATGCATCGTTGGATTTCTCTCAAATTTTTATATGTTATTTGAAACCTAGTTATGCAAAATATCAATGGTTGGATTGAAAAAATATTGTCTAGTTCAAAAGTTATACATGTCTGTTCATGGGTCTATCTAGAGACAGCAAGAAGCAATGTTTTGCAGAAAAATGTACTCTGATGCGTGGTCAATATCTCAGGTTTGAACCATTGGATTTCTCTGAAAAAATTATATGTTGTTTGAAACCTAGTTACGCCAAATCTCAATGGTTGGATTGAGTAAATCTTTTCGAAAGTTATTCATGTCTGAGTGCAGGTCTATCCGAAGGCAGCAAGAAGATATTTTGGGGAATTTTATTTACAAAGTTTTGTTTAATTGAATCTAATTTTAGTGTGTGTGATCCTGAAGGTTGTAGATGCCCCTTGAAGCAACTCAGTTGAGTGACTAATTCCTCCTGAGTTTTCCAAGGTGTGGCTCTGCATCATTTTTGGTATCAGAGCTTGAGAGTTGCAGGTTGTGAAGTTATATGTTGAACGCCCCTGATCAAGATTCCTTAATAGGGTCAAGCAAGATGGTGACCAATGCAGATTTAGTGAAGAAAGTCGAGGAGCAAGAAGAACTTATCTAGAAAGAGAATAGAGAGTTGAAGGAGATAGTGGCAGAACTAGCCAGTAAGTTGGAATATATGCAGAATGTAGTTGAGAAGAAAGAAATGAAAGAAGAAATGGAAGAAGAAGAAGCAAAAAGACAAAGCTATAGCCAAAGACATTCTATATTTCGAACAAAATGCAAGTGCAAGAATAAGGTATGCAAAGTTATAGTTGACAGTGGTTCCTTTGAAAATATAATCTCAGTAGAAATGGTTGAGAAATTGAATCTTCCAAGAGTACCTCATGATTTACCTTACAGAGCTTATGGGTTAGGAGATGAACAGTGGATTGATGTCTTCGAAAAGTCATATATTTCTTTTAACATTGGACCATATTTTGATACCATTGAATGTGATATTATGCCTTTAAAAGATTGTCACTTGATTTTGGGAAGAGCATGGCAATATGACAGGTCAACCATATATGATTGTAGAGAGAACACATATACCATCAACAAGAATGGGAAGAAGATGGTTTTGCTTCCATTGAAGGATGATACAACATGGAAGGAATCAAGAAGTATAGGTCTTATTGATAAGATAGCATTTCCAATGCATGATGAAGTGAAAGAGGAAGTGAAAGAAGTTTTGGTAGAGGCAAATGAAACTATAGAGAAGGCAGCCATAAAGAGTGTAGATGTATGTGAAGTTGGTACAAAAATCTCAACAATGATAGATGTAAGTTGTCCTTTGGAAGGGAAAGAACCTGAAGAGCAGAAAGAAGATAAATTGCAGCAAGTAAATGTTGATGAGAAGAATAAAGAGGAAAGTCCTATGGGATTTGAGTGTGAACAATTTGTGGTTGGAACAGTAACATGTCCTTTGAAAATAGAGAAGAGTACAATGTTGGAAGGTACTCCTATGGAAAAGATTTTGGAGGCAACTGATGAAGCCTTAAATATGCATAATGAAGAAAAATGTCAAGAGGAATGGCATGAAGATGAAGCTAAGGAATGTGTAACAACAAGTTCTGAAGAAGAATCTAATTTATGGGAAAAATTTGCAGCCATTGTGGGAGAATGGAAAAGGCATGGCGGTAGTATGGAAACTCAGCTTGAAGAAGAAAGGAAAGAGTACAATATTGTTATTGTTCTTGAGCAAAGTTGTAATAAGAAAGAGATATTTGAAAGTGAGATTACTACAGAAGATCAAGATGATGATAAATGTTTAATAAAGGAAGAAGAGATAAATACGATTCTTAAGATTCAAGATGTGAAACTGGTTGATAGTCAAGAAGCAGATAAGTTTATGGTTACTATTGATGAAGATAGATATGATGCACATTACATGGTGTATATGGAAGCTCATATTCAAAAAGAGAACTCAAATAATCTTAATGCTGATGATATGTTTTCTTCTAATAATGTTTATGCAGGGATGCAAATTTCATGTATAGTGAATCATGCTGGAGAATTTTCTGTGACATTTACAGCATTAAAGAATCAAAGCTACTAGGTGGAGAAGTTGGATATTATTTTTGTTTTTCTTGTAGATATGCTCATCCTAGTTCAAAGAAATTGGAAAGTTCGAAAGAAGAATGAGATTCATTTCTACAACACATCATCTCAAGAGGACTTGAGATTCATTCTACAGGGGAGTATGATGTAGTGGTAGAGAAGAGAAACGCTATAGGAGGCAACATTGTTGAAAATGTAATAGGGAATTTAATGTTATGTTTTAAATGCTTTTAGTTTTTGAAGTTTGTAATAATGTCCTACATGTGGTGGCATACCTAGAGTAGTAGTTCGATAAGCTCTCCAAATATAGCCACCTAGGACCAAGTGTGTGGATCTTAAATTAGAATAGTTTTTTTTAGTTCGTAGGTGGAGTGTTTAATGATTTTTAGAATCCAATAATAGGTAGTAGGCAATTTTTGGAATATTCCTGACTTAGAAAATGACTGTCTAATATTGGTAGAAAAAATGTTTCAGATTCTTATCCTTTTTTTGGATAGAAGACATTCTTCTTTTCTAAAATAAGAAGAAAACTTTTCACATCCTTTAATTAGGAAAAGAGAGTCAGTTTTAAAGAGAGCCAGTCGGCTATGTAAAAAAAAAAAAGAAAGACGAATCGAATTTGGAGAGATATGGAATGTTTTTTTCATTTTTTCTTTGTGCAAGTTTTTGATGGTCTGAGTTTTGAACGGATTTTTCTTATCTTCTCACTGGAAACAAGTTGATAGTTTGCAGAAGATTAAAAAGTTTTAGTTTTGGGTCGAATTCGATATTTTTGTAGAAAATTAGTCTCAGTGCATGGGTAATATTTCCCAAATGCATCGTTGGATTTCTCTCAAATTTTTATATGTTGTTTGAAACCTAGTTACAAAAAATATCAATGGTTCGATTGAGAAAATATTGTCTGGTTCAAAAGTTATACATGTCTGTTCACGGGTCTATCTAGAGACAGCAAGAAGCAATGTTTTGCAGAAAAATGTACTTTGATGTGTGGTCAATATCTCAGGTTTGAACCGTTGGATTTCTCTAAAAATTTTATATGTTGTTTGAAACCTAGTTATAACAAATCTCAATGGTTAGATTGAGTAAATCTTTTCTGGTTCGAAAGTTATTCATGTCTGAGTGCGGGTCTATCCAAAGGTAGCAAGAAGATATTTTGGAGAATTTTATTTACAAAGTTTTGTTTAATTGAATCTGATTTTAGTGTGTGTGATCCTGAAGGTTGTAGACGCCCCTTGAAGCAACTCAGTTGAGTGACTGATTCCTCCTAATTTTTCCAAGGTGTGGCTCTGCATCACCATCTTGGAGAACCTATCAACCACCAAAAATACAAAGTCATTACCCCTCTGTGTCCTTGGCAACCTAAGAACAAAATCCATACTTATGTCCTCCCAAGGCTTTGATGGAACAGGCAATGGCTGATAGAGTTCAATAGTGTGACTAATTCCTTTTGCTATTTGACATAGTTGACAACTCTACACAAACTTCTTCACATCCTATGACAATTGTGGCAAAAAATAATCTTCTCTAATAATGGTAATGGTCTTATCTCGACCACAGTGTCCTACCATCCCTCCACTGTGTTTCTTCTTGATCAAGTTCTCCCTCATAGAACTCCTTAGAATACACAATTGACTTCCCTTGAACAACATATCATCATTAATCATATAATCTAGCCACCTGGTCCTATCTAGAGTAATAGGTTCTTTACAAGCCTTCCAAGCCTCTGCAAAGTTAGGATCCTTAGGGTATAGATTCTTGAGTTCATCAAACCCAACCACTTCAACCTACATTACTGTCAACAACAATTGTCTCCTACTTAATGCATTTGCAACCCTATTAGACCTTCCACTTCTATGTTTCAATACAAATGTATAGCTTTGCATGAACTCTACCCATTTCAAATGTCTCTAATTCAATTTACCTTGGCTATTCAAGTAATGCAATGCCTGGTGATCAATATACAAGACAAATTATTTTGGCAACAAATAATGCCTCCATTTCTTTGAGGCCTAAACTATTGGATAGAATTCTTGATTATAAATGGAATACTTATTGTTTGCATCATTCAATTTTTTACTAAAATAGGCAATAGGCATACCTTCTTGGCTCAATACAGCCCCGATAGCACTACCGCTAGCATCGCAATCCTCCTGGAACACTTTGTTGAAATTAGGAAGTGCCAACATAGGTTTCTTTGTTACCTTCTTCTTTAGCAATTCAAAACTCCTTGTAGCTCATGTAGTCCACTTGAACTCTTTTCTATCCCCCCTCGTTGTTTCAATTAGGGGTGCATATATCCTACTGAAATTCTTAATGAACTTCTTGTAAAAACTATCCAGATCATGGAATGACCTCATCTCAGTGGTAGACCTTGGAGTAGGCCATTCCAAGATGACCTTCAACTTCTCAAGGTCCATTTTGAAACTTTTAGCTAATACAACAAACCCCAAATATACTAACTCCCTTTTGACAAAGCTACACTTCTTCAAATTAATCAACAATTTCTCTTCCCGCAACCTTTCAAGGACACTATGAATGTGCAATAAATTTTCATCCAAAGACTTACTGAAAATCAAAATATCATCCTGATAGACAATAATAAATTTTCTCAAAAAATTCTTTAGTACCTCATTCATAAGCCACATGAAGGTGCTTGGCACATTGGTCAGTCCAAACCACTCATATAGACCGTCCTTGGCCTTGAATGCAATCTTCCACTCATCTCCTTTTTGTATCTAAATCTGGTGATAGCACTCTTGAGATCTATCTTTGTGAAGTATTGAGCTCTACTCAAACGGTCCATAAGATCATCCATTCTTGGAAAAAGAAACCGATACTTGATGGTTTATTCTATTTATAGCCTACGAGTCTATACACATTTTCCACTCTCCATCCTTCTTTGATGTTAGCATTGTAGGTACTACACATGGACTTAGGATCTCTCGAATCAAACCTTTCCTTAACAGCTCCTAAACTTGTCTATTTAGCTCCTCAGTCTTAGTAGGAGTCATCCTATGAGTAGCATTGTTTGGAAAACTAGCTCTAGGGACTAAATCTATTTGATGACTGATTTTCCTTACTAGCGGCAACCCTTCTAGAACATTATCAGAGATGACATCTCCATACACACTTAATAAACCTAAAACTTCAAGTGGAACTTCACTACTACCTTCCTTATCTTTTCTAGGAATTAGAGCATAACACATATGTTGATGTTTCATGCCATCCAAAAATTTTCTTCCATCAACAAGACATACCCTAGCACTATTGCATACCTTTTCACTCTCCTTTTTCAAGTGCTTCAATTTGTGGCAAACTCCATCATTTGTCAGAGAGTATGTATTTTCATGACCATCATGTATAGCATGCCTATCAAACTGCCATGGCCTTCCCAACAATAAATGGCATACATCCATTGGAATGATATCACAAAGAGCCTCGTCATAGTAACTCCCAATCTTGAACTTTACCAAACATTGCTCACTAACTAGGACCTTATGATCATCCTACACCCAAGAAATCCAATATGGTTGGGGGTGTTTCTCCCTCTTGAGCTTTAGCTTTGAGACCATCTCCTCTGACACCAAGTTTTCAGTGCTTCCACCATCAACAATCACATCACAACATTTACCCTTGCACTTGCACCTAGTACAAAACAAACTCATCCTTTGTCTAAGTTTAGTCTCACCACTCAGTAAGACC